>CAHIKZ030002346.1:2490000-2560000 GCA_903632075.3 Acanthosepion pharaonis
CTGGCGCATCTGCTACGTATTCTTGACTGTATCCAAAAAAGAATCTGCAATGTCATTGGTATTGGCCTGGCATCTACGCATTAGTCACTTACTCACCGTCTGAACGTAGCTTCTTTTCGCCTTTTCTATTAATACATTCCATGTAATTGTTCTGAGGAGTTCCCTCGGTGGTACCTCGGCTTCACGGATTTATGCTATTAATACTAGATTGGCAGTTAGGTCTCACCAATATACTGTTGAAATTGCTAAGTATAAAAGCCAGTTCTCTGCTGACCGTTTCTTCTATCGCACTTCTTCCTTTCTTCTGGCTTTCTGCTTTCCTGTCAAATACAATTTAGAAAAAAATTAAATACAACATCAAATGTCAGCTTCTGTTTCCTTGAATCCTGTTTCTTTTTTTTATTATTAACCTTTCTCCTCGGTAACGTTTTTCAATTTCCCACACTCTCAATAAAGCTTTGGTCGATTTATCATTTTGCCTGGATAAAATAAATATTTTATCTGTGTGTACAAATATAGTTTTATTTCAGAATAAATCTTTGCATTCGGCCTTTCATGGTTTCTGAATAAACGAAATGAGTTGGCATTTTATTTTCTATTTTGTCAGTTCAGTTTCTCAATTGTCTTCAGATGTATTCATTTATATCCTAGATTCATATATATATATATATATAAATCTTAGGTATATATATATATATATATATATATATATATATATATATATATATATATATATATATATATATATATATGCTACAGTTCAAAAGTCTGATTAATACTGATCTGGAGACAAGCAAGGCAATAAAGCCATTAAGCCGCAAATGGCTACCGAGTGAGAGAATATGAGAAAACAAATACTATTAGGGAGAGGGAACAATAAATGAAGTGAAATTAAATAGACATTGGATAACGATTGACATCAGATTTAAAACTTTGAAGAATAAAGTTGACTGCAAAGCAAGAAGTGGAAAGAGTGTTTCACAAGCGAGAAGTGCGAGCGAAGAAACTGTTGACATAGAACTTACGGTAACATTTAGCCATTTTCTCAAGTATAAATTGATGAAACATTGCCATCAATCTAATACTGCGCTTAGATTAATAAAGACTAGAAACAAATAAGTCCATCAGAATAATTATGATGAAAGTATTTATATAAAAGGCACATGGAAGCTACGTTACGGTGGTGGGAAAGAGACTGAAGCCGATATGCAAGATCAGGACCAATAACATTGCAGATTCTTCTTTGGATTTTATCAAGAATCTATAAATATATAACAGGAGAAGCAGACGAGATGTGGTAGCAATATTCAAGACAAGGACGAATGGTAGTCTTATAAATATAGATAGATTCTCACAAGAAGGGTTGGCCAGGACACCTCATTTAGGTAATATTCTTAGCAATTGATTCAATATAACCCTTCCACTTCATGCTTGCAGAAAACGTTTGTCTGCGAAGACAAAATGAGTAACACTCCTGGAGGTTAGCATCAGCCATGGAAAGCAAACAGGTTCTCTCAGACGATTAAAGGAGAGTAGTTTTGTTTTGAACGCTTTAAAATTAACAAGCCATATTTATAGCAATTAACAACAGATTTTATTTTTTTTAGATCATCAGCCAATTTTTTTTCTATTCATGTTCTCTGTCTATTTTTTCAACCTCATCCCACAGATGACGGTGATCATTCAGCACATCAGTTCAAATGTCCCTTCCCATAAGTGTTACACCTTCGATTCCTGTCAGGGAGCGCATATTTTCTACGAAATTTCTCGAACATTCAGGCCAGCAAATGTAATTAATACTGTTTAAATTATATCTATAAAAATAACGTATAAACAGAAAATAATTGACGGACTTAATCCATTTTTATATATATATATATATATATATATATATATGTGTGTGTGTGTGTGTGTGTGTTTGTGTGAAGAAATACAGTTTTATGGTGTGTATATATATATATATATAGATAGATAGAGAGAGAGAGAGAGAGAGAGAGATAGAGAGAGAGAGAGAGAGATTAATGTTGGGAATGTATTTTTGTCCTTTTCGGTAATAACGTATTTTTATCATTTTTCGTCATTTATACTTATACAGCTGCCAATAAGTTTTCATCACATAAAAATTAATTAAAGTAGGTACAACACATGCCCGAACTCTAAATTAAAATTACAAGTAGCCAACTCCTAATATAACAAATTTATTTGTCATATTTTAAATAAAAATTAAGGAATATTTTTAGAAATCCAATTGAACAATTTTGATATTAATTAATATTTATGCAGCTGAGATTTCCTTTGGGAGAGAAATTTAATTAAACTGTTTAGATTTTGCTATTGATACATATATAAAAAATGACGTAATCAAAGTTAATTTTAATAAAAAAAAAATTGACATCAAAACTTATGCAAAAGTAATTTTTTATTTTTTTCAAAATAACTTTATGCTATTTTTTGACCATTAAAACCAATATTAAACTTTTTTAAAAAATTCTATGAAAAGTCTTCGGTTGCCATTGCTAGAATTTGTAAAGATTTGGGCTCCTCTTCTAATTGAGAGGAGCCACATATAAATGATACCATTTCATGCAGGTATATTTTGGGGTTATGTAGATTAAGTAGAGACAGTTTGCTTCGTATACGCGCTGAGATATGAAGAAAAACTAAGCGTGGTATATTTTAAGCGTGACAAAGCAACAGACATTGGCTTTTATGTCTATAGACACTCGGCTGGTTCTTTTTATGAAGTTCAGAAATTTGTGACTGGAGCGATACGAATTTTTCAAAGAGGCGCGGAAGATGAGTTGGAGAAACATTTAGTTATAAATGATGATCTTTTCATTTCACTGGGTTTGTCTTCGAGGCTCCAGAAATGATCACCAAAAAAAAAAAAAAATAGATTTTAAGAGTTTTTTTTTTTTTTTTTTAGATTCTTTTGCTGAGAAAAAGCTCTTTTGTTTGACTTCAACATTGTTCGTCATATCGCCTGCCGACATTCGTTGCCACATTCAGTATTATAATAATAACACGGTATTAATTCGAATTTCACAAGGGGAAAAATTGACGTGAAAAAAATCTGAAAGTCTTTTGTCAGTGAATGAAGAAATGGTTGGAAGGGGACCTGGAAAAATAGAATAACTGAATGTTTAAAAAATAAGACAAAATGGCGGAGAGAAAAATGATAAAAATGAAAAAATTATCATAAGTAAATTTTGGGATAAAATCGAACAGAAAATAAAAAGGCAGAAAAAATAAAAGATCATCTAACCCGTCAAACGTTTTTATTTGTTTTTTTTATTTGTTTTTTTTTATTGATCTGGACAACAACGTCTTCGATCGATTTATTTAAATTCAAAGGTTTGAATTATATACAGAAATATTTAGTTGGGAATTGAACTCACGTTACGTTCCATGGGAGCTTCTTATATCATCAGTCCTGTGAGTATCAAATTATCCAAGCGCTCTTTATTATGTATACCATAAATTTCAACTTTCTCTTTCTGATTCTAATGTGTCCTTGTCGTTTCTATTTCCCTTAAAAACTTCCTCATTACTCACATGTTCCGTTCATGGTATTCACAACATCCGTCTCTATTTCTTTAAGTCTTTTCTTCATCTGCGAGGAAATTGTCTAGTATCTCTGTCGCCTCTTCATCTCGGAGGAGATTGTCTAGCATTGATATCACATAGTAGTTCAGTACTTTTTCTTTTTTTACACAACCTAAATTGTTGACTACATACATATAGTAAACTCCAAACGTAATCGATGTGTAATCCAGGTTTTTTTGGTGAAAAAATAAAATACCCCCAAAATAATCGAAAGTATTAAGATCATTGCACAGACGAACCCGCGGCCATGTTGCAAAAAATGCCTTGAAACATGTTCTCATCTCGTTTCCACGTGATAACTACTAGACAACTAAGTTTCAAGTTGGAAATATTTTTTAAAAACATATAACGATATTAAATTGATCTTACATAAAACGAAAACAGTGAAATAAGACAGGGGTAATCGTTATTTGCTTTGTTTGAATATTCACAAGAAATGGCTGTCGCAACATTTCAAATGACATGAAGGTTCCTCAAATCTTTGGCACCTTCCTCAGTTGTCTCGGCTTTCATAGTCATAACAGTTTTAACACTTCCTCAAATCTCCTGCGTCCTGCATACGACGATAAACTACATCCGGCAGCAAGGCCTTAGATCAAAGGTTTTGAGGAGCGGGGAACAACCTCTTAATTGCTGGTGTTCTCGGGTCCACCCTGATTCGGCGTGTTAGCACCTGTTATGCTCCAAGCTATGGGGAAATAGTTAACCCCAAAAGTGGGGTGAAAACACTATTATAATATAAAAATACATTTTTTTAGTAAAAATACCAGCAATACATTTTTGAAAAAAAAATATTACTAGCAATGTATTTCGGAATTTTCTTTTAACCAGCAATGAATACATATTCTATTTATACGTAAAAATCATCTAGTCATTAAATAAACCTTTGAAATTGATATGCTGTAAAACAAAATAAACCAAACCAATCTAAACCAAAGAATACATATTCTATTCATACGAATCTATCCTAAAAATGTTGTCGGCATTAAATAAACCATTGAGGTTGATATGCTGTAAAACAAAATAAACGAAACCAAACTCAAATGTTCTGTGCGAACAATATCCTTTATAGGATCATTTGACGGTTCCTAGTACTCTAGTTATTATCGGCACAAACTTTTTTCTCATCTCTAATTAGCTCTCGAGTAAGATCCTGGTATTCTAATTTCCCTTAGATTGTTCTTGAGTTGATGGCGTTTAGTATCTGCTACATCTATTAACTAAATGAATCATTCCATTTTGTTTACAGCTGGAGACAATCAGCTTGTCTCCAGATCAGTAATTTTCCAATACGTAAACTGCAGGCCATATGCAATTCCCGAAGCGCTTTTGTGCAACGTGCGACCAATGACAATTTGAAATGACACCCTTTGCTTCGCATGGATATTGGAAGTACGACTCTTAAGATATTACAATGACCACACTTGCTGTAAGAAAATAGTCACTTTTTTTTTTGCAACACTTACATATGTGAAAATGAATTTCTAATGAAAAGAGATTTGATTTTTTTGTGGCGTAAGAGAAAGTTGCTTACCGAGAAAAAAGGAATGTCTGTTGTGTACGATCTGCTGAAGACAAAATAATCAAAATAGAAATAAATTAGTCGCAGGTGTTGCCAAAAATTCATTGCGGATATGCTAATATTGTGTGTCCTCTCCCAATAAAAAAACGTTCCGCTGATAAAAGCGGTTGGTATTCTCGAATTGGAGAGTCGTTTAGTTTAATACCTCGTCCTGACTGTCTTTTAACGAAGGTGGGTCAGTGTTTGGCTCGGACAAGCAAGGACTATCTTTGTGAAAGAGTGTGTGCACTTTCAGTGTAGGTGTTTCTCAATTTTGTTTTCTTTTACGTTAACTTTTCTATATTTTTAATTTTTTTTTCATTTGTCTTTAATTTTTCTTTTTTGTAAATCCATTTGTTATTTTTTTAGTTTGACTCTTCGTTGGTATTTGTTTTTAATTAGTATTTTATCTTGGGTCAACAGTGGGTCAAAAGTAGAGTGAGTTGAGAAAGCCAAACTGGTATGCGACCTTTGTGGTGTGAAGCGGTTCGAAACCATCATTCCCCTTCGACTGACTGGCGTGGCATTTGCAATGAATTAGCAATAAGCCAAGAAAATAGAACGGATGCATGACGCGCTATACACTGCTTTTGATGCCGACAGTTTCTCTGCATACAAGCAGTTCGTAGATCGGAAGCCGTGCCCAGGTAAAACTGTGAATGTTTACTTGGCCGATTTGAGAAATTTGGCAGTACTGTTCAGAGCGATGCATTTATCCGTGCACTCCTTGTCTCCGTACGACGATATATTCGGGCGGCCTCCAGGATGGACTCGCTGCCGTTGAGGAGTTTACTGGCGCGAGCCCGGGCGTTTATGAAAGAAAGAATCAGAAGAGAAACTAGTGGTAGCAGCTGCAAAGTCCGCTCAAAGTAAACGTGTTCTCCACACTGTGGGTCGTTCTGCGAGAATTAAGTGCTACGGATGTAGTGGCCAAAACCACCTGGTGAGTGACTGCCTCTAGAAGGAGCAAGCGGTTCGGGTGCGTTGCTGCTGCTCCCATACGTGCCAGGAGCCAGGACACCAGTCACGATATTATCCGGGAAGTGGGTCATGGGGGCGATGCTTCAGCGCCAGTTTCGTCCACCTCCAGGATGTAAATGCAACGCTACCTAGTTGAGATGCCTCTCCTACATAACCACGTCAGTGCCAAACGTACGCATTAATGGGTTGAAATGTACCGCCCTCGTGGTAACAGGTTATTCGTGTTTGCTTACGAACATATCCAATTGTCGTCCACGTGGACGTGCTGACGGATGACTGAAAGATTCTCAAAAGTCGAGAAGTCACAAGCATAGAAGTCTGCGTAGACAATTGTGAGCCTATCAATATAGATGTTCTGGTCGTGAAGAGCAAATTGTTAGGATACGGCCTGCTCCTCGGAATGGATCCCATTGAGAGGATGGGCGGTGTTCACATGACAATAATGGATGAAGTCAGGTTTGTTATACACGCCGGTATATCTGAAAATAGTATCTAAGTACCCTGTGTCTAAGCAGGCAAGAAGTGAATATTAGCGTGAACTACAGGTATGCATAGACGACGGATGGCTCATAGCATACTCCGAAAAACAACTTGATTCACATCAATCCATATTTATTGGGTGGATCCTGTACACGGGCTTCAAAACACTGAGAAACGTTTAACCAAATGAGTAGGCATAGTGTCTATATACAAGAATGTATAGTCGTGGAATCGCTAATAGTGGAGACAAAAACGCGTTTAACATGTATTCAAAGTTCTCTTCAAATGTACTTTGTGTCCGTTCGCTATAGAACGGCATTGAGTAATAGTGTTCGTTAGATATGAATATTACGACTGACTTATGTATGATAATGTCTTTCCAAAACTTCCTATCCTTTGTAGCTTTTAGCAAAGCTTGCCTTTCACCGTCACTCCAACTAACTTGAACAAACTTCTTAGGTAGGTCGCGCGTTGTTCCACTCGTCTTCAATATTTCTTGTGAGTATCAAATTTTCCAAGCCCTTTTTCCTCAATGCGTGCTAGAAATTTCAATGTTCTGACCGTGGTATTTTCTGCATTTTTCTGTGCAATCATATATTTATTTATTTAAGTCTCGTGTTTGTCTGTGTGTCCAGCATTCGTGACTGTATGAGAAGACTGATCCAATCAATGGCGGTGGTTTAAAAGAATAAAAGAAAAGTCAGCCTGGTACTAGATTAGCGCAAGCCAAACGTGCATAGCGACATATATATGGCCCATGCAGATGTTTCTGCCAACAAATTGAGAGAATGTCAGAGAAAAAGACCCAATATTTCCGTGGTTCATCTTCGCAAAGCGTATCTACAAATACGTGTTTATCGATTGCCTTCCTTTATAAGGGGTAGCGGTAGTACATGACAAGAATGGGATTTGGGCTCAATTTGGCACTGAATATCCTAAAAGCCATAGTAGATACAATGCTAGCAAAAAATGAGTCCATTCCCATGCCACTTCAACCTACATTGATAATATCTCTGTCGGTCAAGTTGTGAAATTTATAACACGCGTAAGACAACATCTCGCTGATTTTGTATTGACGAGCAAAGACACAGAACGAATGCAAGACAATACCCGAATTTGTTGGGATCAGACCAGCTTGTACTTGAACCAGGAGAGTGAAGTATCGAAAGGGCCCAAAGTTTTGACTCGGCAAAAATATTTTCATAATGTGGAAAATTAATAGGACATTTTCCTGTGTGTGGATAGCTCCGTATTGCGACCGGCTACATCAAACGTGAAGCAACTGAGGTTACGTCCGGCTAGGATGAGGAAGTAATAGACGGCCCCTCACCAATATGATTATGGACGTCATGAACCAGAGTATCCCAAGATGACCCTGTGCGAGGCAAGTGGTGTGTCAACGGACATGAGTTTGAAGTATGGTCATTGCGTGCTCCCTTGTAAATGGAGTGTTCTTTGAATTACATACGTAGTGGAGGATGCATGCTGGTTGCATCCCGAAAAGGACGTTCGGCATATAATCGTTGCTGAATTAGATGCCGTACATGAGGGTGTTAGCGTAGGACTTCAACAGAAGGCAGAAAAGGATGGACTTATTCACAGATTCTGCATGTGTTCATGGATGGTTATCTGACACTTTCACCGAAAGGCCAGAATACACACAAAGTCCTCAAGCTAGATGCCCATTCGGCGGTGGCTCAGCACCTTGGAAAAACTGGTCAGTGAATATGACTTATCAGTGGATATAAAACTGGTGATATCCAACCAGAACCGAGCAGACAAGCTGACGCAGAGTAGTGAGGAGATGGCTTGACGCAGGGTAGCGAGAAGATGGCTTGACGCAGGGTAGCGAGGAGATGGCTTGACGCAGGGTAGCGAGGAGATGGCTTGACGCAGGGAGGAACCAGACAGAACTAGTGAAACTGCTCTCTGCAGTATCAGTGAGCAAATGCAACTCGGACAATATAAAGTTGGGAATCCTGGCATTAAAAGGACTCTGTACTTCGCAAAGCGGGTTGATCTAGTGGTGCCCATGGCAGCGAATGTAGAGACTGTCAGCCCATGGTCAAGAGGAAAATTAGACGTTAACGATGTGTGGAACCGGGTTGAGATGGACATCACTCATCACGATGGTAAACGTTAGCTGACACTGATTGACTGTGAACCTATTCGATTCACAATCAGGCGACAACCGCATCGACAAGATTCAGTCAGCGTTATCAACCATTTAAATGCCCTATTTTTTGAACGGATACTTCCTGCTTAACTTCTCACCAGCAATGACACTGCTTTCCATAGTAAACCATTAAAAGAGTTTTTAGATGTGTGAGGAATCCATATCCATTTCCGCTGCGCGCACGTCTCCTCCAGTCATGGGATAGTTGAACCTTACCACCGAAACTTAAAGCGAACTGCCGTGAAAAAACACTGCTTAAGGCTGGAAGCCTTACATTGGCGCAACATTACACCCAAAGATGACATGGCACTTTCCACCGCTCCCGTCTATGGGATTTACCGTTACAAAGTCCAGACACGAAGTATTGATAAAACACATTGACCAAAGCAAGAACGTGGACATATGGGTTAGGGGAGTGTGTGTGGGCAAGTTTATTTTTCTACCTCGAACGTCGGCTTGCGTGTTGGCTTCTGACTGTTTACGTGTATTGGGATTTGTAACAATGTGATTCGTGATTTCCATATTTTCTTTCGACCCCTGGATCTTTCGACTTTGGACATGCGATTTGTTTATTTCCTTGTGGAATTGAGCTGCCATATCAATTTTTGAACATTTTTTATAGCTGTTAATTATTAATGTCTATCAAAACGTTTTCGTTTCTTTGTTTTCCGACGAAGCTTATTTTATAAACACCAAAGAAATGACTGGGTTCTCTTTTTTTAATCATTTCACCCCAAGCAGGGCAATAAAGCCACTAAAACTGAGTTACTGAGTGTGAGGGAATATGAGAAAAAGACAAACATTATTAAAGATAGCGAACAATAAAAGAACAAGAATTAAGAAAGCAAAAGATAACGATTGACATTGTATTTAAAATTATGAAAATCGAAGTTAACTAGAATAAAAGAAAGCCCGAATAGTCCCACAAATGAGAAGTGCCAAAGAAGAAACAGTTGGCATAGAACTTACGGTTATATCTAGACATTTCGACTGAAAAATTATGATACATAACCGCCAATCTAGTACTGCGATTAAAATCTTAAAGTTTAGATACCAAAGAGGAAATTTCATTAGAACGATAATCGTGAAAGCTATTTATAGAAAAGGGACAATGGAAGCTACGTTACGCTGGTGGGAAAGGGACTGAAGCCGACATGCCAGGTCAGGACCAACAACATTGCAAATTCATCTTTGTGTTTTATCAAGAATCTCTAAACATATAGAAGAAGCAATGTATTGAGTTAGCAAACAAAAGAAAAACTGCGAACTGAAAACTTTGAAGAGATATGGGCTCGATCAGTCTACTTTGCCCTAGCCACACCACACCATTGCTGTTATGGTTGCAGTACACGATGTGGTATCATTACAACCATAATGGTTTACGCAAATATATTAAAACTTGTATAATTCCTGCACATGACTTGGGAGGAATGAACAAAATACGTTAAATAGAAAGTTTGTATTTTCCGGCCTGAATGTCCAAGAAATTTCTATAGAAAATATTCGTCCTCCGACTGGAATCGAACCTGTTTCCTATATGGAACCGTCATATAGCCTGACGTGCCTTAACTATATGACGGTTCCGTATAGGATACAGGTTCGATTTCTGTCGGAGGACGAATATTTTCTATGAAAATTTTTCGGACATTCGGGCCGGTAAATGTTGTTTAATACTGTTTATTATAAACAGAGCATTTACTTAAATATTTGTATCTATAAAAAGAATGTATAAACATAAAAATGTCTTAAAATAATTGTCGGACTTTGTCCATTTCATAATGTGTGACGTCTTTGTTTACATTTGGATACGCAATGAGCAGATATGAAAGATTATAGTTTAAAAGCAATAAAATCGACCTTGCTAACCGGACGATCCTCTGTGGCCCAATCGGTTAGGGCACGTCAGGCTATATGACGGCTCCGTATCAGATAAAGGTTCTATTCCTGTCGGAGGATGAATATTTTTTATGAAAATTTCTCGGACATTCAGGCCGGTAAATGTTGTTTAATACTGTTTGTTATAAACAGATCATTTACTTACAATTTGCATTGCGCCAGTCTTCCAAATGGAGAGCCAGTCGTCAGAGCGAATAACATAACGACTGTACCTTGAAAACAAACCTAATTTCTTTTTTTTAAACGACAGTAAAGGTATAAATTCCATTCACTTATTGGGAAGTGTGAATTCATTATTTCTCTCCTCCCCCGAGTCCTATAACCTTGTTTGGCGACTATTCTAGGAGAAAGAAAATTCTAAATTCAAACCAGTCTGGAGAGGGTTGAGCTCCATCAGGCTATCGTGGCTGCAGTAAGTGGTGCCCCTTTAAACCCAAATTGGTTACGGCACTCGTGACCTTGAAATGTATAAAGATTCTAAATGAAAGATTTTTCAAATTAACTTGGTACAATACTGCAGATGTTACTTTCGTTTTTAATTCAATTCTCTTAATCATATTATCTCTTATTATTACTCCTTCAAAACTCTCTGTTAATTAATTATTGTGTTCGACAGAAGTTAATATTAGCGTTCTGGTACGAGAAGGAAAAAAAACAGTAGCCATGTTGTGTGCCAGTTACCGGATGAGAAAAAAAAAATAATCTAAATAGTTATTTTGCTTAATTCTTTTTTGCTCTTTTCCTTTTTATTGCCGGTGTTGCAAACCTGTGGTCGGCTGGGAATAAGCTCAAAAGAAACGAGTATCTTGAGTCAAATGGTAAATAGTGATTACATTCATCAACTTCTAACAGGTTTATACATCTATATAATAAGAAACCCGCACGTACCTAACAGTCTTATATCGAGTCCATTCTCTGGGTGGTTAATTACAGAAATGGCAGACATTTTTGGTTTAAAACTCCCAGTTCCAGGTGAAGTAATTGCTAGTGCCCAGAGTCACTCGACATACAATAACCACACCCTTTGCCAAATGCACCTGTTTAGATATTCTGCCGCATTTTCTACCATCGATCCATAATTATTGGGTGGATCCTGTACACGGGCTTCAAAACACTGAGAAACGTTTAACCAAATTATGAGTAGGTATAGTGTCTATATACAGGAATCGAGTGATAAAGTCTATTACTGCGTGGCGTCGCTAATAGTGCAGACCAAAACGCATTTAACATGTATTCAAAGTTCTCTTCAAATGTACTTTGTGTCCGTTCGCTATAGAACGGCATTGAGTAATAGTGTTCGTTAGATATGAATATTACGTCTGACTTATGTATGATAATGTCTCTCCACAACTTCCTATCTTTTGTAGCTCTTAGCAAAGCTTGCCTTTCACCGTCACTCCAACTAACTTGAACAAACTTCTTAGGTAGGTCGCGCGTTGTTCCACTCGTCTTCAATATTTCTTGTCAGTATCAAATTTTCCAAGCCCTCTTTCCTCATTGTGTGCTGGGAATTTCAATGTTCTGTCCATGGTATTCTCAGCATCTTTCTGTACAATCACATATCTATTTCTTTAAGTTTTGTGTTTGTCTGTGAGAAGATTGTCTAGCATTCACGACTGTATGAGAGGACTGATATTACATAACAATTGAACACTCTTTAATTTTCAAGAAGTGATCAGTGATTGAATTTTTGGTTTTACATTTGTTTTAGAAGACTGGAGACTTAACTTATCAGTCGACCCACGTCATCAATGCGGTTCTGTTGAAGAAGAAATATAGCAAGACTTTTTTTTTTTTTTTGGTTGAAATAAGCGAAAATATCGTTAAGTTAATGAACTGACATAAAAAATCTGATGGAATGATTGTCCCTACCCACAGGCACTTTCTTTTTGTCAAAAGAAATACTATAGATATATAGTTTTAATAATTATTTTTAAGAATATATGGAGAGCACGAAAGTGAATTCATCTTTATTAGAATTTCAAATTATGGGCATTTAGAAAACATTTCTTAAAGTCAACTTTATTTAATGTTTACATCATTAAATTCCACAATTTCGAACGTTTTCGACTAAAGTTTAGTGCAATATTTTTAGGTGTTTGCTCTCAAAACTAGCGAGAGTTATCCAGTTGAGAAATGTGGCTCTGTCTAGTAAACATCTAAGCGTCGATTCTCTCCTTTTCGTTGAGATAATCATGACGATTGGCGAGTGAAGTTAGGGGACAGTGACGAAGGAGAGTTACGATGTAGAACCCAAAGAATGACTTCCCTAGCCCACAGCGGTAGGGCTTGCAGAAACACACACACACACATACGGCCTAACCATAGAGAAACCGCCATACCCCTCCAGTTTTTCGTTCAGGAAATATTACAATTAAGGCCCTCCTTTCTTACACGCCGTTTGTTGTGATATATTTTATACCATCAAATTCAATATTGATATAAGAATGATATGACTATATAGTAACTCATATAATGATTATATGACTAATATAATGACTCTATAATGACAGATATATTGTCTATATATGACTTATATGTTGTCTGTATATGAATGATAAAATGACTATATATGACTGATATACGGTCTATATATAACTGATATATTGTCCATATATGAATGATGACTATTTATGACTGATATATTGTCTATATATGACTGATATAATGACAATATATGACATATAATGACCGATATATTGTCTAAATATGGATGATATAATGACTATATAATCACTGATATTGTCTAGATATAACTGATATATTGTTTTTATATAAATCATATAATGACGATATATGACTGATATATTGTCTATATATAACTGATATAATGACTATATATAACAGATATTATGTCTATATATGAATGATATAATGACTATATACGACTGATATATTGTCTATAAATGACTAATATAATGGCTATATAATGACTGATATATTGTCTATATATGACTAATATATTGTCTATATATGAATGATATAATAACTATATACGACTGATATATTGTCTATATATGACTGATATAATGACTATAGCTGATATATTGACTATATATGACTGATACAAGGACTATATATGAATGATATAAGGACTATATAATGACTGATATATTGTCTATATATGACTGATTTATTGCCTATACATGAAGGATATAATGACTGATATATTGTCTATATATAGCTGATATATTGTCTATATATGACTGATATGATGTCTACATATGACTGATATATTGGCTATATATAACTGATATAATGACTATATATAACTGATATATTGTCTATATATGACTGATATAATGACTATATAATGACTAATATATTGTCTATATATGACTGATATAGTGTCTACATATGAATGATATAATGACTATATATGACTGATATAAGACTGATTTAAAAAAATAATTATTCACCATAAGGTGAATATTAATAAATTAAATCGAACATTATGCAATTATTATGGTGTTATTAAATATGTTACATGCTGGGATGCTACTGATGCACTCTCTCCTATTTATATATATATATATATATATATATATATATATATATATATATATATAACGACTCGGGGTTTCATGCGCAATGCAATCTTCAAGTCGTGCTACTGGTGAGGCAAAAATGTAAATTCATTAATATATAATTTATAGCTCTGCTATGTTACATCGAGAGCCCTATTTTATTTATATACCACTCAATTAATTATATATATATATATATATATATATATATAATTATTTTTAAAAAATTATAACATAAGTATGTTATAAAATCACTACAAATACTTGATAAGACACAGAGTGTGTTGAAACAAAATGGCTGTTTTTGTAGTGATTTTATAACATACTTATGTTATAATTTTTTTATAAAAATAATTATATCTGCTCTACTTTTGTATTGAGCACTCTTTTTAAGAATAGTAATTGTTGGTTATTGGAATTCATTCCGTGTATACCATTATATATATATATATATATATATATATTATATATATATATATATATATATATATATATATATATATATATATATATATATATATATATAAATAAGGTCATCAGAGTGTCCACTTTTATACTTACATACGCTCTATCCCTGATTTTGTGAACTTTTATCCAGGGACGGTGGAGTAGTGGATAGCGGCACGGATTGAGAAATCTGAGAGCCGAGTTCGAATTCCAATCAAACCCATTACATTCACTTACGTGCTAATCCTCTTGGGAAAGGTATGAATCCTCTTCTTCTTGAATCCCAGTGATGGGTAAATAGCAGGACAGAGCGGCTTCTATAGCCTTGGATGGCAAATTGCAACCTACTGCGGGAAAAATCTGCCTCGTCAGTCCTGTATCGAGAGATACATGATCGCCTAAGCGTGTATCACGTATGGCAGATTGAGAGCCTCGCTTAAAACTATATTTGTATCATATATACATCTGCGTGTCCGTCAGCAGCTAAATTATGTTGACCTTTCTATGATACAAGGCTGATTTCCTGGAGAATACTCATGGTAAAAGCTGAAAGAATGTTCTCTTATTTTTGATAGCACTTGTATGGCTGTGCCTGGATAGGTAGCATTCATCTGGAACAATTCAAAATTGGTTGGCGACTAATTCGATCTTTACATTTAGTTTTTGTTGATGCCATCGACAATTGGATTTCACGCAGGTTCTTCTGATTCTCACCTACTTCTGCATCTCTCACAGTCTCTTCCTCACCCCCCTCTCTCTCTCTCTCTCTTCTCTCTCTCTCTTAGTTGTTTTCTACTTCTGTATACCTCTATCTAGCCATCTCCTCTTTCCTTCTCAGCTATCTTTTACTACTTTATTTTTCTTTCTTGAAATTTTCCTCAATGTGTTGTCTTACAGTCTTTTCATTTCCTTCTCCCTATATCGCTAATGATCTCATTCTCTCCTTCTCTCCTTCTGTCTCTCTCTCTCTTCCCTCAGATTTCTACCAATCTCTCGCATTATTTTCTTCTTTCTCTTTCTCTCACTATCTCTCTTTCTCTCTGAAAGTCATTCTTTCTTACCAATTCTCTCTCTCTCTCTCTCTTTACTTTTGTATCCCTCAGCATTTATCTGTAATCTTGATCGTCTATATCTGCCCATCTCACGATCTCTATCTATATTACTTTTTATCTCTCTGTCTCTCTACCACTCTCTTCCCTCTCTCTACATCAGATGATGTCTGATGTCATAATTCCTTTCTGTCCCTCGTCTTCTAAATTTTAATGTATGAGATTTTGTTCTTTTCCCCAGCCCTCTTTTTCTCTCTCTCTCTCTCTATATATATATATATATATATATATATATATATATATATATATATATATATATTAGTTAAAGATTAAATATTCAATGCAGATCAAATATGGATCGGAATTCGACAGGGTTATAACATAACAAATAGGAAACGTTTATCAGTCTGTTTAAAGTTTCATTAGAGATTGAGAGAAAAAACGCAAAAAACAGAACTTTGGTATTTGTTTGGATCGATTATCATTAGTCAGTCATGTATCACGTGCATTAAAACTGTAGATAAGCGGGCATCGGATTGCAATGTGTATTCGTAATTGTATATGTGTGTCTGTCTAGTAGGAGGAGTTCTAATGTCTTCACCTTTGTGCGGTTAGCCAGCGCGGTGGGGTGCCACTCTATTTAATCTTAGATTGCTTTTTATCTACGTACCCTTTGTGTTAAATAGATATGTTATATTTTTTTAGGAATGGATTCAAAGAAAGATAGCGATGTAATGTAATGTTTTAGGCGCGTATTTATAGTTGTTAATAGTGCTATTACCAAGCTTTCAAAGGGTTTTTCCTTAACGAATTATCTCCTTTTTTTAATTAGGTCAGAATTAGTAAAAATCAAACCTATGTCCTGCATTGGTCCTATGCAATACGAGAGAGAGCGTTTTCCTAAACGCAAGTCTCTCTTCTGTTCGTTGATGCAGCTTTTTAGATTAAGTGATGTCTCCTCCATATATATTTTCGATGAAGACCTCCAAGAGGGCAACTTCCTACGCCTTCTCAGGCTAATGTTCTCGACTGAAATGAAGTGAAAAAAAACGATATTGAATCCATTGCTAGGTCAGAAGCCAGAAAAGTTGTTTCAATGTATCGTGGTAGACAATTTTTCTCTCCAGAATCAATCTTACATATCTATGAGTTTATTATTCGTCCATGCTTAAAATATTGCTTCAACATGTGGTCCGGTGCTCCTGTTATATATCTAGAGTTCCCTGATAAAATCCAAAGAATCCGCAATCTGGCGTCTCGGCTTCAGTCATTTTTCCATCACCGTAAGCTTGCCTCTCTTTGACTTTTCTCTTAATACTTTCATGGTGATTGTTCGAATAAGCTCTTCGCTTGGGTGTTTAGACTTTTTGAATTTAAGCGCAGTACTAGACTAGTGACGAGGTCTCACCAATTTACAATTGAGCTGGCTACAGGTAACTGTAAATTCTATGCTAACAGTTCTCTTCTCGTACTTATCGCTTGTGGAACTCCCTTCCAGCTCCGTGCAAAGTTAAATGCAATGTCTATCGCTATCTTCTGTCTTCCTGATTACTCTTCCTCCGTTCTCGCTCCTTAGTAATGTTCCTGTTCCTAACTCTCCTACACCCAGTAACCCCTTACGTCTCTGTGACTTTACCGCCTTGCTTTGGGGGGAGGGGGACTCGAATAAAAAAATAAAAATGTATATATCGCACTGTGAATGCTGATGGTAATAAAACAGTGCTTGATGTAAATTAACAGTTAATTTTCACTACTGCTAATAAGTATATATTTTGTTCTTTTTGAGTTTCATGCGCGTGGCAATCACCAGTCATGCATTGAAAGTTTTCCATCCGTGTCTGATGATTGCCACATGCACGAAACAAAGATTTGTATCTTTTATTACTAATAGTATATTTATACATATATGCATATTTAGGCAGCATATCTTCATTCAATCATGTTTGCTTGAATAATCTAGATATAGTATGTCTATTTTAATCCTCTCAAATTCACGGAACAATTCCTTAGTGTTGTTATTAAACAGATTAAGAAAGGCGCCGTAGTTTTTCACATTCCTTTTATTTTCTCAAGTACTTTCAATCTTATCTAAGATCAACTTCGAGAAATTTCATAGAAAAAGTGTTTTCTCCGTAGCTAAATCGTATTGACGTCAGTCTATATGACGGTTTCGTATAGGATACAGGTTCGATTCCTGTCGGAGGACACATATTTTCTATGAAATTTCTCGAACATCCATACCGGTAAATGTAGTTAATACAGTTTATTATAAACAGAACATTCACTTAAATAATTTATCTATAAAAATAAAGTATAAAAAGAAAAATATATATATATATATATCTTTCTAATTCCTGATCATTCAGCATATGTATCTATCTTACTTTTTGTTTATTTATTGGTTTGCCCTCACCATACATGCCGATTAAGTACGGTGCTAAGTGCAAGTGCAGAAATCTGCTCTGTAAAACAAAATTTCATTAATGCATGCATCATCGATTTCAGTTCACGTCTTCTGACCCCCAGCAATTTTTATGCAAAAATCAGAAATTTTATTGCTAGTATTGCCTAAAGGGGCCCTTTAATGACGTTATTTTGGAAAAGAGACGACCACTTCTCTAGTCACTCCCCTTTCCCCTCGGAGATATCGTGATAGACCAAATGTGGCATTCGACGATCATGGATTCAATCAGTAATATGGCGAGCGGAGGAGTTTGGATATTTCATAAAAGAAATACTTGCGGGTATGATCCAGTGATTCAAAGAAGGAGCATTTGAACAAAGTATCGATGGCTAGGCTGATCAAAACTATAATTCTCCACGCAGAGAACCAATCAAATTTCTCACATCACATAAGATAATCAGCCTGTATTGATTTGAAAGTCAATCAGTTTTGTTTTCTTTTAGAAAATAATGAGATAAACGAGGAAGTAGAATATGGACTTTTATTAACAATCAGAAAAGAAGCAATATTAGAGATACATAATGAAGAAAACACGGTTTGGAAAATTTAACACTCACGTGGTAGGTCAAATTCAAGAGAGGCAAAAGTAAGCAAACGGTAAACAACTAGATAGAGGAATAAGTTCTACAAAGAGAAACCGTAAAGTATTGCTGAGAGCAACAAAATACAGGAAGCTGTGGAGAACCGTGATTAATATTATCCTAAAAAAATAATCATCTTTTTGCTTAGATTTAAAATTCCCCGACCTATACGTCTGTGATGTGAGATTATTGCCGCGAATTTTGTGGCGCGAATCGAAGCCATGATGTCTATATAAATGCGAATACCAATTGTCCATTAATAACGAAACCGTTAAAGTACATCTGTTTAGGTAGAACCTCAATTATTGCTGTATGAATAAAAACAGACAATGCCATTCTCACTAGTTTGAAAACTCCTTCTTCAACTTATGCTTAGGACAAGAATTTCGATGCAAATATGTTTCTGAATTTTATACATTTGCCACCAAAGGTTACATACTTAGAATCAGAAAGAGTTAAAATTTATGGGCCGCATAAAAGGAGAGAGGGCTTGGAGAATTTAACACTCACAGGACTTATTGGAGGCAAGACGCGGTAGAGGAAAACATGTGTAGGCATACTATGTGCTGTTTCCTTGTCTCCTCCAGCCGTCAGTATCCCTGTGAGCTTTATATTCTCCAGAATTTCTTTCCTCGTAATGGGCTACAGAATATTCGATTGTTTCTTTTTAATTTCAAGCATAAGTGTTCTTTACGTTCACCTTTTCCTTAACACTTTCCTCTTTGCTCACATGTTCCGTCCATGGTATTCTCAGCAACCTTTTCTAGAATCATATGTCTGTATCCTCTTCATCTGTGACTCATGTGACCGTTTTCCTCTGCCGCGTCTTGCCTCCAATAAGTCTTGTGTGTATTAAATTCTCCAAGCCCTCTCTCCTTATTATGCGGCCCATAAATTTTAACTCTTTCTGATTCTAAGTATGTAAGCTTCTTTAGTGGCGAATATATGAAACTCGGAAACATATCTGCATTGAAATTCTTGTCCTAAGCATGAGTTGAAGAATGTGTTTTCAAACTGATGAGAATGGTATTAAATCTGTTTTAATTCAAACACCAAGAAAAGAGGTCTGGTCTTCTAAGAACGTGCAAGATTTAAGGAAAATGGAATCAAAAAAAGACTTTTATTGACATTCAGAAAGCGATATTTGAATTTTCTGAGACATATAATGAGAAAAGAAGGCTTAAAGACACGGCAGATAAATGAACAAGTTATCTATTATGTTGAGAATTGTTTTCTTTCAATACAAATTCGAACTTACATTTCTCATTTGTACTACAGATGACATACTCCCAGAATTCCTCTATGAATTCCTGAAATTGTTAATCCGATAGCCAAGTTTCAATTCACGTTGGATTCGTTGTATTCACTTTCCACACAAATACTTTCAGGAAAGATATAAACCGACTTCTTCTCCGCTAGTTATGTGTTAATTAGTTAGACTTATATCACTAAAACATTATTATCTCAAAAATGGTCTGTCATAACCTTCACATTCCTGGGCGATGTGGGAAAAGAACTTGACCTTTGGAAGTCCCTCTCACGATATTTGCAAGCGTTTGAAAACGTCAATCTTCAGAAACGCCAACATACAGATTGACTATTTCGGGTTCGGTTCGAAATACAAATATCACCTGAAAAAGGCTGAAGCGTACAACGACTGAAACGTTGTGAATTCGACAATAAAATGAAGACGACAATCCTAATAATGTAAATAGTGTAGATACCTTATCTCAGAAATATAAACGAATGATGTCGGATTAAGTAATAACTTACGCAATTCCATCCAAACATATTCTCACACAGAAACAGTAAGAAATACGATCGAAGCAAGATGGCTTTATCTTGTAGTAAGTGAAACATCGTAAACAGCGCCAGGCAACCATTTCCGGCTTCGCTGATATTGAATGTATTATTACTCTATTTCTGGTGAGGCTGGGCGAGGTTAATGCGAATGTAAGAAGAGATCTGTAAAGAAATGGTTGGACCATCTCGTTTTAAATAAACTTGTTATTCGTTTCGTAGTAATTGATTCTTATAATTGAAATAGAAGAAATCAAGCTTATAAGCTATGATTTTGAAAACATTTACTAACATATCCAATAAGTAGTTTTCTTTGCTCGGCAATGTTGATGACATTGATACCTCCCGCTCACTGCCTCGTTAGAATCGCCTAGGCACTTGTTATATCTGCTGCTGTAAAAAAAATAAACTAGTCTGCTAAGTGCGTTAATTAACAACTTCTATCGCCAGTTAATCAAAAATAGTTTTTATCTTCTTTTTATTTTCTCGCGGCTTACACATGAGGAAGGCAGAAGAGTTGTTCGAACGAAACGTGTTAATAGAAACATCCATACAAAAAGAGATATGAACGAAACGACCAACATTTTTTTTAAATTAAAATTCTACAGCATGAAATGAAATCGTGATACAATCTGCTTTTAAAAACACGACTGATCGTTTTATACAAATTCGAATGATTCGTGTTTGACTTTTTTAAAATAATTTCAGCACAAGCAAGGCGGGAATTCCACTAGTACGCAGGGCGTTACATGGAATAAAAGTGAAAGAGATGACTAGGTATAGGGAGGATTGAGGAAAGGACAAAAGATGAACGGGATTCACGAAAACAAAAGATGACGATTGATGTTGCATTTAAATTTTTGAAGATTGTAGTTATCAGGGAAGCAAGTAAATGGCCGAGAAATGCGGGAAAAGAAACTATTGGAGCAGAAATGACGGTTGTGTTTAGATATTTCAACAGTAAACGTGTGGGACCTATATGCCAATCCAGTAGCACTCTTAAACTCATGTAGTTGAGGCACGAGGGAAGAAAACTCGTCAGTGCAGTTGCCATGAAAATATTTGTAGAAAAGACAGAGGGAAGCTACGTCACGTCAGCGAGAAAATGACTGAAGTCGAGATGCCAGGTCAGGATCGATTACATTGCAGATCAATTTTCTGTTCTGCTTAGTACATCAACATAATTTCTCCCCACCTGACGTGATTTTAAATAAATATAGTCGCAATCATTTGAAATTTAACTGACGCACCACTCGTATATGAAATTGCCAGTCTACCAGGACGACGAGCTAATCCCCGTTGCAGACGCCTGCTCAGACACATATGTGTTATGTTCAACACCCACAGAGCCCATTTGTGGTTTATACTGCAACTATACTGAGTGAACCTTAGTTACAGTTTCGTGGGGAGCGGGGAGTAACCTTGCGTCTGAACAAGACCGGCACACTCAAACCCTCGGCCACGATGATTTGTGACTTCGTGCTGGCACAACCATCGACGGCTCGCGAAGAGTTCTGTCTACCCAATTTCATTCACTAAGCTTGGATCAACACGTGGTATAGTTTTCAAGCAGTTTCCAAAGCTACCGCATACTGGGATCCCCTCCTCCAGATCGATAACATCGATTTGCACCCGGCTCTTAAGGTCAAGAAAGCGAATGTTCTAACCACTCGGCCACGTGACCATCGCAATCATTTACCGTTACAGTTCCAGACTGCTAATGTAATAAGCACCGGGCTTATTGAATCCCAGTAATATTGGCTAAACTGCGTGAAATATATATCTACTATATATCAAACCGTACATTTCTCCGGATATAAAGAAATGACCAGGAAATCATTGCGTATGAATTTGATTCTCCCTTGTTGCTTCATATTTGTTGCCATGTGCCATACACTGTGCAAGGTTTAACAATTATATACGACTATAAAACAGTATATTTATACACGAAGAAAAGCAATTTATTTTTCGTAGCAACCCCACCAAGCATACACACCCATCCCAATTGCCATCAATTCTTATGTTCTTATTTTCGTAACGTTGTATTCACAACGAATTGGCTCGTCGACAAAAGAGCCTCTATTTTTGACAAGCGGAAAATTAAAAGAACGTCTTTGTCAAGATCATCACAAAGTCCTGCAAAGGATAAAAAAAAATACCTTTTTTTCCTTTTTTTCTATATTTCATTGGACATCAAAATATAAAATATAATTCATTAACCTTGACTTGTTTCTTTGTTTTATTTTAGAACATGATAAAATCGTTTGGAAAAATGAAAATACATTCAGAATAGCCAGAGAAAATGATTCCATTAAGAAATTCTTTGTAATATTTCATAGAAATGAGACTCGATATTCCATAAAAGAAGAAAAAGATCTAATTCTAAGTCAGTTTGTTTCAAACATAAATTTGGGAAACATGTCTACTGTCGATTTTTGGTATTAATGAAACAGGGCGAAAACAGCAAACTGGGGGACGGGAAGATTGTGTTGCGCCAATCTGAAACGTTTTTCTTGAAAATCAGCACCTGAAATGTTGGCTTTGATACCAGTGGTAAATATGTAACTATCTTTGTGAGGAACGAGAAGACTTACCTCCGGCAAAGCGAATTTGTTTGGTGTGTCAAGTCCTGTTGAAAGATCGCGACCGCCATTCAAAGAGAAATGTATTATTCTGAAATTCCTATATCGCGGGCGGACGTACAAAGGAAGATAAAAAAATAAATAAAAAAGAGCAAGAATTGAAACCAGCTTGAATTTATAAAATAGGAAGTCTCGGGCGAACGAGAAGTAAGTCTCGTATGCAAATTTTATTTCCCCCCTCAACGCAGACATAAATAGCGAGTCTGCGAGGAAGACGACAGAGGGCTTTATTAGCGTGACGGCGTACTAACGAGACCCCCTAGAATAAGGAGTCACTCGCAATAGCTTAGTTGGTAGGCTGGACGAAAGCAAGCACTTTAATCCATTTCAGTCACCGCAAACGACGGGCGAAATGAATTACCCACAATCTTACCTACGCGAAAAAACTAATAATTAAATTTAGCTAATCTGGCAAAAGGCTACAATTGTGGAGCCCTAACTGATACACGAATTGTAAATGCTTTATTAAAGTAGGAAGTTGGCTATTGTTCTAATTTTAGGTACTTGTCTAGCATCAGCTTTCAATAAGACAATTGGGCTAGCTATTTTAAAAAATAGAAATTTTATCGGAATTTTTTAAATCAGCAATAAACATTATGATATGTTATACTGCAAGGACGAGTATGACCAACTGAGTTGTTATAATCACTTGTCTTCTTCAGGGAGTTTGAATTTATAATCGTTTAATATAAACCAGTGGATTAAATCGTTGGTTAAAAAACAAATTTTGTTCTGTAATAGTTGTGAGTTCAAACATTCAATCTGTCGTGTCTCACTATTGACAGTTATAAATCTAGATAACAGCGACGCATTCTGATTGGTTGAAAATTTACATGCAAATCACAGAACTGATTTTCAAGATATTTCTGACTAATATAATTATTAACTCATTTCTACTTAAAGATTAACCTGGCGCCGATTAGGAGAAGACTTACGTTGCAACAAAATATATTATAGTATTTAACAATAATATATATATATATATATATATATATATATATATATATATATATATATATATACTCTTAATGTGTGCTACATTTATGGGATAAAGTGCTCAATATCAGAGATAGAGTGTGTGTAAACATTGAAGTCAACACTTAGAGGCGACAGGCTGTTTCATGCTAGACGCAATTGTCAGACCACAAGTATATATATATATATATATATATATATATATTTAAAGATATGTTTGTTGGTACAAAATTTTATCACTGTGTTGAAAAGACAAAAATTAGTTTTATTATTACCACTCATGATAATAAAAAGTAAAAATGAAAAACGGACTAGCTAACCGGTTTCGTACCTCGCTCAACAGAGCTAAATCGAGGTAAATAGAGTCAATTATATAATTAAAAAAAAGAACAATGGACAAAGTTTATTGGTAGAAAAAAAATTAAATGGTAATTAGTTGGAGGCTTTAATAGCCATTAGTTCGAGGCCTTATATAAAGTCCTTCTGTTTACAAAGAGAAGGCTTTAAACATAAAATATAGCTGGCCTCCAACACTTTTAGGTGGTAATTTGAATGGAACTTGCTAAGGATGGTAAAAGCGTCCCCACTAAAACTAACAGCACAATTATGGCTATTTATAAGATGTTCTGCGATGGAAGACCCATACGTATTGGTCAAAATGTCCGAGGGAGTGTTCTTCCTGTTTCGGATTTTCGCTGGAACATGTTGTTTTATTCTAGCATCTAGCCTTTTTGCATATATATATATATATATATATATATATATATATATATATATATATATATATATATATATATATATATATATATATATATATATATATATATATATATATATATATATATATATATATATATATATATATATATATATATATATATATATACACATGCTCGTTGTGATGGTGATTTAAAAAGAAGCGTGTGAACGCGCCCTGTTATAATTATTTTAAACAAGCGTCCTAGTATAAGGGGGCTAACCAAAAATGGTATAAATGCAGGATAACATTAAATATTGATCAAATGCACTTCGAAATATTGCTACTACATTCGTAATAAATATTGTCCACTGTTGGTTAGTTGCTTTTGCCAAATAAGGACTCGAGAATCTATAATTAAATTGTAAACTATATATTAATTCAACTATATATTTATTAAGAAAAACCTTTATTAAACAAATGACAACCACTTTCAATGTTTTTTATCAAGCTAGAATAAAAAAAAATATTTATTAAAAATTAACATGTGCTAAAGTGATGCTTACATTTACACTTTGTTTTTATTTACATGGTTGCCAATGCAAATATTTTTTGTGGACGTGTAAAAAATCAAAATGGCGTGTTCAATTTTGGTAAAAGTGTCTTACGCAGTCCACCAATACAGCTCATTGTGTATGCAAATGGATGAAGTTAGAGGCTAAACTAAAAAAAAAAACAATATGTCAAGATCAAACGAACTTCATGGAGCTTTAAAAAGTCACTTCATGGAGCTTTAAAAAGTCACTTTGTTGAAGCATATAATGATGGAGAAGGCTATAAAAAGCCATCAAAACGACAGGAAGTTCACGTATCCACCGTGCGACAAATGATTTATAAATGGAAGGTCTTTAGTATGAGAGCATCACAATAAAAAATGAACCTCTACGAAAAATAACTGCAAGAAATCTAGTTTGGCAAGCCCAGACGAATCCTACTTTGACCTCTAAGCTTCTCCAAGTTTCCTTAGCCAATTTCGGAATTAATGTGCATACATCTACAGTTTTTCTAGGCATTTTGCATTTGGACGATACCAAATGTCTAGAAAAAAGGCCACTGCTTACGAAAAAAACTCACGGAAAACTCGGTTCAAATATGCCAAAACCCATATAAATAAGCTAGAAAAGTTCTGGCAAAATGTTTTATGATCGTATGGGACAAAAGTTCTGGCAAAATGTTTTATGATCGTATGGGACAAAACGGGAGTTTTTTGTGATGGTATTTCTGGTGAGCCCCTAATACTGCTTTTGAAGAGAAGAATTTGGTGCCACCAGTTAAAAATGGCAGCGACAACATTATGATTTTGGGTGTGCTTTTCTGTAGCTGCAACAGGCAAAAGAGTACACACTGACGGCACAATGGGTTTTGCAAGAGATCAAACAACTAGAAGAACTTCGGTTCGAAAATTAGGCTTAGGTCGGCGCTGGATTTTCCAACAAGACAATGATCCAGGATTGTGATGGCAAAGAGTATGTATACGATAAAGTTCCTTGGACCTGATTCACAAAAGTGACCTTGACCTATGTAACTTCACAATTACGGAATTGACAGAGCGTTCAAGATAATAATTTTCATGAGAAATAATTAGAGGTTCAACCAAACATATGTCACGTGGTTTGCAATGAGTGTCACACGAAATCAAGCACAGCGTAGACATATCTGCAAATAGAGCAAATTTTCCCAAATATGAGTCATGTCAAGGCCAACAAAAATGTATTCTTTATTTACATGTAATTGTATAAAGGAAATGTCTGTCATCTGATGACATTTAAAACACGGGTTAAATTGAAAATAGCGAAAGTTGCGAAAGTTTGTTGCTTTTTATTTACTGAAGAGATTTAAATCATGACATTTGTTTTCACTTTTCTCGTTGCATTTACTTTAAATGACATGAAAAAATTTGCTTTCAAAGTTATGTCAAACTCCGAACATTTGATGAAGCCATGTCTATATTTAGAAATGGTGACAATACTGGAAATATTGTAAAATTTGAATCCATGTGAAATATCTTGATGTGATAAAGCAAAATGAAATCAGCGCACCAAAAATTACTATAAAATATTCCTCCATAAAGTATTCCTCCAACATCAATTAACCTCCAGGAGAGTAACTCATTGTACCTTGTAATTCTCACGCTTTCCTCTGACATGATGTAGAGCTGAATAAGGGAATCGTTTAGTCCTTCGAACTATCCGCTTATTAGGGTTCTAATAGCCTGAAAATCGCATTGTGGCCTGAAACTAACAGTTACCAATTATTGTTGATTCCTATGTCCAAAGTATCATAAGCTTTCATATATATATATATATATATATATATATATATATCACTCGATAAATGTTATGATCCCTGTTTTTAATAACTACAAACTGTATAAGGTCTTTTTTAATCTGCAAGTATTTCAACTGTACATTCAGTCATCCTCAGGCATGGAAATTATTTTGTTTTTTAGTAAAATTCAGGTAGAATCAGAGACGAAAAAATTAAATGCGAATCGAAATATTTTTTTTAGAAATGTGTTATTCAGAGTCTGTATGTACACTATTTACATTATTCGAACTATTGTCCTCATCTTTGTTGCCATATTTATTACAACGTTTCGAACTTTCAGTATCTGTCTCTATTTCTTAGATGAGGTATTATATACATTATTTACATTATTCGAACTATTGCCTTCATCTTTGTCGCCATATTTATCACAACGTTTCGGCCGTTGTACGCTCCGGCCTTCTTCAGTTGGTTGGAATTTCGGACTGAACCCTTTATTTCGCTCACTGGAGTAGACTGTTCTAGTTCCACGTGCCATGTTTGATGAATGTCAGTTATCAGTTATCTCCTGCTAATTTCCCTCTGAAAGTTCTCCACTGTCTTAATCGGGTATTGGACTCACACTCTTTGGGTCCTGTCACTGGATCTAACCAACGCCTTTATCCACTGTGCCATGTGCCTTTGAGGACATCTGGGTATGAATCTCTGGGTATTATAAACCTAATGTCTTCAGCAACAATTTTTTACCAGTGCTCATATAGCAATGATGCGATCAGCTTGGTGCGCTTTTGATCAGATGTCAGAAGTCGCGACACCCACCGAGCAGAAACCTTCGTCATGCCAAGTTCATTGTGAAGAGTATTCTCAACTCCATCACGGGAGCATTGACTATTCGATTTATAGTTAATCGCCTGTCATCCATAACTATGTTTTCCTTGGTGGTGGCTGTTGCAGGATGTCCAAACCTTAGGTCATATTCCAAACTCTCCCTTCCAATCATAAATTCGGCTGCCCACTTTTTCACTTTTGATAAAGCTGGAGCTTTATCTTCTAATGTTGAAACTCTGTCAGCATAAATGTCCCCCGAGGCTAAACCCTTTTTTTCGGCAAGTACTTGATAACACCCGATGCCAGATTTTGTCCATTTTCAAAAGAAGTCGCTACTAGTTACATTTGAAGTCTTCTAAGAACAGTCATATTTCAGTTGACCTGAAAAGAAACAATTCACTTATTAATAAGAGTTGATCTTAATGCCTGTAAGATTTTACAACTTTAGCCTCACCCATTCATCGTCAGCCTATTAGCTTTTCAGCCACCCTCGTATATTTTGTCGGGATAAAACTTTTCGTACTGCGTTAGGCTGAATAATTTACGTTTTTATGACACTACTTCTTTCGTTTTTCAACCTCACTGCATATCTCTCCCTCGTTTTGTATTTGTTCTGTCCGCCATTTTGGCAAGTCAGCTTATTAAATACTGGTAATTTATAGTTATCGTCTGTACGTCAAGTTTCGTTCTTTTCTGTCGCGAACATTAAGATTTCCAAAGCTGATCAGTATCGATCATCTGGAACATAATTCTTTCTTTTTATGGAATTTGATACATTCGAGGTCACGTTTTACTGAAGAGAACTATGTCTCAGCCGTTAAGTCGATCATAAACCGTGGACATTTTTTCTATACGTCAATATCTTCCGGGTGTTCCATCTCGATCGTGACTGGGATAATTGCCTATTTCTCGCCAGTGGCTGTTTTTCGGACCCAGATAGAAGCCAGGATTTTTAATGCTGATCTTCAAGATTGTAAATTCAACAAGATTTGCGCAATACGATCACGTGATTTTCTTCATGTGTCTTCACCGAGAAGGGTTCGTCAGAATGATTTCATTTCATAACAGCTAATGCTTATTTCATATGCACATCAAAAAACTATCGATATGCTTTCACTATATTATTAATATTGTTAAAATTATGTTCACTTTTTAACAAATCTTTTTCTGAACAATTATTTCAGATAGCATTTATATTTAAATTTATTTTAAGACATTTTTATGTTTAACATTCTTTTTATAGATACAAATATTTAAGTAAATGCTCTGTTAATACAGTATTAAATGACATTTACCGGCCTGAATGTCCGAGAAATTTTCAAGGAAAACATTCATCCTCCGACATGATTCGAGCCTGTATCTTATTCGGAACCGTCATATAGCCTGACGTGCTATTACCAATTACGCCACAGAGAATCGATCTGTCAGCAAGGTCGAATTTACTGCTTTTAAATTTCAATCATCCATGAATCTCTCACGTAAATTCATGTCTGCTCATGGCGAATCAAATGTAAACAAATGACGTCACACATTATGAAATGGACAAAGTCCGACAATTATTTTAAGACATTTTTATGTTTAACATTCTTTTTATAGATACAAATTTTTAAGTAAATGCTCTGTTTATAATAAATCTATTCAAATTTAAATTATGAAAATAATTATGATTTCAAATTATATTAGGAAACATAACTTAAAATTATATTTATAAATATAAATGACAATAGGAAAACTATAATTGCCGACGCGTTTCGTCCAATGTGGACTTTCTCAAGGCAAAAAACGAATTTATTTAAACAAAGTAACTAATAATAACAAAAACAAGATGTCCTTAGCAACTGAAAGAATTTAGAGAACGATATTTTCATACTGTGAACTGAAAATTACGTCAAGTCCTGTCACTGGTGGAGATATTGTTATTATTGCTGTGTTGACGGATTCAACCATTTTCTTTTGATATAACGATACTGTTGTGTACGTTTGTTTGGGGGAGTAGTAATTCTGTTAAGAAAGTTGAAATAGGGAAAAAGGCTGGGCGTAGATTAATATTTGGGTAATATTCAATGACGGCACTCTCTAGAATTTTCCTTCCGAGTGAGTTATTTTCTTTCTTTATGAGTGTAGCATTTTTAAAATCAAAATGGTGGTTGAATTTATGTCTATGTATGACTAGTGCATTAGCTAAGTTGTTTTTTGTGAGGTCTCTTTTGTGCTCATAAATGCGTTTTTTTTTTAATTTCTCCAATATAATTATATAAAAAAAGCAATTACAGCGTTAAGATATATTATGAAAATAATTATGATTTCGAATTATATTAGGTAATTTATTATGACGTAATGGGGTACATGAAAAGCGTTTTTTAAGATTTCCATAGATCTTTATTCTAAAGATTATTTTATGTGCAGATTTAAAGACAGACTCTGATTTCGCTATATACTTTATTCTATCAATAAAATACTTATTAAATTTTAAAAAGTCCTTTTGAAGGACGGAACGCATAACGTGGGACTTTTCAATTTTTCTATTTGGTTTGAGCTCGTTCATATATTCGGGAGTCTATCACGCCAACCAATCAGAGTCCTGCATCAAAGTCGGAAAGTCATTAGGGTGATATTTTGTGTCATAACATAGCTGGTCAATGTAGGTAGCTGATGGGTGACCAACGCATCTTGCTCCATGGCTAGGTGTCCAGAAGAGTAGATCACTCGCGAGCTTTTGTTTTGTTGCCAGCAATGTCATGCAAAGCGCATTCTACGTTCGCGTATGATTGTAGAAATAACAGGGATGTGCCCATAGAGCTGTGATTTAATTGTCCCCAGGATATGCTGCCATTCAGTTACCTACAATTAATCTGATATATAGATATTATATATCATATAAAAAAAAAGAAAATGCATCAGCTTCTTTGTAGCAAGAGAGCAAGAGATATAAAATACATTAATTCTGTGACGTACGGTGGCCGTTAATAATTAAGTATAACTCAAGAGTTCAATGAATAAAATAAAACAGTATTTAATTACAACCGCAAATAAATACTTAACAAGAACAAAGAAGTAAATGTCAACCAAAGCTAATTAACCATTTTAGTGAATATCTTGTTGGTAGCGCTGCTCGGCTTAATGTTCAGTAAATCCTAAATCAAAACCTAAATGATCGATGCACAATAATTCACACTAATTCGAATGGATAGTTTCACTCAATAGTTATTCAACCACTGCAGTCAGTAGACTGACATCGCTATTTATACACCTGGCGGAAAACATATATTCATAAGTCCAGAGTGTCACGCTCGAACCTCATTTACTTATATCTTATTATTATTTGTTTATAAAATAGAAACTGCTGACCACAGATTGTAAAAAGCTAAGTATTAACGATCCACAGGTCAAATGATAGTTTTATCTTAATAAAAAGAAATGATTTCGTGCAATATATCTGTTCAATGCTCTGGCATACATCATCATTGATATTTTTATCCGAGGAACATTTTACAACATTGTACCCTTTCTCTACGGCAACCGAATCGATACAGATCAGATCAATCACCCTGTTTGTCAGCCATCAGCTACAAGTCTTCTCTTAGTGTTATGCGACTCTTCAGGTCTTTATAATCGAATCACAATCAACTTCCAGTTAAGCAGCTTCTTCGTTCTTCCCTAAAAAGGAAACAAACACAATGACCGTTTTCTTGGCGAATATGATGATACTTGAAGTGACCAAGTAACGATTTCGAAACCATCCTATAATCCTATCTTCCAATCCATTCATAGTAATCATTCAATCAACACCTAAAAATGACTGGCAATGATTTTTTAAGTCATAATCACCTAAAGGATTCTTATGCTGCTATTGATACTGAGCAGTGAACCTATTTCCTGATTTGGACAGCATCTTGCAAAGTGACCACCCATCGAAATCCCTGCTTCCAATGTCAATCGGTTCGCACAGAGTCTGTCAAGCACAACTTTGAAATTCCTTGACAATATTCAAATATTTCCCAAACTTCCTTTCGTAGTCTTCTCTTCGATTTTTTCTTTAAATAAGAGTTTCATATCTTAACAAAAAAGCAACCTAATCCGCTGGAAAATCTTTTCACGCTGAGGCCATATGCAAATGACTTTATTCAAATTATAAATGCAAATGACTTTAAGTTAAGTAACGTCGAGCTAGGTCAGTACCTAGATGGGTGACCACTTGGGAATATCAGGTGCTGTAAGTTTGGATTTGTGAATGGTGTAATGGATAATGGCTCGGAATTGTTAGTCGTAGAGCCGCGTTTCAGTTCCAGTCGACTTCATTATATTTACTTACGCTAAAATACCATTGGGAAAGGTATGAGTCCACATCTTATCACCCACAGCTATGCGTTAAATAGTAGGACATGTATCAGTAAAATGATTATAATCTCAAAAACTTCTTACAAACCAAAGATATTTTTTCTGGTTTTAAATAACCTTCAAATGGCATTAAGTCATAAAAAACAATCAATGTAGATTCTACTGAGAACACTAAATCTCTAGTCGTTGTGATTCGCCTTGACAATCCCAGGAGGAGAGACTTAATTTGACTTTTGAGCTTCCACAAAATTTATTTACAATCATTCGGTCCTTGATGACTGAAACTTAGGGAAAAAACGTGATGCAATTCAGGAAAGTTTTTCACATTTTTAGCGTTCCGACCCCATGAGACGGAGACGGCCGTCTGCGGTGTTTCTAAAAGTACTAATCACTATCGTTGTCTTTTTCCAGCACTTGATCTGTTATTGTTTTTCTTTGAACCGTCGTCACTGATTTCGTCTCACGACACCTTACCTGATTCCACCGACATGACAGTGCATCTAATGACATTGAGAAAATATCTGCCTTCTAACACGTGACCTTAGTTATCTCAACCTATCCAGAATTATCTCAACCTATCATGCACTTTTCCTTATATGGGCATGATTATTCGTCTACACCACATGACATTCATTTCCGGTCCTTATTTCAATTTTTCTACCTCTCAGTTTCCTCAACCCTAATTCTAAATTCGGGTCAAACTTCCTTATTTGAACATCTCTCTAATATTATTTGTTATTTGGGCTTTTATCTAATATTCCTTATTTGGGCATCTGCCTGACACCATTCCTTATTTGGATGTCTACCTAATATAACTCCTTATATGGTCATCTTTCTAATATCATTACTTATTTGGGTATCATTATTTACAATCATTCCTTATTTGGACATATGTCTAATATCACTCCTTATTTAGGCATATTTATAATATCATTCCTTATTTGGATTTCTTTCTATATTGCTTAACCGGCCTCTGTCTATTACTATTCTTTATTTTCTACCTATATTTATATATTACCAGCCTTTTTCTTTATCTATTTTTCCTTCCAGCATTCTTCTCTCGAAAAAACAGATATTTATAAATTGGGGAAAATATTTATTATCCAATAAACTTCTGAGTTTAGTAAGCTTTAGAGATCCTATTTATTCTCTATAAATAATCCTGGTATTAAGTTAGTTTTCAGTTTTTCCGTAAACCTGTGTCGAGACTTCGTTGTTGTGTACAAGCTGAATTCTCATACCTTTCGTATAATGAATTGTTCAACATTTGACATATTTATTCTTGCAACAGACAAGCGACTTAAAAATAAATTAAGCACACTTGAAATATACATTTGAAATTAAGCACACTTGAACAGAGTTATGGAAACGATATGTTAGTAGTAGTTATAACATAGCCCGCCTGCTGACTTGTTGACTACTAGAAATTACACGCATTCATAAGACAATGTAAATACGTGACACTCACCTTATGAAGACACATTCTGTTTCTTCTATCATACTAACGCAGTTGATTAGGTTGTATTGTAAAGAAAGAAAAATATTTTTGTATGAAGTTATTTGGCAAGATTCACCGTAATTAGTTTGTTTCAATTCGAAAGAAAAGAAATATTCAACAATAAAATGTCCTGAAATTTGTAGAGCTGTGTTTGAAGATTGTTTATTTCTACACTTTTCTCAGGATTAGTCCTCTACACACACACACACACACACACACAAATATATATATATATATATATATATATATATATATGTGTGTGTGTGTAATGTGTGTGTGTGTGTGGCTGCTGGCGTTTCTATACATTCGTATATACGTTAGAATTTCCTGGGTTAAGATCTCCGACTGAAGCCAAATCGGTCGGGTTTCGATACCGGCTTGAAGCAATCGGATGCCTAGCCACACTGATGAGCTGCAAAACAGGCTTGTATGTGGATGACTATATATATATATATATATATATATATATATATATATATATTGATGCATGTTTCATTAAATAATATAGACAAGTTTTGTCGATTTATTTTAAGTAAGTTCCTTTCATATTGTCTAATAAGCTTAATAACATTATCATTGAAATTACCATATTGATACATGTTTAAATTTAATCTAAGCTTTCGGCTTACATAAGACATTATCAAAGATAACAATTACTTTTCGATATATCAACCAATACACGGACGAAACAATAATAGTTTGTTTTTGCTGCATGAAAAATTTCAACTCGTGTATACGAGACGCGGAAGCGAAAATCGCGTCGCAGCTCGTGACGTCACACATGACCACGCGAGAGTGAAAACGAGAAGTATTAAATATGGGAAGCCGTTGGTATAAACCAATGGCTTTTGTTATCAATTATAGGCATTTAAGAATATTTGTGGAGATTTCGTTGTTTATTTTATCCAGGTTAGGTTTCAACTGTTTTATGTATATAGCTTCAAGAATTTTGAGTTTTTGCTTATTGTTTTCATGTTTAAGTATAGTTGTGTTTTCAACAAGGATTTTCCGGAATTGTGTACGCGGTCAGGCATGTTGTTTTAAATGCGTAAAAATGTTAGAGTTTTCATTCAAATGTAGAGTCAAGCGTCGTGAAAAACGAGTTTGTGGTGTGACCAACATAAAATATACACATTTATATATATATATATATATATATATATATATATATATATATATATATATATAATCATTTCACCGTAAGCAAAGTAATAAAGCCACTAAGACACAAATGGTTACTGTCATGTTATTTACTCGGTTATCCCCACTGGGGAAAGATCTGGCACGAGGCTGCCTTCGGACAATGTAATCATTTCTCAGTACCCACGACCAATGTCACTCTGTCGTCAATATTTCATCAATAATTTTTTTACGCGTCGATTCCAACCCGAAAGGTGTTTCTGCGAGTCAAAGAAACTGAATAAAGATTAATGAGGAAAGGTGACATTAAAAGAACAGGATTCAGTGTGACAGATTTTGATTGACGTGCCATTTTATTTTTTTTTTTTTTTGGAAGATCATAATTAACAGGAAAGCAAGTGGCCAGAGAAAGTTCCACAAACGAGAAGTGGGAGAGAAAAATCTGTTATCATAGGACGTACGGATAAATCTCGCAATTTCAACAGTAAAATGATGAGCCTGAGCTGCTAATCTCTTACTGCGCTTAAATTCGTCGACTTACCAAAGAGTAAAGCTCATCAGAACAATTGCCATGAAAATATTGGTAGAAACATTGCAGTAAAACTACGCTATACCGATAGGAAATCACTCACTACCCACGGCTTGGATTGAGGAATCGGAGAGCCGAGTTCGAATTCCAGTCGAGCTAACACCCTTGGGAAAGGTGTGAATCCTCTTTCTTCTCCCTCCAGCTATGGGTAAATAGCAGGACAGACTGGGTTCTATAGCCTTGGATGGCAACTGGTCTAGGAGAAGGAAAACTCTGAATTCAAACCTGCTCTTAGAGGAGGGTGAATGGAGTCTCTCTGAGCCTTAGTTGGCAATCCATTTAGTGATGGTGTCACGATAAAAACACCCTTGATAGCCCTAGCGAAGCATCAAGAATTCAGCTATTTGACAAGATTATGAACTACACCACTCAAAGTATTGGCGAGTTCAATCTCGGCTGAGGCCGCAAGATGATGATGATTATTATCATTGACACTAGACATTATGACGACACAATATTCAAATGAATCGTTATTTTAATGATAATTTAACGTCTCGCTTGTTTTTTAGTTGTTTCGTTCATTCAGTCTAGTAATATGGCAAATATAAGTTTTTTTGATAAGTAATTCGTGTGACAAATTTTTTCACTTCCATTGAAAATGCATCATTTAAGAAACAGAATAGCAAAGGCACATGAGATCGCGGACAAATGACATTTTTTCTCAGTAGTATTGTACGATGCCATAAACCAGAAAATTGAACACATTTCGCGCCATTTATAGTAGGCATTAAACGTACTTTCGTCGCTGAAAAATATTATTGACTAGTATTTCTTTAGTCCAAATGACATGATTATTTGGAAAGACTAATCTTAATTGTCGGCAGGAGCACTTGTACAAAGCCCTGCTTTCCACAAACAACCAACAAGCGGCAATCTTGGATTACCTGACCGCAATCTAATAATAATAAATCTAATAAATAAATACTTTTTAATATTTTTGTTGTCATTCTCAAGAACAAAAAATGAACAAATAAATTTTTATCATATGTTTAGGTTTAATTCCAATTTTAATCATCGCTTTTTAAAACAATTAACATTACCAATGAATAAAGGAAGTTTAAATAATAGCTTTCTCAATAGAAAAAAGCGTTCTTTTTTGCGCGCACAAAAGTCCAAGATTTGCCAGAGTTTGTTGTCTATAAAAAAAAAATAGGGTTTCATACAAGTCATACACTGTTTGTCAAGTTATTTTCATACCGAATTCTTCGCTTACATGGTGCGCAATTTTCCGCTGTTGTATCAAATTGGTCCACCATGTAGAATTTCTAAATCGACCAATTCTACAGAGAATAGCTGACTGGCGACCATTTCAACGTTTTATGCTACTTAAAGCTAATATCATCATAAAGCTTTATATATATATATATATATATATATATATACATGTGTGTGTGTGTGTGTGTGTGTGTGTGCATTTTTTAATGTTTATACGTTCTTTTTATAGATACAAATATTTAAGTAAATGCTCTGTTTTATAATAACCCGTATTAACGACATATACCGGCCTGAATATCCGAGAAATTGTCATAGAAAATATGCGTCCTCTGAGAGGAATCGAACCTGTATCCTATAAGGAACCGTCATATAGCCTGACGTGCTTTACCGATTTAACCACAAAGGAGCGTTTCTGTTAGCAAGGTCGATTTTACTGTTGTTAAACTTACAATTGTCCATAAATTTCTCTCGTACATTCATATCTGCTCGATGCGTATCCAAATGTAAACAAATGACGTCACACATTATGAAATGGACAAAGTCCGACAATTATTTTAAGACATTTTTTAATATTTATACGTTCTTTTTATAAATAAAAAAAAACAAAAAAATGTCGTAAAATAATTGTCGGGCTTTGTCCATTTTAATATAATATATATATATATATATATATATATATATATATATATATATATATATATATATATATGTATGTATGTGTGTGTGTGTGTGTGCATTTAATAAAAGAAGTAAAAAAGATACAAATGGCTAGAGCAGAAGATACGAGAGTTATACTGAAAACAGCCTCAAGAAGGTATGTTATAATAATCATTCAAGCTAGAGAGCTTTAAGAATTCTGCCAGACTAGCCAGCCATGTGTGGGAATTAAAAGAAATTAAAAACAAAGAACCGATTGTAAAGTGGAATATATAAAAAAAAAGTTAAAACTTACAGCATTGGTAACGATATCTGCAAAGCGTGCCAAGAGGAAATGTTAATGACAATAACATTTCCAGACCTAAAAAAATAAAAGATCGGAAAGATACTCAGTAAAAGGTACTTTTTGAGTTCGTACAAACCAGGATGAAAGTATGAACATTTACTCCCTTCTAATACAATTTCAATATTCCTGCTTTTCTCCTCCCCTCCCTATTACACGTTGTGAGTTTATATATAAATAATAAATCGTTAGGAAATCATTTGGCCCGTACCGCCTGAGGATACCGAAAGGTTGAAACCAGGGTAGCGTGATTGGCTGATCTCCTTTTTTTTAATTTAAAAGCTCTGCAGGTTAAATTTTAATTTTCTTTATACCTGCATTGAGCACTTTTTAATACAATTGTTTCCTGTTCTAATTCAACTCTGACTAATAACTGTTTTAGAATTATATATATATATATATATATATATATATATATATATATATATATATATATATATATATAAAATTTATATCTATTACATTCTTTTGACAGAGTATGAATAATCTTCCCTTGACTTTTTACTGAAACAACCTGACACTTGAATGTTTCCTCAATTTGCAATGGCCTCGTCGAGTGTTAACTTGAAAAACAATGCTGCAGCCGAATAAAAAATACGTGCTTACATATCAATACTACTATATTTTGTTGGAAACCTTTATATTCTTTGAGGAATCAAACCTAAATATATTTGTTCTAATTAAATTGGGAATGTTACACTTGTTTTGTAATAAACAGTTTTTGTTTTATAACTTCTTTCATAATTCGTTCTTTTTTTCTGCAAATCCCTCTTACTGTAGAACGAGTTTATAATAATATTATATACCATACCTATGAACACTAATGGGTATGTCCCGATCCTCATAAATACGTTGGATACTAGTCTAAGTAGTCCACTACTAGCAGTGGTTTACCTACTTCACGCCGCTGGCGAGTATTGTATTTTGTTGATGTTATAAAGATTACCATTTCATTTCCAACCTTCGTTTTGATTATTCCTCATTCAGTAACCGTTTCTAGGTTACAACAAATAATATTTATCTGCAGAATTGGTAATTTTATATTTTTAAACTCTCTTTCTCTCTCTATCTCTCTCCCTCTCTCTCTCCCCTCTGTATATATATATATATATATATATATATATATATATATATATATATACTTTTGACGATGTCCAATGCCGATCTTCTCGCTAAATGCAACATTGATGGAATTGAGACTTTCCTGATGCAGTCACAACTTGGCTGTGCTGGTCATGTTGCAAGAATGAGCGACAAAAGAATACCTAAGGTCCTCATATATAACCAGGTTGACAGTGGACAAAGGAATATTGGACGGCCGTGGTTCAGGTATAAAGACAAGCCAAAAACTCTGATTCCTACTTAAATCATCCCATTATTTTTTGCAGTTATTCTGCTGATCCAAAAACAATATAACGATTACATTGAACCTTTCAGTCCAGAAATGATCATCAAAATCTCGCTTTTACTCGTCAGGTCAGAATACTTAAACCTTCAAGTTATATGTTTAACCTTTTCGACTCTAACGTCTATAAATGTCATTATACGTGAGTTGAATTAAGGATTTTTTTTTATTTGTTTTTGAATCAACAGCGAAGTATTCTGCGATTCTCAGCATTTCTTCTGTTTTTTTTTTTTTTTTTTTTGTTTTTGGCACTGCATCAAACTCATAAAAACAAGTTGATTTTTTTATGGTGATCATAAATATAAATATATAAATATCCAAAAGAAAAAACGAAATATATATATATATATAATTTTTTAGATAATGTATACCTAATCTTCTTCGTGTTACATTTTCTCACAGTGAAAAATGAGGGATTCCCCCCATCTTCGAATTTTTGCAGAAAGAAAAAGCTCTGTCAAATACCACGGCAAACATTTAAGCAAAAAAAAAACTTTTGTCGCGAAAAACATCTGAAGTTCGGTATGTGGTTTGAAAGAACATAGAAGAATAAAACTGACATTCCGTCTTTTTCCCACTCTGATAAAAATCCAAATGATGTATGAGTTGAAATTTATTTCGATCTTTCTTTGTGATAACCAACACTCACTAAATTGACATTGGAGAAAGGGAAACGATTGTCGAACTTGATTTAGAACCATGAAAAGTTCAAAGACTAAATAACATTAAACATGGCACGTGGAACTAGAACAGTGAGCGAATTAAAGGATTCAGTTCGATGTCACAAGCATCTGAAGAAGGCCGGAGCGTACAACGCCCGAAACGTTTTTTTTTTTTTTTTGTTTTTTATGTTTTTTTTGCTGTTTTTATATTTGGTGTGTGTGTGTTTTTGTGTTTTATAAAAAGTGTAGTTTTGATAAATTTTGTTGGTTGTTATTTGTTAATATTATATTCACCTGGTGAGTTGTGTTTAACATTGGTATGGATTAGGCGTTAGATATATTTGCTTGTTGTATTACTGTTTTCTCTTTTTTATGTTAGTATTTTAGTGTGTGTGTCTGTTCATGTACACGAATGCATTTATGCACACATACAAACATGTATGCACTCGCCGCTGTGTTCGTGTGTGCGTGTTTGTGTTTATGTTTGTTTTTCTGTAGGTTTACGTTCAAACCCCTAAACCCGTTGTCTTTTTTTTTGTTTTATTTAATGTGTGTGTGTGTGTGTGTGTGTGTGTGTGTGTGTGTGTGTGTGTGTGTGTGTGTGTGTGTGTGTGTGTGTGTGTGTGTTTCTGCGTTTTTTTAAGGCTGTAGTTGCTGTAAATTTTGTTGGTTATTATTTCTTGATATTGTGGTAACTGTTTTTCGACAATACAATTTGTCGTTACTCTAGACAATAATATATTGCCATTACAGAGCGAATTAAAAATACTTTTACAAACCTTGCGGATGTGTTCCTCACACCAAAACAAGAACAAAACTTCATATAAACATATATCCCTAAATCCTTCGTGTTTGAGTTATTAAGTTTAAAGAAAGTTTACGGTAGATGGCACTGTGTCACTATGTAGACTACCTTACATTTGTCATTCGTGTATATTTATGGCCTGTCTGTCTTCAACGTTTAACGTGTATTCTAGTGATTTAAGTAAGAAGTGTTCTGTTTAAGAATGACAGGATATTCATATCGTAAGCAGCATTTACATAGGGTCGCGCAAATGATAATGGACACAAGCCTACACGGCTTTATTAGATTGCATTTCCGGACTGAAGGCAGCTGATTCATCAAACCTTTGCTGCTGTTTATTGTCACATTGCTGAAACAGGATCTGTGGCACCACAAACTATGGATTGTGGAAGACCAAATCCGCTCCTTCTTTTGGTCACGAACAATAGAGTCTACAGGCTATCGGGGATGATCCAGGTATCAGCACCCGTCAAGTGTCTCTAACATATCGCACATCTCATAGTACCGCGTGTAGGGTACTTCAAAAGCACCTCCTGTATCACTCTGATCCCTCACAAAGGGAGAACTTTTGCCGATGATTTATTGCACAAACTAACGATCCGTTGTTTGTCTCTTCGGTCTTGTTTACGGATAAAAGATCATTTAGAGATGGAATAAGAAATTTACACAATCAATATTTGTGGGCGTATAGGAATCCCCATGATACAATACAGGCTAGACCCCAACAACAGTGAAATTGTAGGTGACAGTCTGGTAGGTCCATATGCTCTTCCAGCACGTCTTACAGGAGCTGACTACGGGGACTTTTTTTCGAGCACACTTCCAGACGTGCTAGAGGGTGTACTCCTGCTAATACAAAGACGCATGTGGTTCATGCATGATGGGGCTCCAGCAAATTTTACTGTTCGCAATGGATTGGCTGACATCTACTATAAACGATGGATAGAGGAGAAACGCTTCTATGGCCTTCAAGTTCCACTGATCTCAATCCTTTGTATTTTTATCTGTGGGGCAACCGAAAATAATTGGTTTATGCAGCAGACATAAATAATGCAAAGACGCCTCATCAACGTCTCATAGGCGCCCACGAAACAATTCGGCTCTGTGTGGGAGTATATGAAAGGGTCTGCCAGTCAATGATCCAATGGGTGCATTCGTGTGAAGAAGCAAGCGAATGATATTTTGAATATTTGTTAGGAGTTGAGGTACAAATAAAAAATAAAATAAAAATTTTCTAAATTTTATAACATGTTGTCACTTATGTCAGTTCCATCTTGGTTCAATAACATCGGGCATGACATTTTAATGGAATGATTATTATATTTATTATGTTTATCTATATATATATCATTGTGTATGTTTATGTGATGCGCTATGTATTTAATTTTTTTTTAGACCAAATTTTTTAAATTTTACTTTTTTAAATTTTTCATTTTGATTTATATGTATATGTATATGTGCGTACTTGTGTGTGTATGTGTATATATGTGTATATATGTAGGTGTGTATATAGGTATATGTATGTGTATGCATGGATGTATATGTATATGTATGCGTATATAAGTATATGTATATTTATGTATGCGTATATGGATGTATGTATATGTAGGTAGATGTAGATGTGTTTATATGTGTGTGTGTGTATGTTTTGGTATGTATGTACTCATATATATCTGTATATGGGTGTATATGTATGTATATATGTATGTATGTATAGTTAGACGGATAGATATAGGGATACATTGTTTATTTGTTTAGATGGTTGTAGGTAATTGTATGGAGATATAAGGTTTTAGGTATATATGTTTATGTGCACGTATGTGTATGTCCGTATGTATATATGTGTGTAAATGTGTATATATATGTAGGAGTGGATGTGTATGGATGTATGTGTATATGTATGTATGTGTGCGTGTATTTATGTATGTATATGTATACATGTATGTGTATGTGCGTGTATGTATGTATGTGTATATGAGAATATATATATATATATGTGTGTGTGTGTGTGGATATATGTGTATGTGTGTACATGGGTATATATATGTGTGTATGTGGGTACATGCCTATATGTATGTATGTACGTGTATATGCTATTGTGTATGTGTGTATACGCATGTGTTTTTGAACATAAAAATATAGGTCATTGCTAGATTAGATATTCGTTATATTTATTTTTTATAGGTTTATATTTGATTTGTAACCTGTAGTCGATATTAATTTTGTCAAATTTTCTTAATTACACAGCGGCCCTTTCAGTCAATGCTCTTCAGTTTTAGTTTCGCCCGCCCCATCTCTCTCCCCCACCCCCTTTTTCTTTTCTTTTCCTCTCCCTCCCTCCTTTTCTGATCTTTAATATTAGATCGTCTATATTGTGTGTGTATGTCACCACAAAATGTATCCTTTTCGGTTACATCTTTAATGTATTAGACATCCGACAACATTCATATTTCCCCCTTCCACTTACCGCTAGTAAAAAAAAAACCCTCTCTGTTAAGTTTTAATCTCCGACCTTCTCTCGTCTGTTACCACTCTCTTTAACACTAACATTCGTCCCACACTCTCATACTTACACTCTCTTTAAATTCTATTTTTAATTCCGGAGTTGTTTTTTCTGTTTTCTTTTTGAATTTGTAGGTCTGATGAATTGGATCGTATTTACGATTCCAATGGAATAAATTATGACCATGGAATATTAGGGTTTAAGCCTTTTTATTATATCCTTACTCTGTTCTGGACATTGAGTTCTACTTGGATTCTATCTTCTTGGAATTTTTTATTCAAAAAATATATATGTATGTGTATGTATCTATGTATATATATTTATATATTTTGCATATGTATATGTATATTTACCACTAAATTATCTCTCTCTCTCTCTCTCTTTATATATATATATATATATATATATATATATATATATATAAAGTGAACATAGAAGTCAACACGTAGAGGCGACAGTCCGTTTCATGCTAGATGCAATCGTCAGGCCACCAGTGCATCTCGCATGAAACTGACTGTCGCCTCTAAGTGTTGACTTCTATGTTCACTTTTATATTTACACACGCTCTATCTCTGATATTGAGCACTTTATCCCATAAATATGGCACATCTTGACACTATATTTCTTCATATACTGTCAATGTGCTAGCATGAAATAACACGTCATGGTGGCCGATGGTATCAGCGTGCTGGCCTTGTTCAAACTGTTGGTCAGGCGAAAGAAACTTCAACTGGCGCTCCGCATATTTGTAGTATAAGCTGCATGGTGGTTCTATGGATGTTGAACAAACACAAATGTGCTTGAGCAGGCGTCTGCAACAGGGATTGGCTAGCCGTCCTAGTAAGCGGGTGTGCACGAAAAAAGAGTTGCCTCGCATTAAACATGTTAAGAAAACACACACACACGCAGATACGCACAGATAAACACGCAAACCCACACACACAGATATATTTTTAACAAGGTTTCTCGAATATTAAGGCCGTTAAATGTAAATAAATAAAAACTGAACAAAGTACTCATATATAAGTATCCATTAACATAACGTTTTAACAAATTTGTGTATATATATATATGTGTGTGTGTGTGTGTGTGTGTGTGTGTGTGTGTGTGTGTGTGTGTGTGTGTAAAATTTCTCAGAGTTAACCTGTAGAAAAAGACAATATTTATAAATGTAAAAGACAATAGGAAAACTGTAATAGAAAACAAACGTACACAACAATGTCTTGAAATCAAAAGAAAATGGTTGAAACCGTCAACCCAGCAATAATAAAAAATACCTCCACACGTGACAGTAACTGACGTAATTTTTAGTTAACAATATAAAAATAACGTTCTCTAAATTCTTTCAGTTGCTAAGGACATTTTGTTTTTGTTATTATTAGTTACTTTGTTTAAATAAATTAATTTCGTTTTTTTCCTTGAGAAAGTCCACATTGGACGAAACGCGTCGGCAACTATTACAGTTTTCCTATTGTCATTTATATATATATATATAAAGTTCAGAGCAGATAACATTAGAAAAATTTTAGAGGACCGTGAAAATAAGTGGATACAACGTCTAAAAACACACTACCCAGCCGGGCTAAACCATAAATTTAACACTTTAGATACTAATATATAGCTTTACAAATCAAAACCTACCCACATTTCTCACCCACACAAGACAGACATGCTTACAGAGGTGTTGAGGCTTCACACTCATACACACACCCACACGAATATACACACTTACACACATCATATTCACTCACTCCCTAATGAGCCAAATGATAACACACACCCACAGCAATACACACGCTTACACATTTCATACTCACTCACTTCCTAAGAACCAGATAACACTCACACAAGCACTAAACAGAGACACACACCCTCTCCAGGACCAATAAAACTGTCAAACTGACCAGGGAAATTCAGAGGAGCATAGATCCATCCAGCTCTTATCTCAAATAACAACTTAAAAGAGACTGTTTGACCAACACAAGGAATGTTAAAAGATTCATGTTAAAAAGATAAAAAAATAAAAAAACAATGAAAACTACAGACAAAAGTTCATTTTATCCATCAAGACATTCATTTCTGTAGTTTACTGCTACCAGCACGCAGAAATATTTCTTCTCCTGATGATGGCGATTTTGGCCGAAACTAGTCGAGGAATCTAAATGAAATAATAATAAAAAAAAAACGAAAGAATATTAATCTACAACCCAGTGTGTCTGAAGATTTTAAATTTTTACTATTTTTATTGTTCAATATATATATATATATATATATATATATATATATATATATATATATATATATATCTTTCCCAAGGTTAATAGGACGTTAGTGAATGTAATGGATTCGACTGCGATTCCTCAATCCGAGCCGCTATCCACTACACCACTGCGCCTTCCTAATCCTATTAATCTTCTTCTTCTCGGCTATGGATAAATAGCAAGACAAACTGGGTTCTATAGCCTTGGGTGGCAACTGCTTTAGGAGAAGGACTACTCTGAATTCAAAACCTTCGGAGGATTGTTTGGGAACTTTGTGACATGTAGTGCACCAGGTCTTTGTATTCGGCCCTTTAAAAAGTGTGATTTGTTCTGCACAAAGCCTTCACCACTTATAATCAAATCATATGTGCTGGTGTCCGGCTGTCGGTTCCTAAGAGTTGATCTGCTTGACCCTCATACATCTAATTTGACGGGAGAGTCCACCATATATATATATATATAAGCATCCATGTCAAATCCACTGTTTGAAGTCACATGACTACTATTATGCGCCATGCAAATTCCTTTATCACGTCTCCTTTTTCTTTATGGTATTGTATTTGTTATTTGCTGGCTAAGTCATCTCGCAAGTTTAAGATCCATCTGTTATCTTTACTTTTTTATTTGTGTTTCCTTCCCTCTACCTCTATTTTGTCTTTTAATTACTTCTTTCCTTGCTTCGTGTTGGCCTCGTTCTGTCTCTGGAATTTCTATTTTCATTAATCTTTGTCTTTTTCTGCTTTTTTTTTTTTTTGTTTTGTTTTTTTACATGTAATTTCGTTAATTTCCATGTTCGAAAGCCGAACATTCAATCTAGCATTATACATATTTAAGCGTATTCACATTATATTTTATTTTTATTTCATTTTCCCTCGGCTTTTTTAATGTTAAAATATTCCAAATAGATCTATACCTGAACTTCTCATATTTATATCCCGAAGATAATTTTCAGGGCATGTTGTAAATAATATGGTTTAACTAATATTTCCTGGTTTCACTCACTTTCCAGTTCTTATCTTTATTCTCATACAAATATACGATGCCGTATGAAATCTTTGATCAACTAAGAAGGACACAATAAATAGCAGATTCCATATGTGATTGAAATCAGACCTGTATCCCGTTCGAAATGGTTACCTTGGAAACATCCACCGCGATGCTGACCCGGAGAACAAATTTTGCAGCAGCGAATCTCCTGAAGATCTCTTGAAATAATCCATAACTGATTCCAGTTACGTGACAAAGATGATGGATTATTTGGAAACGGTTCTCAAAGATGAGTTCAGGACTTCAAATTTTCTTCCATTTTTCTAGTGAATAGTTGCTATGAATGATTAGTATCTTGAACAGAATCTCGACTTCCTTTAAATAAACGTGCCACCCAATAACACTAGTCCCTTTAGCGGATGAGCTTTCTCGGATACGAGCGACCAGCCTTACACACACACACACACAGACACACACACACACATATATATATGTGTGTGTGTGTGTGTGTGTGATAAATATATTAGAGTGAGCAGCTTATATTTTATATCATGAAGAAACAATTTATACAAAAGAATTAAGTAATGTCAATGTGATTTCGCCATTAATCACATTATATATATATATATATATATATATATATATATATATAAAATAAAGCCCCAGCCTCTCAAGGTCGTACGCATGTGTAGTCAGAACCCAGAACGATGAAGTTTTACTGGATGAAACGCGTCACAAAAAACTTTTTCCAATTTGACATACATCTTTTCTTTCAAAACTGTTCTTGATATATCAAACTTTATAATAAAATGTTTATATTTTTATCCTATATATATATATATATATATATATATATATATATATATATATATATATATATATATACAAATATTAATTCATTCCTTAAGCGATTTTAAACGATACACATTTTACAGGTGAACGCATATTTTTCTAAGATTTCTCGAATATTCAGGCTGCAAGATATAAATAAATAAATATGCTGTTTAATAAATGAGCAGAGCAACACGGGAAGCCATTAAAATTACCCTTATACAATAAATTAAAATATACCGGATTAATAAATGAAAATTAACAGAAAAGAAGTTATGTCAAAATCCTGACTAAACGATTCGATGATTTTGAAAGCAAATTTAGCAAGCTTCATGCAATGCCGTTTGCTGTTATGTTTTCCTCGAATTCCATTTAAAGATTTCAAAACAATTCCAACACCACAAGACAAAGTCCAGATGATTAAATTCTAGGTGCGATAAATTTGATGGCATTGTAATGTTGAGTTCAATCCCTGGGCTGGTTAGTACAGGCTATGACCCAGAAGAAATAACTGAGTGATACTAAAAAGCAACACGTCAAGGTGATACATAGACATGGACAACAAAACAAGAATAATTTATCCTCGTAGATTAAATAAAGTTTTTCATAAGATTACTCGGATCAAAGAAGGTCGGTGAGCCAAACGCCGAAAGATTGTGGTAATGACAACATCGATGTGGGCATCAGTCCATCTGCAAATAATATAAATAATCATAATTCCTCATTGCATCATTTTACATTTGAAATGACTAGATATAACCGCAAGTTCTATGCTAACAGTTTCTTCTTAAGCACTTCTCGCTGGAACTCTCTTCCAGGCTCTTGCTTTTCAGTCAACTTTGACCTCCAAAAATTAAAATGCAATGTCAATCGTTATCTTCTGTCTTCTTAATTCCAGTTCTTTTATTAGTTTTCTTATATTCTTTAACACTCAGTAACATCTTTTAGCGGCTTTATTGCCTTGCTTGGGGTGAAATTATTTAATTAAAAATCCAAGAAATTCATCTAATAATTGAACACAAAGAGAAAACAGGAATTTTATGCACAGCTTAGTTCATTAGGTTGGGTAGCAGAGATCGTTATCTGCGGACATATTTCTATTGAAGGATACAACTACATCTTGCCGCCTACTGCAATCAGGAACGACTTATTTTGAAGGATCAACAAATCTAAATCTTTTCTTTTGTCTGAATTTGAACACTAACCAAGGAAATATCTGTCCCAACCACAAGGCCGACCCAAAACGTCGATAATAGTTATTAAGTTTAACTAAGTCTGGCACAAGGGAGAAGTGTAGGAAACAGAAGTTAGAAGGATTTAGATTGAAAAGTTTGCATATTTACTACTCTTGAAGAGAGCTTCGAAACTGTAACACTCACGGGACAGATGGAAATCAAGACAGCGCATAACATTCACATGACGATGTTATATAAATAGTTGGCAGAATAAGGTGCAGGCGAGATAACAAAAAAAAAAGGATAAATTTACTAAGGGCTACAAAGCAAAAGAAATTGTGGCGAGCCATGATCAGCGTACTAAAGAGACACGGCACATAGAAGATGATGTTCGTAAACAGTGTTCGAGTCCTGTCTAAGTATATATAGAGTGCGTTGGATAAAGTGTCGTCTAAATGACTCAAAATAACACTGATATCTCATTTTAACAGATATATTTACCAAAGTTACACAAAAATATCTTGAAATACTAAAGAGTAAGTTTATTCAATAAAATCGCCATTGACTTCAAACAGGGTCTCCAGACGACTTCGGAATCTCCTCCAACTCTTCTGGACGTCCTCCTTGTTTAAGTTGGTGAATGCTGCCATAATCCTTGCCTTCAGTTCATCTTTGGTGTTAGAAGTAGTTTTTTTTTTTTTTTTTGTTTTGTTTTGTCTTTGTTTTTGTCTGTCATTCAACTGCGTCCCACACATAAAGAGGTTGCAGTCTGGTGGCTACATGTAAAGTGTAATGTAATCGCAGAAATTATCTGACATTCATGATTGGGTTTTCCTGCTTTTGTGGCATGGAACAGACTCCTCTTGGCAGATATAGTATTTTCCATGATCCAACCTCTTAACCCAGGCCAGCACTACTTCCTCAAGGCACTTGATGTAGACCTTCGTGCTGAGTCTGAGCCCCTGTGGGAAAATGAATGGAGGCATAACTTCGCCATCACTAGTGATCACTCCAAACGCCATAATGTTGACTGGATATATCATCCAACACTTTCCGAATCCTCTGCACTGTCCTCAGATTGACAACCAATTAATCTGAAATGTTGGTATTACAGTTTCCGGCGCGAATGCTAAGGAGTACAGCATGGTGTTTCCAAATTTCTGGCGGAGTGAATTGCGTCATGGTGTTATTTTTCTCACAGACGGTGCCCAACTGACCCTACTATACTATGCGCGAAATTAAAAATTACTACAATTTACCCATTGCTCCCTCTATAGGTGATGGAGTGCTATTACTTCTTATGGTGTCTTTCTGAGTCCAAAGCCGCCGAGCAAGCGTGTGGAGTATCTCATAAGGGAAAAATGAATTCAAGTGTCTAATTGTGGTCGGGGCTGTCGGCAAAGCGGACGCGACACCTCTCACATACTAGCGACACACACACACACCCGCTTCGACATCAAGATCGGATATTTTACATCTCACCCAGGTGCTTCGCTCATCCGTTTTATTCGGAGAGGAAGAGAACCTTATTCAGGTTTGATTTGATTGGTCAGTGACTACATAATTTTTTTTTTCCAACTAACCAATCAAATACTACTTCGTGAATTACTAGCAGAAAATTAAAATTTAAAAATTAATAATGATACAGTGAAACCTCGGTTCACGAATTTAATTTGTTCCTGAAGGCCGTTCGTAACCCGAAATGTTCGTAAACCGAAACTATTTTTCCAATAGGAATCAATAGGGAGGAAAAAAAGTCACAGTACAATAAAATTGGAAAAGAAAAACACGGCAAAAAACATGAATGTATACAACACGGCGGTCGACTCGGAGATTATTCGGTTCCGATTAAATCGGTTCGGCAATGTTGTTCGAGAACCGAAATTTTGTTCGATAACCGAGGCATTTTCATCTCGAATTTTCTGTTCGAAAACCGATTTGTTCGACATATGAGTCGTTCGAGTTCCTCTGTAAATATAGAGCAGCAATGATAAAACTCGCTGACTTTTGAATCAGGATGATTACTGGTGACACCTGTCAGCTGAACAGCTTGTCAACAAACTTGGTATCTGCTAAGTCACCTTACCTTCATACTAAATTAATATTCTCCTCCAAACTAATTAATTCGCTTCTTATCCTCAAAAGTCATATAACTGTTAAAATTCATTAGAATCTGTAGGACGGTAGCACGTGTTAGGGTCCCAGTTATGGGGAAAAAGTGAAAAATTACCAAGAAAACATTTTGATGGTAATAAAAATTATTAGCAATATATTTTTGGGTAAAGCAAATATTACCAAAGCTGACAAAATAAAATTTCGGCATTAAATGACCCATAAGGTGTTGATATGCCGTTAAACAAACCAAACCAAAATTAGAATCCCTTTTTTCCATAGAAAAATATCTTTTTCTGCTTAGACCAAATTTTGATTAACAAATTTTGATTAACCTTGGATACTACACAATTCCTAGTGCCATACTTAATAGAAAGTCAAACTTCCTCATACTGATTTTCAAGGCAAGCAAACCCTCTTTAAATGAATGAGAACACAGTACTCCTTTCTTATTTCTATTGTTAGCTAAACACAGTAAATATGAAAAGAATCAATAAAGTTTTATTAACTTTCAACAGAATATAACGCCTTTAAGACATGCTGATATGTATACAAGTGTAAAAGTGAGCCCAACCCTAGAAATCACGTTAAAACCCAGAAAATAATTATGCAAAATCTACACAAGAATCAATTCAGTCATATAATCAATAATTATATTTGATTTTCTGATTGAGAGATTTTTTTTGTATTCAGCCGACGATTTACGACAAATTGAAAGATCAACATCGAAATAAATTGGATAAAAAGAAAAAATAAATGAACGAAGTAAAAATCAAACTTATCGATAATTACTTATTATTTTTTTTTCTTTTGTTTTTTTCCTCCCAAATTGCAACTTCATTAATGAATATTTGGTAAGCAGACTAAATCAGTTTTCAAATTTGGTTTTACATAAAAACTATTTATTTATCTCCTCTTAACTTAGCACAAGATTATGAATAGAAAAAAACCCAAAAGAGAATCGAATCCACTGCAATACTCCGCCAGATTTTTATGGTGACCCAACGCAATGCACTTACGCTCCCCAGATTTCTAATTATTTTTTTAATAATTCTATCCCAAGCGAAGCGATAAAAGCAACTAAAGAGCAAGGCGATACTATCAGTGAAAGAAACTAAGAAAACATTATCGAGTAGAGAGGACAATAAAAGGACAGGATTTAAGGAGACAGAAAATGACAATTAATATTGAATTCAAAATCTGAAGATCTTCGTCGCGAGGAAAACAAGAAACTGGAACAAAAGTGCGAAACGTGCGAGAGAAGAAATTATTGGCATAGAGATTAGTTACAACTAGCAATTCCAACAATAAAATGATGAGACCTAACTGACAATCTAGTACTGCGCTTAAATTCGTGAAGTCGAGGCACCAAAGCGGAAAGCTCATCAGAACAATTACCATTAAATATATTTATAGAAAAGACACGGGGATATTACGTTACAGCGGTGGGTAAGTGAAGCTGAGATGTCAGATCATGACCGATAATATCGCAGATCCTTTTTTTTCTTTCAAAAATTTCTAGATATATACCAAAAGCACCAGACCGGATATTAGAGCAGGATTATGTGATGCACGGATGAATGTTAGACTTATATATGTGCAAGATAGATTCTGGCGAGAAAAATTGTCTAGCACAACACTGTGAATAAGCTTTATTAGTAGTAGACCCCTCAATTATTTCAATATAATCGTTGCAACTGTTAAGCTAGAACTTACGGTTGCATATAGCAGTAGCAACTGTAAGAAATGAGACCGAACTGACAATCTAGTACTGCGCTTAAATACGTAAAATCGAGGTACCAAAGTGGAAAACTCATGAGAAGAATTACTATGAAAATATATAGAGAGAAGGGACAGAGAAGCTACGTTACGGCGGTTGGAAAGTGATTGAAGCCGAGATGCCAGGTCAGGACCGATAACATTAAAGATTCTTGTTTAGGTTTTATCAAGAATCTCTAAATTCATAGCAGAACTATCAGGTCCGATGTGACATCAATATTCAATGCATGTATGATTAGTAAACATATAAAGGTGTAAGATAGATTCTGGTGAGAAGGGCTGCCTAGCTCTACACACTAAAATAAACTATCCTAGCAGTAGACCTAGCAATTGATTCAATATAATCTTTCCACTTTATATAAGCGGAAAACGTTAATTCGAAAAGTCACTTTCCTGGAGGTTAGCATCAGCCATTCGGTGATTAAAAGAAATCAGTTTTGTTTTGAAGGCATTAAAATTCACAAGCCATTACTTGTTCCAGTTAACAACAGATTTTAAGACCAGCTGCCAATTTGACCTTATCGAACTGATTAAACTTACTTTTAAGACAGTAGTAAATAGTTGTCACATTAGCATACGAGTTGGATCTGTCCTCCAAAATGTCAGATTTCCCCGTGATGTGATCAGACTGGTTGCTTCGATCAGTTGACAGAAGACGTGGCATTCACCGAGCAGAAACCGTCGTATATGCCAATTCATTGTTCAAAGTATTCTCAGCTCTTACACGGGATATGTTAATAGCATTAGATATTTGATTTATAGTCAATCGCCTGTCATTCATCACTACATGGTGAACACGATCAATGTTTCCGTCAGTAGTTTCATGAAGTCCCAGTCTTGGGTCATCTTTAAGACTCTCCCTTTCCCACCTAAATTCAGCTGTCCACTTTTGTTCAGTTGATTAAACTGGAAGCTCATCACCTAACGTAGCAGCCAGGATTTCATTTTTTTATTCATTTTCAAGTTTTCTACAAATTATATTTGAAGTCTTCTTTAAACAGTTCGATATCAATATCCTGGAAAGAAGCAATGTAATTATTAGTAAGAAGAGTTAAAATAAATGCCTGCAAGATTTCACAGCACTAGTTCATCTTCATAGTCAGCCTATGAACTATTCAGCCCCACCCTCGAAACTGGAAAGATGCAGTTATTAATAAGAAGAGTTGGAATTAATGCATGCAAGATATCACAGTCCTAGCATCACTCCTTCATAGTCAGCCCATGAATTTTTCAGTCCATCCTCGTACAGGAGAAGAAAGAATCTTCGTATTAATAAGAGTTGAAATTAATGCATGCAACATTTCACAGATCGAGTATCACTTATTCATAGTCAGCCTATGAACTTTTCAGCTCCACCCTCGTACCTGGAAAGATGCAGTTATTAATAAGAAGAATTGAAATTAATGCATGCAAGATATCACAGTCCTAGCATCACTCCTTCATAGTCAGCCCATGAATTTTTCAGTCCATCCTCGTACAGGAGAAGAAACAATCTTCGTATTAATAAGAGTTGAAATTAATGCATGCAACATTTCACAGATCGAGTATCACTTATTCATAGTCAGCCTATGAACTTTTCAGCTCCACCCTCGTACCTGGAAAGATGCAGTTATTAATAAGAAGAATTGAAATTAATGCATGCAAGATGTCACAGTCCTAGCATCACTCCTTCATAGTCAGCCTATGAATTTTTCAGTCCATCCTCGTACAGGAGAAGAAAGAATCTTCGTATTAATAAGAGTTGAAATTAATGCATGCAACATTTCACAGATCGAGTATCACTTATTCATAGTCAGCCTATGAACTTTTCAGCTCCACCCTCGTACCTGGAAAGATGCAGTTATTAATAAGAAGAATTGAAATTAATGCATGCAAGATTTCACAGTTCTGACATGACTCCTTCATAGTCAGCCTATGAAGTTTTCATTCCTGCCTCGTAGATGCTGCGAAATTTATACCTTATTTTGGTGAATTTAATTTTCCATTCTATCATTGATATTGGAATCCTTACATAATGAAATCTATTTTTGTTCCAGTTAGTATTTGAAATTGTTATCTAATAAATCTTCTGCTTCATTTTGGTAAATGAGAGAATGCATGTCTATATTTCTGAGATGAGACATTGTAACTATTTACATTGTTCGGAGTGTTTGCTTGTTTATGGTAATTATTCACGACGTTTCGGCCGTTGTACGTTCTAGCCTTCTTCAGGTGATATACGTTGGAATTTCGAACCGAACCCTTTATTTCGTCCACTCGGGTAGATTGACTTGACTTTGACTTGTATTGGTTTTCACCCAGGTCGGGTTGAACCGGCTTCCTCCCGAGCAAGTACAGCATCACGGACCATCGCTGCCCACACTCGCAGATCCTGAGCAAGGTCACACGAAATGGCGAGCCAATCGCGATTTCATCGTCGAAGCCCAACTACTTGTGGACCCGATAGTACTGCTAGGTCATCCTTGATTGTGCTAGCCCACGTCCTCAGCTGCCCACCGACACGTTTTCGCCAGCCAGGAAGAGAAGGAAGAAGTACATCGCGGATGAGCTCTCCCTCCGGGCGTCGAGCTGCATGTTCGAACCATTGGAGACGACGCTGAAGCAGGACGGAGACTCAGGCGACGACGCTGAGTGGCTGTGGGCACATGACCGATTCGGCGGCATCGTAGAATGCAGCGACGGCAATCGTTGTCGAACACTTCAAGCCTTCGTAGGTCAACCGCTCTAAGTGGCCACGTTTCGCAGCCATAGAGAAGGATAGTCCGAACTATAGCGTGATAGATGCGCCCCTTCGTAGCCGTGGCAATCTCCCGTTGCCACCATAGTGACCGCTTGAGACGCACGAATGCGGACCTTTCAGTCCCTATAAAGCGTTCAACCTCAGCAGCAGCCTGCCCGGATGATATAATGGTTGAACCGAGAGAGACGAAAGACTGTACGTCCTCCAGATTAACCCCGTCCATCGTCTGTGGAGAATAGAGTACAATTCTAACGTTCATACACTTAATTTAAAAGACGGCGCAATGCAGAATAGAGGAATATTATTTATTTTTGGGATATTAAAACAACAGGTAAAAATCAATACACAATTACACTCGTGTTTCAACACGTAACTTTTTCTTTATTTTGGGGGAGGGAAGAGGATGTATTTTGCTTTTGGAACCAAATTAATCGTTCATTCGCCAGTAATTTACAATTGCCTGAGGAGACGCAGTGGTATGCGTTGAAACACAACTGAAATTGTGTAGCGATTATTACATGATGTTTTAATATCATAATATATATATATATATGTGTGTGTGTGTGTGTGTGTACATATATATATATATATATATATATATATATATATATATATATATATATATATGTATGTATGTATATTGCCATACCATAAAACTACGGATTGCTACTTTCCTGATGCACGTTGAAGTAATCCTTATCGGCCCAAGAAACTAGAAGTAGAAAGACGCTTTCTTCACTAATCTTCAATGCGAGCGCATACACTTGGGCTGTGTCCACTTGAGAGCATTTGGAAGTTTTAGAATGTTTATTATATCAAACGTTCTAGTAAATGTCAATGATTTTGCTTGTTTGCTTTCAAAATTTCTTTTGCTCCTTTCACCGCTCGAATTCGCGCACGAAATATTTCGCCGCCATTTTTATACTGCGAGATGAAGTGAATTTTATTGGCTTGTTTTCTGTCTTCTCTTCACTGTTGGGAATCTCTTTAAACTAAAAGCTCCTTAACTTGATTTTCATAAGCAGCATTATCTCTGATAGATTAAACGTTGAGAAAATAAAAAACCTAAACAAATAATCGAATTTCCACAATTATCCGTCCAAATAAGCAGATTTGCATGTCGCAAATAATGCATATTTTTATGCTTTTCATTTCTTTCTGTCACTCATATAACTCAATGTATCTTACTTAATAAAGTCTTTTTTTCACTAAAAAGTTAGCCATCTTCCGTTCCAAATTTAATTTCTTCACTGCTTAGACATTTTCAAGGGAATCGTTTGCTACTATATTTCTCTGTGTTTCTATTTCTATTCTATGCTGTAGTAATTCCATGTTGAGGTGCCCCTTTGCAAACACCGCTACAACGTTCCATTTTCTTTCAAAGCAAGTGATATTTACGCTTGGCGTAAGCTGTTTTAATTTTTTTTTAAAGGGCTCCTCTTATCTACAAACATTTTTTTAATCATTTCACCCCATGAAAGGCAGTAAAGCCACAAAGACACAAGGGGGTTAATGTGTGTGAAAGAAAAAGAGAAACCTTATTAAGAAGATAGAAAAAAAAGAAAAGCTATCAAGAAGAGAGTAGATAACGATTGACATTGCATTTAAATTTTTGAAGATCAAAGTTGACTGGAAAGCAAGAAACCGGAAGAGAGTTCCACAAGCGAGAAGTGCAAGAGAAGAAACTGTTAGCATAGAACCTACGGTTGAATCTAGCGAAGTCAGCTGGGAATCGATGAGACTTTGTTACCAATCTAGGACTGCGCTTAAATTCATAAAGTGTAATGAAATGTTCATCCGAACAATTACTATGAAAATATTTATAGAAAAGGCGTAGGTAAGCCAAGATGTCAGGCCAGGGCCAATAATATTGCGGATTTTTCTTTGGACATTATCATGAATCTCTAAATATATAGCAGGAGCACCAAACCAGTTGTGTCAGCAATATTCAGAGCAATGACGGATGACAAAATCGTATGTAAGATCGATTCTAGACACAAAAATTGTCTATCACGACAAAGTGAACCAAGTTTCCTAGCAACAGACCTAGCAATTGATTCAATATAATCTTTCCACTTCATGTCATCAGAGAATGATAGCCCGAGAAGGTGAAATGTGTTACTTTTCTGAAGGTTAGCATCAGCCATGCTGATATAGGGCAAAAAGAGATTTCTTAGATGATTTATAGAGAAAAGCTTCGTTTAACGAGTCATTACTTGTCCCAGTTAACAACAGATTGTAGATAATTTTGTTTAGATCAGCTGCTAATTAAACCTTGTCAAACCGATTATTTTTTTCTACTGAGTCAGGAGTAAATGGATGGGTCATCAGCATAGATACCGTGTTGAGAACAGATACCACCAGGAATGTCATTGATGAAAATTAAGAACAAAGTAGGTGCAAGCATAAAACCCCGGGGGACACCTGCGTAAATACAAAAAGATCGAGAAGAGTGGCGTTTAGAACAACTTTCAAATTGCGATTTGTTAAGAAAGACAGGATCAGTACAAAAATTCGTCCAAAAATAACAAAACCCTGTAAATTAGGAAGAAGACCGGTATGCCAAGCCCTGTGCAACGCTTTGGAGATGTCCAAAGCAACAGTCCAACCTTCAGCATTTTTATCTAAAGCTTGATAGACGCTTTCAGCAATAATCGTCAATACATTAACAGTCGATCTAGAGAAATGAAAGCTATATTGTTTGCTTGATAGGAGGTCATTCGATTTGAGATGATTAACCAATTCAGAGTTCATTACAGCTTTAGTCCTTTTCCATAAAGAGGTAGAAGACTATAGACAACCGATAGTTAGAAAGAACTGACGGTTCCCCGGAGATATTAGACTGGAACTAAAGAAGAGAATTTCCAATATACATGAAAACAAAAGACAGTGAGCCATTTATTAAACAGTTTAGAGAAACAAGAGCCAGTTCAGATACATATTTCTTAAAAACTATTGCAGGTATAACATCAGCTCCACAGGATTTGTGGGGATCCAGATTGGTGATGATAGCAAAAAACATGGAAGGCGTTATATCCATATCACTCAACAGGGACTGAGTTCTAAGTGGAAAGTCAGACAATGCTTCTCTAGATGACTCAGGAGTAGAGTTTGAAAAGAATTTACGAACAAAGCATTCTGCTTCATCAGCAGAAGATGTTAACACCTCAAATTGAGCGAAGAGGAGAGGAATAGATTGATTCTTATTTAGCAAATTATTACAGTAGTCACGAGATCCATAAATATTTTTGACAGTTATCTAAAAAGATTTTTACTTTTACATTCATCATTAGAAATAGAGTTGAGAAATCAGTTTTTATTTACTACATTAATAAATTGACACTCTTAAAAGTCGTATTTTACTTATTTTATATATTTAGCCAACAAACGTTCAGTTTTTTCATCTTTTCTGTAGGTATTTTAAGGTCGGACCATGTACTCAAAAAACTATCGGCACAACTATCATATCCATATTCCTTCATTTTCTATGGGTCGAGTCTATTTTCTTTCGTAATTGTTCGCCCAATTCAGTCGCAAGAGCCAAGTAGATTTTTAATGAAAGAAGTAAGTGTTTTATATTATGAGAACATGTATGAACGGCAAGTGTTGTCCCTAGACTTTTATCGATCGGGGAAGCTTCCACTCGGGAATCTGTCTCACAACGTAGCAGCTGATTGGGAAGAAGATGTCCGAATGAAATTTCCTTCTTGTTAATGGTGTACGAAGGGAATGGTAATGATTTGTCTCAATGTGCGTGACACGCGGCGGGTCTTGGCTGTGAAGGTCTGAACTGGTAGAAGGAATTAACGCAGTTCGTCAGAACGTTTGCCATGGAAACAGCGATAGAGTAGCGAGATGCTTGCGACGTTTAGTCCGTGGGAAAAATGATTGTATGGAGGAAAATAATCCATCATTCTTAAGGCTGCTAAACGCTGCTCTTAATACAGAAAGTTAAGACTCGGCAGCTTCAGCCCATGTCAGCAATACACCATTTTTTACTGATCAGGCTCTTCTAAAGCTAGAGTACAGGAGAGTGAGTAGAATATTTACTGAAGCGATTATCTGTTTTTATTTTTATGTAATTGATGAGACGCTAGGAATAACTACTTGGTTTCTCACTATAGATTCCCTCTGCGCAGCCATATCCATAATATTTGATGGCTTAGTTGAGATCAAGTTACAGCAAATTTTCACCCTCTATTATATTTCTTTATTCGTAAGTATATGAATTTGCTCACCAATTATATCTAGTGACGTGCAACGAACAGAAAAAGGCAGTACCACTTTAACGACCTTCTTCACTGTTCTATATTTTGACATGTGAAATCGATTTCGATTCTTTCTCAATCAATTTCTTCAGCTCTTTAGAACTGTTCCATGTGCTCCAGCAACGTTGGGAACCACTGTCAGTTTCATGTTCTACAATTTGCATTTCCTGCATTTAAATCACTTTCGTTCACCATGTACAAGGCCTAAGAGCCACTCGATGTAGGGATTTACAGAGTAAGAATCATAATTTATGAGGATGTGTGGAAGATTAACTCTAAATTTGCACAGGTTAAGACTGTAGAGATCGGGGAAGAAACCTCTTGGGAGTAGGTTCCACAGAGCAACGGAAGAAGCTGCTCGAGTAGAAATTCCATCTCATCAATGGAATACGAATGGAATAAGGGTGGATCGTTACAATGGGCGTGGCATGATGAGTCAAGGTCGTAAAGGTTAGAGCTGGTTTGAAAATAAAATGCTGAAGGAGGCTATTTTGTCGGTCCAGGTAAAATAGACAAAGATGCGTTTAAGCTTATTTTACCGGTCTCGGTAAAATATCACCCAGGCTATTTTGCCGGTAATTTTTTTTTTTATGAAGGCAGGTGATGTTAAAAATATCAACAGAGAGATTTAACAGAAAAGTTTATTTTTTTCACCATCAATTGTTAAGATAATTTAAAATCTTTTCCAACATCCATTGTTAAAACAAAAGGTAAAATAATTTATTCATCGTCAATTATTAAAAGAAATATAGAAATCTCTGAATATTTTAAGCACTTCAGGCATAACATTCTCTGCCAATCTCAAAATTGCCCTCTGGCATGATTCTCTTGCCAATTTTCTTTAGGTGCACACACTGAAGGCAACAGTCACAGACCAGAGAATCCATGTTGTTCAAGTCCTGTCTACACAACTCACACAATCACCTAGATAACAGTCTCAAATATAATATATTCTTACTTCTGAAATATTATTTATATTTGCCGGCAAAATAGCCTTTAGGTCTATTTTACCGGGACCGGAAAAATATAGCTTTGGTGTATATTTTACCTGGAACGGTAAAATCAACTTGGTGTCTATTTTACCTGGAACGGTAAAATAGTCTTGGTGTATATTTTACCTGGACCGGTAAAATAGCCTTGGTGTATATGTTGCCTGGAACGGTAAAATAGCTCTGGTGTCTATTTTACCTGGACCGGTAAAATAGCCTTGGGGTATATTTTACCTGGAATGGTAAAATAGCCTTGGTGTATATTTTACCTGAAACGGTAAAATAGCCTTGGTTTCTATTTTACCTGGCCTTCGTGTATATTTTATCTGGAACGGTAAAATAGCATTGGTGTCTATTTTATCTGGAACGGTAAAATACCATTGGTATATATTTTATCTGGAACGGTAAAATAACCTAATCGTAAAAGGTTATTGTAATACACCTATATATTTCCATAATAAACGAACGTAGTTTTTTCTTTCATTTTTTTACAACCATAACTGATATTTTCAGAATTTGCTTATCATGGATTTATTCTCAATTTTTAAAAGAAAAATTATTAATTTTACTACATACATTTGAGAATTAATTAATCAGCACAAAAAACTCAACCACCCCAAACCATATTTAAGCATGAAAAGGAAATATCAAATTATAATTACCCGTGTGACTTCAGGTTGATTGTCAAAATCCATATATATGTATATCGTTGAAAAACAGTAGAAACTGAATATGAAATTGTTTTCTTGTTGATTTATTTGAAAACACTTTGCAATGAATACATCAACAAAAATAATTTCTTATCAGACTAAGAAATTCTATTTGAGGAAATTGAATTTTAAATTTATATTGTTTTTATTCTAAGAATATTTATGATTTGCTTTCTATTACTACGGCAAGTCTCTGATATATACCTGTGTGTATTTAAACAATTTAGCGCTTCCGTGATTATTATAATTGGAGAGAAGCACTGAATTAGATTCTTTGTTGATTATATCTAATATTGGATAAAACTAAGTGCACAGAAATAGATCACCACTCGGGGCAACATCGGCCTTAACGGAAACAGCGATTTCAGGCACAGAGCAACGTGTCAAGTAAAAGGGCATAAAGGTTAGCGTGCAGTCTTTTTTAAAAGGTCGCCATTTATCTGCAGACATTAATATCCTCATTATTATCGAGATATTATGCTCGTAAGAAAAAAATTTCCTTCTTTACTGATATTTTTCGTCAAACCAAAAAAATAAAGAAGAACTGGAGAATAAATTTATATAATTAAATATGTCTTAAATACGCATGCGTGCGTCTTCTTCTTTGTGGCTACATTAAATTAAAAGTATTTCGTGATCCCTTGATCTCAGCCAAAATAGTCCCCCAAAAATTTAGTCGAATATCGAGACGATAAAACTGAGCCGTTCAGGTTCAGACTATAAAAAGATTTCGTCACATTTTTTTTATCGAAGATAACATAATCGATACTTCAAACTCATCTAAATCGATAATTGTTCTAACCTCTCTGATCAATACAGGAAAGTTTACAATGACGGAAAAGAGACTTTAGCTTATTAGCAAATACTGTGTCAGATTTTATTATGCAAATCGATTATGCATTACGGGAAGATTTTTTTTTTTTTTTTTTTGCTTCCCAGGGTTAGGGTTAGGTTCACACTTTATTACGCCTCTTCTTTTAAATATTTTACGTATTTGATGAAAGATGGCAAAATATAATCTGATATGATACGATGACCTCAAGTGTAACTCGTACATACGATGCATCGCAAAAGAAGCAGGAAAAATGGTCGGCCCCCTGTACCGCTCCAGTAAGTACCTGACTCCTCCTGCTATCCTCGACCTTTACAAGATCCAGTTCAGGCCTAAAATAAAGTACTGTTGCCATATTTGGGCGGGAGCTGCCGTCCACACTTTCCAGTCTCGATAGAGTTCAAAAACGTCTCCTAGTCCTTGTTGGAGAAGAATTATTCCTACTCTATAAACTCTCTCTTACCAGCAGGAAGTGGTAAGCCTCTCACTGCTCCATCGCTACTTCCATAGAAAGTGCTCGGATGAACTGCATTCACCAGTTCGAACCTTTACAGCTATGATCCACCATACCACTTACATTGTAACAAACTCCACCCACATTCCCTCTGTATTCCATCGGTGAGAAGTAAGTTCCACTCAAACAGCTTCTTTCCACGAACCACTGCTCTGAGGAACCGACACCCAAGAGGATGTGTCCCTGATCGCTACAACCATAACCTGTTCAAGTCCAGGGTGAAGCGTTATCTTCTTCTATCCGCATAAACTGCCTCTACCTCGAGTGACCCCGGGCCTTGGACACAGTGAACCTTACTGTAAAATAATATAACAAAATTTCTTTAAAATATCTCTAGGGTCTCATATGCAAAGCTGAGATATTTTGTAGTTTTTTCCAGACATCGTAGTCTACCAATATTTGTATCTCACTTAATTTCGGTATTCTGTAACAAAAAAAGTAAATTCGGGAGTTTTGTATGCAAAGTTGATGCATCTAACGTTTACCAAGACAATTTCCAGTTTTTGTTTCGAGCCTAATTGGATAATGCTATAATCCTTTTCTATGTGCCGTATCTCTTCAGGGCATGGATATGATAATGGTTCCCCGCAAATCCCCATCCTTTGTGGCTCTTAGTAAGTTTTTCTATTTCACCATCGATCCCAATTCCTGTTCTGCTATCCATTTACGCAAGCTCGTTAGGCAGGTTACTCGCTAGTTTCCACTGTCCCTCTGTTTTAGATTCTCTGAGCCCTCTTTCCTCATTATGTGTCCTAGAAATTTCAAGTCTCTTTTTGATTCTAGGTATAAGCGAACCTTTTTTTGCATTCATTTTCCTTCAGGTTTCGTCGTTGCCCGTATGGTATTCCCACCATCCGTCTGTAGAAACACACTTTTGTTTACTCACGTTTCTACTTCATTTGTGGTGAGACTGATCACTTCCAGATATTTATATTTTCGTACTTGCTTGATTTTCACATCTCTAATTAGTAACTCGCATCTTGGGCTCTTCCTGTTCCTAAGAACTATTCATAATGTCTACTTACAATTGAGGCTTAGTCCTTTCTTCTCCTTTTCCTTTACGATCTTCTCTAAGAGTTCCTGCAGTTTCTTTTCTGTGCCTGCAATCAACACTGTCATCTAAATATCTTATTGTGTTCACCAATAATAAATTCGGTTATGACTTCTAGTGCTCTCAGGATCGCCTCGCAATAAAGGTTGAATAAGTCCGGTGAGAAGACTTACCCTTGTCTTTTGCCCCTCTCGATTTTTGTGTATATACTGAATTCATTTCCTATATATAGGCTGTTGTCTCCCAGTATAACTTCTAGAATATTGTAATATCAAGTATAAATTGTAACAAGGTTTTATATGAAAAGTTGAAGTATCTGATAAGTTAATGCTTATTCAGTTTGCACAAATGATAATGGTAATATCAGCTGTTTCCTTACATTCGAGCGTGACACTCGGGACTTATGAATAGGTGTATAAATAGCGGTGTCAGGCTAATGACTGAAGTGATTATTGAATGATTATTGAGTAACTATTGACTGGAACTATCCAGTCGAATTAGTGTGAATTATTGTGCATCGATAATTTGGGTTTTGATTTAGGATTTACCTGACGTTAAGCCGAGCCGCGCTACTAACAAGGTATTCTCTGAAATGGTTAATTATCTTTGGTTGACTTTTACTTCTTTGTTCTTGTTAAGAATATATTTGTAGTTGTAATTAAATATTGTTTTATTTTAACATTGAATTCTTGAGTTATACTTAATTATTATCGGCCACCGTACGTCACAAAAAATCTTTCTATTAAAAAGAATAGTCAGGAAATTTGGTTTCTCAAGTCCAGTAACTGTTATCGCTCTTTCCAGTATTCATGGGGGTTTTATGCCCAACATTTCATTTGAAGTAGTGCGGAATGTCAACATCATTTTTATGATGTTTTTTCTCTACAAGTTACAGGTGAGATCCACTTGAGTTGTTGTTACTGCTGATAGTCCTCAAATGATGTGGTTTCTGTTATTTGCTACAGTTCTTTGTTTATGATTCTGTAGCACCAATCCACAGTGTTCAAAGAAGTGTTGTATTCACGAAGAATAACATTCTCAAAGCTATTCTTAATCATTGATCTGAGAAAATGATCGTCTGCATCTGATAGTTTAGGTATTTCAGAACGAGCTTGGTGCCTTGCATGGCATCCATATCAATGTCTCGATCTGACGAGTCTATTTAAGGAGATAACTCGAGTTTTCAGGTTAATGTTTTAGTTTTGTAGTAATTTGCGGTGCTGGGTGAAACTACATGTAGTGCAGCCAATTCTATGTTTGATTTCCTTATCTTCTCTACTAGATTTGTTATAATTGATCCATACACCGACATACTCGAAGTGTTTAATATTTATTAATGTTATAATGGAACACACCTATTCTATTGTTAATATACTCTCCCACCTATAATAAGTAGGAGTAGTAGCAGTCGCCAGGAGATCAGTGAGTTGGTGTGTCAGTCGATGTCGGACATTAAAGTATCAACCACCACAACTAGATTGCTGCGTCATTAACTATTATATCAAGTTCCTAACGTTTTGTACGCCGAACCTTTTTAGGACCGACTTAGTGAAATACAAGCCTCCACTGTGAAAACTACTCTATAACAATTAAATAAACATATCCTGAAATAATCTCTATTTTGTTCAGGTTTCAGCTTTTTCAGTAAGAAATATGACAACAAGTTATATTTTGTTTTTAGATTTATTGTTTTTCAGAAAGAAATATGAAAATAAAATACCCTTAGGAAAGGTATGTGTGCATATCTTCTTTCCCCTCCCTGCTATGGGTTAAATAGCAGAGCAAACTGGACTAGCTAGCTACAGTTGGCATCCAGTCTAAGCGAAGATCCACTCTGAATTTCAAATTCTACTTGGATTTCTGGCTATGTAGCCCGAGCGAAGTGCAGGGAAAACAACCATTGAAAAGACTGCTATACATAATAAACTGCGACACTGAGCTGTGGACACTATAGTCGTAACTATTTTTTGCAATTTCTCATTCTTCTTTGTGTTCATACAGTCGTGCTTTTGGTACAAGAGCATTCAGAATCTGGAAAGTTTATTCACGATTATCTGATCCAAATTGCTTCGTTTTTGTTTTTTTTTAATTTTTATTTATTTATTTGTCCTAAGATAAAATATTAATATCGTTTGTTTAATGTATAATGGCTGACATTTGTTAATCGCAGAGCCGAGTGCCAAATTCCCGTTGGCTTCGTTATACACAAATACTCTTCTAGAAGGTAGCTTTCTCCCCCAGCTATGAGTTAGTTAGTAAGATTTCTATCGCTAAATCATTAGTATTTAAAAAATATTCTTAGAATCTAAAATATTTCTGGTTTTAAATAATCTTCAAAGAGTTTATAAGCCGTAGACAATCTATCAATCAATCTATTCATTGCATCGTTCTCGGTGTATGAATGTTCCTACTCTGTCATGCCTGTTCTTCCTGCATTCATTTCCATTGTAGTTCTATATCTCACCTTTATCATAAAAGCATCATGGGATTTATTTGTTTTCACTTTGGTGTACTTGATCATGATGTATTTTTATGGACGTCGATGATAAATGGTCCTGCTGGAAATGTAAAATAATGACTTTATCAATCTTATATATCCAGTGGCAGAGAAAAAGAGAGGTGATTTTGAATAGGTGAGAAAAGGTTCACACAAAGGGATCAAAGTAATTATAGTTCTTCTGTGATTACATTATAGCACTTGGAGCAAAGTACATTAAAGGGGGAAATTTTTTTTTTCTCTCCTTCCCCGAAAGAGATATTATTATTCAAACGTAGAAGCATCAATGTTTCTAGTCTGCTGTGTTTAATTTGCTTCTCGTGTGGAACATGAATCATTGTCTGTCGTTTGGTGCAAGTAATTTCTTTTGAAGAGAAAACCTATTTTATATATATTCATGATAGCATTCTTAATATCTGATGAATTCTTGTTCATGGAGAGTGATACTGAACCCTGTAGAGATAGAATGGCATTTTGGAGGGAAAGAAAAATGGGTTGGGAATGGATGAGGTTCAAACATTGAAATCATGGCAACATATTTTCTTTGTGATTAGATTCGCATGTAGAACAGTGTGAATCGGATATAATTTCACTGCAAACTGAACCACAAAAAGCTATGAATAATTTCAGGGGATTTTGCAAATTTTGACCAAAAAAAAACACGATTAAATATAAGACAACAACATAATCTACCATTGGATCAGAAAGCAAATTATTCCAACATCGAATGTGCTTATACGTGGAGTATTTGTTTTGTGTATACTTTATATCGAACTAATTTATCTCTACCTAATGCCTTTATGCCTTTTACGTTGTGTATATTGTGTATGTGCGTTACGTGTGTGTGCGCTGTATGTGTTGTATGTATACTACTTCAGTGACTTCAGTTTTTATTATATGTTCTTTAGGACATAATACCAAAATGATTAAAATTATTGCTGTCTCACAATGGAATAATGAATACCAAACGTGTTTCGTAGAAAATTAATGTCAGTAAAGTTAAATTTCTATGAATAAAGCAGATCTACCTCTCTATGCCTTTTTGCCTCCATCTTTTCCTCGTCTACTCTCTCTCTCTCTCTTCTTATATATATATATATATATATATATATATATATATAGGAATCCCTTGATTAGTGCGTTTTCGATTATAGTGCCAAAATTTTTTATATCAAAATTTGATTAGAGTATACAGAATACTCGATTAGTGCGATAAAAGATTCTTCATTTTAAACATAGTAATTAAAAATCGATTTTTATATAGATACCGATTAATTCAAAATGTCTAAAATGTAAAAATGAAAAATGGAGAATTATTTTGTTTGTCAAGTATTACGTTATTTAAGTAATTACAGCAGAATTTTAAAAAATGGACGGTTATAAATAGATAAAAAATTTTAATACAAGCCGTTAATAAAAATATATATATTTGAGTATTTCTCTGTGCTAAAAATTTTTGAATATTTTGATTTTTTTTCATGTTTATTTTGAAGGTATTAAAAGGAAATTCCTGATTTTTGTTAAAAAAAAAATGGACGATTTAATTAGATCCAGAAATTGACGTTTATTAAAAAATATCGAAATATAAAGGAAGGATGCATTTATAATTGAAATATAAAATTTTCAGGTTAGTATACAGAGTTAGGCCGAAAAGGCAGACGTTTTAGAAACGGCTATTATTTTCAAAAACATCCCTCCTCTGTCTGCATCACCCTGTATGAATGATTATATGTTCAGAAAGGTTTCAAAAATAGAAAATATGTACCTATATTTTAATTAAAAAGTAAGCAAATTAGAAATTAATTGTGAATGAGATTAAAATTTGAATTACAAATTCCATCATTTCCTATAAGTTATTAGATTCAATTAATGCGTTTTAGATTAGTGCGTATCTTTTAATAAACACATTAGCCGCACTGATTGAGAGATTCCTATATATATATATATATATATATATATATATATATATATGTCTATATTTCTGAGATGAGATATTATGTACACTATTTACATTATTCGGACTACTGTCCTCATCTTTGTCGAAATATTTATTACAACGTTTCGGCCGTTGTACGCTCCGGCTTTCTTCAGGTGGTTGCAATGTCGAACTGAACCCTTTAGACTGTTCTAGTTCCACGTGCCATGTCTAATGGATGTGAGTTATCAGTTATCGCCTGTTAATTTCCCTCTCCAAGTTCTCCACTGCCTTAACCGGGTATTGAACTCACACTCTTTGGGTCCTGTCACTGGATCTAACTAATGCCTTTATCCACTGTGCCATGTGCCCTTGAGAATAACTGTGTAATAAGGAGTGCCAGAGATAACAACAAAAATTGCAATATGAGCTCTGGTAAAAATATGAGTTGATAACAGCAAAAATTGTAATATGAGCACTGATAAAAAATGGTTATGAAGACATTAGGTTTATAATACCCAGAAATTAATGCACATGAAACAGAATGTCGTCACTCGGTGTTGAGCTCATTGTTCAAATTTATATCTACATTTATTTCTACCTACACCCTATCCCTGATATTGAGCACATTTACCCATTAATATAACATACATTGAAACTATATTTATATCAGATAGATAGATAGATAGATAGATAGATAGATAGATAGATATTAGCTTTCATTTGATTTGTTTGTTTTTTTTATTTTCGTTTTTCTCTAGACGCTTGAATATATAGGGTGCGATGGATAAATTGTCGTCTAAATGACGCAAATTTGAAAGTAACACTGACATTTCATTTTAACAGATATATTTACCCAAATTACACAAAAATATCTTGAAATACTAAAGATTAAATTTATTCAATAAAATTACCATTGACTTCAACCACAGCCTCCAGACGACTTTCGAATCTCCTGCAACTCTTCCGGATGGCCTCCTTGTTTAAGTTGGTAAATGATGCCATTATCCTACCCTTCAGTTTTTCTTAGGTGTTACAAGTTGTTTTGTTGGTCTCTCACTCAACTGCGCCCCACACATAATAATCAAGGGGGCGCAGTCTGGGGAGTTAGGTGGCCAGATGTAAGGGGTGAAGCGTTTGCAACAAATTGTCTGACAGCTATGAATGGGTTATCCTTCTGATGTGGAAGTGTCTTGTTGCCAGACATAAGGTTTCCAGCAGCCACCCTTCTCTTGACTCGTGGCAGCACTGCCTCCTCAAGGCCGTGTCTGAAGGCCATGTTGAGTTTATGGCTCTGTGGGAAAATGAATGGAGTCATAACGTCTCTAGTGATCACTCCAAACACCTTCGTGTTGACATGATAATATCATTCAACCCTTTCCTAATCCTCTGCACTGTCTTCAGATTAACATTCTGAAATATTCGTATTGGAGCTTCCAGCGCTAAGGAGGGCAGTTATGCCGCTTCCAGATTTCTGTCGAAAATTTTGCGTCATTTCTGTTTTTCTTTCTTTTTTTTTTTTCTCACAGACTGTGACCATCTGACCCTACTGTACTGTGTAATTGAAAAAATCATAAACAAAGCGCATGCGCGAAATAAAAAAAATAAAAAATAGCAATAATTTTACTCATCGCACCCTGAAGTGGTTGAATATATCTCACATTTGGACAGGTTTTACACTTTTTATATATATATATATATATATATATATATATATATATATATACATATATATATGCATACATATATATATATATATATATATATATATATATATATGAGGAAAATGAATGACAAAGTGGAAAATGTTTTCTTATGACGCGTTTCGTCCTTTTAGGACTTCATCGGACTAAATTTGTTATGTTGGTGCACCTGCACCGGCGCATGAACAGGGGATGCTGGGAATTTTAAATTTTTATATTTATTTGTATTCTTTTTTAATCCATCCAATTAAATTCTTCTTTTTTTCTTTTCATCCCTTTTATAATTACACATCCAACACTGTGAGAAAAAGAAATTCTGTCAGAAATGGAAAAAAAATGTTGTGAAAAACTGGGAGCAAAACTACTCTGAATCTCCTTGCTATTTGGCCATTCTTTAGATATTTTCATCCTATTGAATTAACTACGAAGAAAAAGAATCTAAATGA
>CAHIKZ030002346.1:2565000-2690000 GCA_903632075.3 Acanthosepion pharaonis
AGCATTAAGCAAGATTCAGAGAAAATAGAAGAAACTGCTATCGCAAATGTGAAGAAATATATAGGAAGACTCGTTTCCGTTCTCCGTCGCCTGAACGGAAGTGGTATCCTACTACAAGAATAAACAGAGACTATAGAAAAAAACTCCCGAGTGCATGTTATGGATGCGGCCAGTGGCATTGGTACAATGATTGTCCATATAAAAATAAAGTTTGCAGAAATTGCAAAAAAGTAGGACATAAGATGTCCAAGTGTAGAAAATTAAACAGAAGTCGAGTAAAAGTTATTAAGTCAGACGAAGATTAAGACCTGAATATTCGAAAATACCTACATGTAAAAATGTGCAAGAAGGTAAAAATGCAACTAGATTCAGGATCTGACATTTCCATTATTAACACACAAACATGGAAAAATCTAGAAAACCCAACTCTGCTAAAGACTTAACATAGCCAGAACGGTAACTGGAAAAAAAGATAAAATTTGAAGGGGAAATATGGGTGAATATAACCTTCAACAACAAGTCTTTAAAAATGAAAATTTTTGTAATGAAAAACACGAACAACCTGTTTGGGACTGACGCAATCACTAAGTTCAATCTATGGGACATGCCGATTAGTTCTTTTTGCAACAACATTAGTGAAAGCAAAGACAATATAAACAATTTAAAACAGAATTGAAAATAGCATTCCCCAGAAGTTTTCGCTGAAGGACTTGGACGTTGCACTGAAGCATCAGCAAAAAAATACAGCTGAAGAAAAAAATATTCAACCAATTTTTTAAGAAAAAGCGTAGCATCCTTTTTGCCGCATTTGAGAAAATTGACCAAGAACTCGAAAGACTAACGAGAATTGGTGTGATCTCGAAAACGGAATACAGTGACTGGGCAGCTCCGGCTGTCTACGGAAAGAAGAAGTCGGGCGAAATTTGCGTCTGCGCCGATTTTTCAACCGGGTTAAACGACGCAATAGAAGAGTATCACTATCCACTACCAAGTCCCGAAGAAGTGTTCGCAAAGTTAAATGGCAGAAAAATCTTTTCGAAAATAGATCTTAGCGAGGCATACTTGCAAGTACCCATGGATAACGAAAGCGCAAGGTTGCTATCCATTAACACGCATAAAGGCTTGTTTAGATACGAACGTTTACCGTTCGGGGTGAAGACAGCACCCGCAATATTCCAGAAAATTATGGATACTATGTTATCTGGGTTAGACTACACGATAGCATATCTCGACGATATACTCGTGAAAAGTGAATCGGTGGATGAACACAAACACCATTTGCGCAAAGTTTTCGAAAGGTTAAGAAGCTATGGATTTCGAGTGAAAGAAAATAAATGCGATTTTCTCCTGGAGGAGATCAAGTATCTGGGACATATAGTGAATAAAGAAGGGAAAAGCCGGATAAAAGTCGAGCATCAGCAATAAAAGATATGCCTGAGCCAAAGGATATTAAATCCCTACAAAGTTTTTTAGGCTTGGTGTCATATTACCAGGATTTTATCCCAGACCTCCACATTCTACGAGCTCCCCTTAACGATCTACTAAAAAACGAAAAACCTTGGATTTGGACAAAAGAATGCGAGAAAGCATTTAAGGATATAAAAGAAAAATTGACATCAGATTTATTTCTGGTACATTTTGATCCAAAGGTAGATATCATCGGGGCGAGCGATGCCAGTACACACGGCGCAGGTGCATGCATATTGCACAAGTGGAAGGATGGTAAAGTTCGACCGATCGCTCATGCAAGGAGATCGCTACTACCTGCTGAACGAAACTATTCACAAATTGAGAAAGAGGCATTGGCGATTATCTTCGCCGTAACAAAATTCCATCGATACATACATGGACGGTATTTCACGCTACAGACAGACCACAAGCCTCTGGTAACGATATTCGGTTCAAAGAAGGGTCTGCCAACATACACCGCCAATAGATTGCTTAGGTGTGGGACAATTTTGTTAAATTATAATTTTAGAATACAATATTTGTCCACCCACAAAATTGGTCACGCAGATGGTCTATCTAGACTCATTCCAAAAGCAAAAGGTACCCTTGACTAGAAAGGCGTTACAGCTATTCCTGCAAGTATACCGCATTACTCCGAATAAATCAGCCCCATCAAGCCTATCACCTGCGGAGCTAATGTTTGCAAGATCTGCATTTGATAAGTTGATACCTGAAAATAAGGTACACACACCAGTCGCTATGGTTCCTAAACGAAAATTTCACATAAATGAAAGTTTTTTCAAAAATTATAAAAATAAGGCGACATGTGTGAACCAGGAGTCATACAAAAGCGGATTGGGAATATGGTATATATTGTACAGGGGAAAAAATTTACACATAAAAGGCACATCAACCAGCTAAAGAAAAGGAGTACCGAAGAATCGAAAGAAACTCCGCAAGAAGATGAATTATACGAATTGTATGATACTTTTGATTTACAAATACCACAGACAGAGCAAAAACAGCACAGATCTGGTAGAAAGCGAAAAGCGACGCAACAATTTATAATGGACCCGAAAAGGAAAAAATATTGAGGAAAAAAAATTTTTTCACAATGTAAAAAACAATTTTAGGGGGGTGGCGCACCCACCTTCTGACTGATAATGGACTTATCCCTCTACGATATAAGTCAGTACTAGAGAGAGTAGTTGTGTAGTGTGAAGGATCAGGTTACCATTACATACCGTTGGACTGTAGACTTTTGCTATTGTTACTTACTAACCGGCGTTCCTTATTACTAATCACTCTGTTGTTAATTACCTCTTACAAATATACCAGTATTTATCCCTACAACTGTGTTTGTCTTTATTCGAATACACACACGCGGGAACACTCCCAACAACTCAACTGATAGATAGATAGATTTAATTTGTTGAATTTATATGTGAAGAATGCCTAGTATCCGAGATAAACTGTTTACCGTTATAGGCTGCTTGGACATAGGAATCAACATAGATGTTCTTATTGTCTATGTTATTGTTGGTAATTTTGACTTGTGTTTTCGTATTTCTTTGATAGGGCTGCCAAATGAAGTTTTGTGTGAATACCTACACATGCATATTCACATGCATGCACACACACACACACACACACACACACAGAAACATACACAGGCGCACACATATGCCTATATATATATATATATATATATATATATATATATATATATATATATATATATGACGTCACACATTATGTAATGGACAAAAGTCCGACAATTATGTTAAGACATTTTTATGGTTATACATTCTTTTTTATAGATACAAATATCTAAGTAAATGCTCTGTTTTATAATAAACAGTATTAAACAACATTTACCCGCCTGAATGTCGAGAAATTTTCACAGACGATGAATATTTTCTGTGAGAATTTTCATTCGGTAAATGTTGTTTAATACTGTTTATTATAAACAGAGCATTTACTTAAATATTTGTATCTATAAAAAGAATGTATAAATAAAATGTTTTATATATATATATATATATATATATATATATAAACAATTGATAAAAAATTAAATAGCAATGTTAATGTGATTTCGCCATTAATTACATAAACATTGCTATTTAACTTTGTAATTATTTTTAATATGAATTATTTATATATATATATATATATATATATATATATATATATATATATATATTTGTACTAGACTCGTTTAAAAAAATCCTCGAATTTTTTATTTGCTAATCAAATCAATCTCGAGGAAAAAAAGGTTTTAAAAAAAGAAAGAGCTACAAACATGAACTTCTGTCGAAAAAAATCGCACAGATACAGGTTTGAAGCCCAAAGAAAAAACCCCGATACGAGTAAACAACTAACAAAAGAGCTCAATACAAACGTAGAGCAGACCTAGATACACCTAGCAAGCCAGACAAACCTACCTAGGTTTCACCTAAACGGATCGTCAGGGAAAGTCACGCTAACGAGGCAAAGAGAAACACATTTATAGGCGATAGCTAAAATCATACCACGTGACCAAAAAAACACCTATCTATCTATCTATCTATCTATCTATCTCATTCTGTCCATATCTATCTATCTATCTATCTATCTATCTCATTCTGTCCATATCTATCTCTCTATCTATCTATCTATCTATCTATCTATCTATCTCATTCTGTCCATATCTATCTCTCTATCTATCTATCTATCTTATTCTGACCATATCTATCTATCTATCTATCTTATTCTGACCATATCTATCTATCTATCTATCTATCTTATTCTGACCATATCTATCTATCTATCTATCTATCTTATTCTGACCATATCTATCTATCTATCTATCTATCTTATTCTGACCATATCTATCTATCTATCTATATATATATATATATATATATATATATATATATATATATATATATATAATGATAAAGCCCCAGCATCTCTGTACGCATGTGTAGTCAGAACAAACCCAGAACGATGAAGTCCTACTGGATGAAACGCGTCACAAAAAACTTTTTTTTTCGAAACTGTTCTTGATATATCAAAAGTTATATAAAATTTATTTATCGTTATCCCATATATATATATATAAGACAAAAAGAAAACTTATGTTAGGCAACGCGTTTATTTCTCTGATAGACTTTCTCTAAGCAAGTGTGAGGATTTTTTTTTTTTGCAATGAGTATTTATAACCAAAAGTAAAAGTAAAATTTTCTTGTTGTGCTGTTAGTTTTTCCACATTTTTTAATTTAAGAGACGCTCATAAATATGAATGAGGTTAAATGAAAAGTCAAGGCAAATTATGGCGCATGGTATGTGACGTAATTAATGTCTTATTAACGAAAGTGAGCAAATGATGTCGTTGTTGCCTTTTTTATACAGTTACTATTTCAATTATTTTAGTTAGGGACTGCAACAAACAGACGAAAACGCGTCGGCTAATTTTTCCTGTTGTCTTTATTCATATTGTCCTTTTACAGATATATATTTTATTTATATCTGACATTTACACACACCCACACATAAGTACATACACACAAGATTTCACCGTACACTGGATATAAAGATCAATTTGTCACGAAACATAATCGGGAGAGTTTTTAAATATACATGAAGAATATGAACATGTCAAATTTTAATTTGCCTTTTCTTAAACTTAATCACGAAATTCGAAGCGCTTTTCCCTAATATTATTTCTCCGTTTCACCTGTCGATATTTAAGTTAGAATTGAGGTCATTTTTGAAGCTAATCAATATTTGATTCTAAAACAAAAGTTTATTTTGCCGATATTTCTTCTTTTTTTTTTTTTTTTCGTACAATATTTCCTCCATAGAGAAAAAATTCAACTTTGAAAAAGATATCTGCCGGTAATCATTTGATTAATAAACAAAAACTTGCAAATGTTTCAATGTTTATTCTTATCATTATCAGCCACATATCCTCGGGCGATATCTTCGATCAGAAAAAGAATGGGAAAAATCAGAACTAAATCAATATTTTCTCATCTTTTATTAAATAGTGATTTTAATAAATTAAGCAGAAAACCTTGGTTTAATCAAGTATCTTCCTCATGTGAGGAGATTGTCCAGCAGTCAATGATGTATAGGAGGACTGATATTTCAACAATTCAGTACGCCTTTCTTTGTTTCTAACGAAATTTTCCTGTTACTTTATACTTTGCTTAGATTTTTGAAAGCTTCTTTCGCTATCTTAATGCACCTTCGCATTTCAGTGTCACATTTTATGTCCTCTGCAAAACTGTAAATTTATATTTCTGGTGAAATCATTGTCGAAATTAAAGAGCTAACAATTCAAGCGGGAAGATCGTGAACGTATCTTTATTCAAATCGATTAAAAACTCTAGACTAAGCTGTATGAAAAACAGTGCAAATAAATTTTTGGTGTTGAAAAATTCCTCCATCCAATGGCATTATTGTTCTCCCTGTTGCAGTTTTTGTGAAGATAAATAGGAGGTATTACTTTCGGATCATGCTGTTCATGCGATTAAAATTTTAGAGTACAGTCCTTATGGAGTAACCTAGAGATTACAGAAACTTCCCTAGAAAAAATGCCTTTAAATTGTACTAATAATGTGTCTCTGATAATCAACAGTAGGGATATTTTCCCTAAAAGCGTTTATTAAGATAGAGAATAATGGTTTACCGATAAAAAAGAATACAATCTTTTTGTATATACCCAGCATATGACATTGTTATTACACCAATTATTGGTTGCCCGGCGTAAAAGACGAAAGATGTTTTCTGACGGCAGCTAATAAATGCTAATTTGTGTCCATTAGCAGACGACAGAAAACTTGGAAACACGAGATGCTAAAAGTGTCGCAGTTTTCACCGTCCGTTGAAATAAATATGCATCTGTCAATATATATCTTCAGAAAAAAGGCCTGAATAAACTTACCTTTCCCAATTCCCTTGTGGGATTTTTGGCGTGCTTCCCGCTTAAAGAGGAAAATAACGAAAGAGACGAGAAAAAAATTAAATGGCGTTTCAGATTTCAACAATAGTATCCACAAAAAATTATATTTTAGTTTTCATTCGTCTTTTTTACTTTTTACAATCATTTAGGGGTATATGAGAGTGGTGTAATTGACAGCAGCTCGGAATAGGAAAACGGAGAGTTGTGTTCGAATTCTAGTCGGGTTCGTTGCATTTCTCTTATGCCCCAATATCTTTGGGGAAGATATGAATCACTCTTCTCTCCTAGCCACGGGTTAAATAGTAGGTCTTGTATCTGTCACACTCATTGTTATTCTCGGAAATTGGTTAAAACAAAATTCACATTTTAAAATATGCTTCGACTTTAAATAAACTTCAAACGGTTGATAAGCCGTAAAAAATATCAATCTTTTCTTTTACGTGTTTTTTCACTCTTTCATTTATATTCTCACGATATTTCTTTTTTTTTTCTGTCTATCTCCTTCATAAAAAATGTTGTTACACTTCTCGCCTTTCATATTCTCGTTTTCCTAATTTTTTCAACTTTTGTTTTTCTGTTTTCTTTATTCCTTCGATTTAGTCTCATTTCCACTTCCAAACTTTCGTCTTGCAAGGAAAAAAGAAAATGATCTTTCAGCAAGTGCGTTTCAAGGTCTTACCCCACACCCCAAAATCATTTAACCAATTCCGCAATTAGCGAAATCATCAGGCCATATAGATAGATAGATAGATAGATAGATAGATAGATAATATAAGTGGTAAATATATACATACATATGCAAAATATATAAATATATATACATAGGTGCATACACATACATGTATATTTTTTTAATAAAAAATTCCGAGAGGATAGAATCCAGGTAGAACTCAATGTCCAGAACAGAGTAAGGATATAATATATATATATATATATAGAGAGAGAGAGAGATAATATTAGTGGTAAATATACACATACATATGCAAAATATATAAATATATATACATAGGTGCATACACACACACACACATATATATATATATATATATATGTGTGTGTGTGTGTGTGTGTGTGTGTGTGTGTGTGTGTGTGTGTGTGTGTATGTATATATGTAGGTGTAATTATTTGTATATTATATGCGCGGTACTTATTAGAAAGCGCTCAGTATCAGAGAGAGAGCTAATATATTGAATCAGATATATGTGTATATGTATATATATGTATGTGTATGTGTGTATTTGTATGGATATGTGGATATATGTGTATGTGTGTACATGGGTATATGTATGTGGGTACACGCCTATGTGTATGTATATACGTGTATATATTATTGCGTATGTGTGTATTCGCATGTGTTTTTGAACATAAAAATATAGGTCCTTGCTAGATTAGATAATCTTTATATTTATTCTTTATATGTTTATATTTGATTTGTAACCTGTAGTCGATATTAATTTTGTCAAATTTTCTCAATTATACTGCGGCCCTTTCAGTAAATGTCCTTCAATTCCCCCGCCCCACCTCTCTCTTCCCCACCACTTCTTTCCTTTCCTCTCCCTCCCTCTTATTTTGATCTTTAACATTAGATCGTCTATGGTGTGTGTATGTCACCACGAAATGTATCTTTAATGTATTAGACATCCGACAACATTCATATTTCCCCCTTCCACTTACCTCTAGTAAAAAAAAACCTCTCTGTTAAGTTTTAATCTCCCACCTTCTCTTGTCTGTTACCCCTCTCTTTAGCTCTAACATCCATCCCACACTCTCATACTTACACTCTCTCTAAATTCTATTTTTATTTCCGGGGTTGTTTTTTTCTGTTTTCTTTTTTAATTTGTAGGTCTGATGAATTGGATCGTATTTACGATTCTAATGGAATAAATTATGACCATGGAATATTAGTGTTTAAGACTTTTTATTACATATATATATATATATATATATATATATATATATATATATATAAAGAATATCAAACACTTAAATCTCATAGGTAATACCTTTTATTTCATGAGAGCTCTCAACTCTCAATCCTAGGTAATTTTGGCTGTAGGTCTTGAAGATTGAAAGCTGCTGTTTTTAGAGCTCTCCTGAAATAAAAATTATAACCTATGGAATTTTAAGTGTTGATATTCTTTAATTAATAATAATTTTGCTCTGTCTCTTGACATAGAGCTCTCCCTGGATCTATATCCTCCTGGAAATTCCATACAGATTACCATATTGTATTATAACTACATATATACACACGCGCACACACACACACACACACGCGCACAGGCACAGGCACAGACACACACACACACGCACACATCGCAATTCCCCATGTCTAATACGCCTTCATCTTAATATGCACCCCTAAAATTGAGCTGAAAGTGTGGGGTAATGATATCACATTAAAACACCGGTTCACGCACGATCACCGAAATTAAGCAAAGTCGAGCCTGTTCATTACCTAGATGGGTGACAGTTTGAGAATACCAGGCGATGTAAGCTTGGATGCGTGGGTGGTGTAATGGATAATGGCTCAGAATTGTTAATTGGAGCCGGAATTCCAATTCTAATTGGGTTCTTTATATTCACTTGAGTGTAAAAACCTTTCGAAAAGGTACGAATCAACCTCTTCTCCCCCAGCTTTGGGTTAATTAGTAAGACTTATATAACTAGATGTCTAGAAAAAACATCCTTACAATATAAAAATATTTCCTGGCTTTAAATAACCTGTAATATGTTGATAAGCCGTAGGAAACGAACCAATCAATCAGTATTTTGAATTTATCTTCTTTGATAATTGTTGATTGAAAAGTTGAACGTTTAAAAGGATTTACACGACGTTTCTCTTCCTTTTGATGAGAATTTTTAATCTGTCTGGATGCTATGCTTAAGTTTTATACCAACAAGAAATGGTTTAAATATTTTTCTTTGATTTTTAATACTTTAGTGATTTCATGTTCTTCACCGACATTGAAAATATACATTGTGGAATTTCCAGAAAAATTGCAAAAATTTGGATTTTTATCATTATTATTATTATTATTATTATTATTATAGCTATGAATGCATTTTTCCAAAATTCATTACAGATCAACACAAAAGAAAAATGTCTAAGTTATGAAAAGTCGTGACAAGTCACGAAGAATGAATGCCTACTGGTCATATTATAATCATGTAATCGATAACAAGCGCATTTAAGAGCCATTAATATGGATTATTATCGGATAGAAGTCATAAAAAAAATTTATATTTTATCTAAGATGCGTGAAAAACATTCTAAGTAGAAGATAAAATCCAAGGTCATTTACTTTTTATATTTAAATTTTCTTACTGTATTAACTGTTCCCTTATCTATTGAAATTCTAATAATGCCCTCCGAATGTGTTGAAAAATATCGATAAATAGGTGGGAATTTAAGCAAGTTTCTTCGGCAGACTTAAATGAAGACTTTGCCTCAAGAAGAGGTCATAGATTGCATGCAAAAAATCTTTTTTGGAAAATATTATCATTGGCAATTGGATTACTTTTAATTTGATGATCTACAAAAATCGATGATTCGATGATTCGATGATTCGATGATGATCTACAAAAATTGATGATTCACAAAAATCTTCAATTACCCAAATTTTCTGGAAATCTAAATTATTTACTGTTGAAGCATGAATAAGCATGGAATAATAATAATACAACACAAAATGTACGTAACAAAATGTATTGAAACAATGAAAAAAGGTACACAATATTTACAGTTAGTTTTGGTATATTCTTGGGAAGACTGTTCCTGCAGAATGGGTTGACTAAATCGCAGTCGGGCAGAGTCTCTGGATTCGATCTCTTAATCTTCCCTCGTCTTCCGGTACCAACCCATATTTATATGGTCGGTACTCCACTTATGTAAATTAGGTGTATCATACACAACATTTACTGAATATTTATTACAGTAACAAACACTGAGATAACATCAAACTATGTTTTTTTTTGAGGACTTTAGGAAGCGCCATCGATTGGGCAACGTTTATGGGTCTCCTGGTTGCCATTGTTTTTTTACTATAAATAAAAACACAAGTTTTCATTTCTGGGTGACTACAAATTTCGTTAAAAAAATATCCATGGAAAAGGGGCCATAACTTTCTTGTTAGTGAATATTTAGCAAGATGTTTATATACATAAGCAAAATTATCAAGATTCTATTATGAAAAACTAAGGAGCACAAAGTAAGGTTGTAGCTTAACAATATAGTTACCTTGTAAAATATACCAGTTAAGTTATATAGTTACCTTGTAAAACAAACTAGTTAAATTATATAGTTACCTTGTAAAACAAACTAGTTAAATAATATAGTTACCTTGTAAAACAAAGCTCTCAAAACTTGAAATGTTTCTGAATTTTCAAAAACTAGTCCGTTATCAGCTACAGAAAACTTGATCGTCATAGCTTTAATCGTCTAAAGGACTGGCAAAAACGACATATGCCGAATAATAATAATAATAATAATAATAATAATAATAATAATAGATTGATAGACAGATATAAAGGAAGAAAGAAAGAAAAAGAAAGACCTCGGGCGACAAAATGAAGACAAGGTGCGAATTTAAAAAAGGGGAATTTTAAATAATCAACGTTGTTTGCCTCTGAATGTGCTAATTTAGTTTGGCACAAAGCCTCAATAACTGCTGACTTTCAATGTCTCTTTCTATAGAGACACGAATATTGGCAGAACTCGGGAACTATTCGTCAATGCGAAAGTGAAAGAAGGTATCAGATAGAATCAAAAGTGAGAATAATGATTTCAATAGTGTATCTCAGGTGCGTACATTTTACTAGTGAAACAACGTAAAACACTCTTTCCCAATCTGATTCGTCTAGATTGTCAAAAAGTTATCTATGTCAGTATTTGAACATCGTTGTTGCATGATCATATATACGGTAGAACGTATTTAAATCGACGCTTCAAACATTGCACGCCATCTTCAGTGCATCGGTCAAAATGGCAGAAAAGCCAAAAGAAACCATGACTTAAATTAATCTACATTCAACAAAGAGACTAATTGAGAGATTTTGAGTTTTGACACACTTTCCCCCTTTCTAGTTAGTGGGTGCGAGTAATATAACGATTAACGACTGTTCTTGGGGGGGATGGAGACAAAAAGGACACTTATACTTAAAATCAGAAAGAGACAGTTGAAATTTCTATGGCACATAATGAGGAAAGAGGGTTTGGAAAATTTGACACTCATAGAACAAACTGAAGGTGAAAGAGACAAAGGAAAACAGCCTACCCAACGAGCCTGTGTAAATAGTTGTCAGGACAGGGATTAGGAGAGAGAGCGAAAAAAAACGAAATTTACTAAGGCCTACAAAAGACAAGAAATTGTGGAGAGCCACGATCACACACGTCCTAAAGGGACACGGCACATAAAAGAAGAAGTAGACTCAGAATGAGAGCTCCGGACAACTTTGATATGTTTACTTTTGCATGTGGGCAGATATGAATCCCTTCCCACGAAAACCCCCCACTCACCCCCTAACTACAGTTGACTGAGTTCTTTTGTCTTCAGGTGGCAAACAGAAGGAGGAAAAATGGACTCAAAACCAATTCGAAAAGAGATGGGTTCCGTTTGGCTATCTTTATCAAGACACCACTGGGTGATGGGACTCGTCTCATTACATAGCGTGACACCTTTTCTTTTCTTTTTTCTTTTTTTTTTTTTTTGATGATTTGCGAAATTTTCAAACCAGCAGACGAATGTGAATCTAGGAATTTCTTTGAAAAAAATTATGTTTTAATAGATTGCAGCCCACTATTAACATTGATAAATTTTCAGTTATCATGTGGAGAATACATTAAGTATTTTGCTTCTTCAAATCATCAAAATATGGAAAACAACAATGCAGAAGGATACATGTCTATTCTTCCGTGGGTCGAGAATATCTCTTTGAAAATCTCTGGAACTTACTTGAATTCAGGTGGGGATGTTTGTAGAGTAGCGTAGTGAGTTCGAATTCAAGCCGATTCATAACTTTACAAACATACAGCCTTCAGTCTTTTCTTAATTAGGGCATAGGATGACTTGTTAACTTTACCGTCTCCAAAACTAAACTGCTCTCTATTAATCATTTGAGAGAACGCTATCTGCCTTCCATCAACATGGCTGATGCCCACCCCCAGGAGAGTGACACGTTGCGACTTTTCGGTTTGACGTTCTCGGCTGACGTGAATTAGAAAGATTCTGTTGCATCCATTGTTAAGTCAGCTACTAAAAAAATTAGTTCACTGTGTTTGTGCGAGACAATTTTTCTCCCCAGAATGTATCTTCACTATTTACATTATTTGGACTATTGTCCTCATCTTTGTCGCCATATTTATTACAACATTCCTCAGGTGGTTGGAATGTCGAACGGAACCTTTTATTTCGCTTACTGGGGTAGAAATAATTTCAACCACGACTTCGAACTCAAAAAGGCTGTACCTATTAAAAGAGAAAAGAATTTAAATGAAAAGTTCTTGAAAGTGGAATTATCAATCTTTGCCAGAATGTGAACTTACGGACTGGATTTTTTCATGTATCTCCTTTCTCAAGCCAAAATACATGGCCATTTTTTTTAATTGAATGAAAATGGTTAACTGAAGACTTTTAAATATTTAAAATAAATTAATATATAAATATAATAGAAGAAAATAAAATACGTAAAAATAAATAATAATTACATTCAAAAATAAAATAAAACACATAAAAATAAATAATAATTACATTCAAAAATAAAATAAAAGTTTAACAACATTTACACACTTTCGTTTATTAAGCAATAAATTCCAAAACTTAACGTCGTCTTTACTTTATCTTACCTTACAGAACAATCTTTAAGAATATTTTAGAGCGAATGTCAAATGAAAAATTTGAAAACTTAACGATATTTCCGTCCACGTTATTTATGTGTACAAATAAAAGTTACGAAATAAAATCGCCACATTTTGATAAAATTTCTCAAGTAACGAAATACGTTGGTATAGAAAAGTTTTCTTTTTGTCTTTTCTATTACACACACACACATATATATATATATATATATATATATATATATATATTATACATTATTCGGACTATTGTCCTCATCTTTGTTGCCATATATATATATATATATATATATATATATATATATATATATATATATATCAGATTCAATACAAAAAAACATGTCAAATGTATGAATCCATCTGTGTTTCTACCCTCACCCAGCTATGGGTTAATAGTAGGACAGACTTGAGTCTCTTATGTTCTCAAACCAATCTAAGCGAATGACAGATCTGAATTCATAATCAGTTGAATTTCGGTGATATCACCCAGTAAAAAAGTTAACGGCTAAGGAAACAACATCTAGCACAATGAGCTTTATACTCCCAACGGGGCCTAATCTTCACTTTTATATATATATATATATATATATATATATATATATATATATATGATAAGATAAAGAACAAGTAGGAAACAGATCTTAATCTAATATGTTTCACTTTATTAAAGTTTCGTCAGAGATCAAGATAATAATGACAAAAAATGAAAAACTCAAACAGACGCAAATTAATGCTATGTTGTATTTGATTATTTCTTATTGGTTAGATACGTGTCACGTGTAATAAAGTAACAGATAATATTCAAATATGTGTGAGAAACATTCTGGATGCTAAAGTGTGCAAAAGTTAGTGAAATGCAGCAGGATGTTTTGAAAATTTTTTGGGTGGGGTTCTGGGGTTCATTAAAGCATATCTCGTGCGTATTTTGTATATATATATATATATATATATATATATATTGATCTCTAATACATTAAACTGTCTCATGGTTGGAACGAAACACTCTTTTGTCCTGTGACAATCTAATTTTCATTCGTCTGCACGGTTAGATTTACGCTTCAGCAATTTAGTCGCCACAAAATTTTAACAATAACCATATGATGGTCTTGGCTTCTATGTGAAGGTTTTTATATTATATATATTTATGTAAACGAATATAAGTGCATCTATATATTAATGCTGCTGATAACACATACCAGCGTACGTATCTTTGACATTTCACCAAAATCGATTTACAATCTGCTTTACAAACTAAAGATTTATTATAGATTTTATATTTCTTTTCTATTTCGTGACAGAAAATAAGACACAAGGCCAAAAGCGTTTTATTGAAGAAGGAAGATCAACTAAAATGTACAATATGTCAAACTGCATGTATTTGCTTAGCCATAAAAAAGACATAAATATTACAAGAAACATCATGAGAAAACTTTTTAAAAAATACTGAAAACGTCCACATAATGCCCTACCTTAAAGAGATAGATTTATGCCAAAACATATAAGACCTACAATAGATTATCTATAAATTATATATCTATAAAACATACGTTTGCCCTGAAATCATAAAATTATCTACAATTGCGTTCAAAATATATTTAGTTGAAGCCATAAAATCGTGCAGAAGATATTTAGATTTCGACATTAAATAACACAGAGGTGTTGATATACTGCTAAACAAAATCAACCATCAATAGTGTTACTTTTTCCGAAGGCAAAGAAAAATATTGAGAGCAGAAAAACAAAAAGGTCAAAGAAGTTGGCCATTTTTATAATGAATATTATTTTGTGATGTTTATGAAAATGAAAGCTAACGATTAAATAGATGCGATATGATAATATCATTTAGATGATATAATATGATAGATAGATATGAGAAATAGATGTGATATGATATCATTTAGATGATATAATAATATGATAGATAGATATGAGAAATAGATGTGATATGATAATATCATTTAGATGATATAATAATATGATAGATAGATATGAGAAAATTCCCCAAAATAATTATTTAGGTGTTCGGGATGTAATTTTGGATTTCAGAAATTAGGAGTCAGCTAACCAACGCCAAAAACGAGGTTGAATGGAACAAAACACTGTCTTCAATTAGTTTATTTCTTTTATCCAAAAATATGTCGTTTATAATGCATTTCAAAATTTAACCATATAGAGGATTATAATTTCAACAAACAATATATACAGCTTTGATTCCTGTACGAATTCTTAAAAAAGCCAATACAAAACATATGTGCAATGGGGGCTCCTATATGTAAGTTGTGTCTAAAAACACTTAAAAATAGCGATTGGGACATATCCGACAAGCCTCACCAAGGAAGACGACCCACTGTGAGAGTTTGCCATTATTATTAAAATATATTAATTCTTTGGTGTTCACTCCCCCAAATTTTTTTATGGAATTTCCACAGCTGTTTTCAATATACATAAAAGAAAGATTGGCGTTTTAGCATTTTAGTGTTATTTCTTGTGGACAAAATAAATCGTTTCGTCTACTCAAAAAATATCTTTTTTTTTTTTATCTCGTTCGGTAAGCTTTTCTTTCTTGGCGTTAAAAATATTAACTTAAAATATCCACAAAAAAAATTTAGAAAAATGGTTTCTAGATTTCGGTAAAGAATGAGAAAAAGTAATAATAAATGGGAAATTTTATTGTATCTTTCAAATTTGTTGTCTTCAACGAAAAAGAGAAAAGTTAAGTATTTTATGCTTTCTTACTCACACATTGTTTTAAATATTAAAAAGTTTGTAAATTGATATTTTAATAGGAAATTTAATAGTAGACTTAGCGTCATTTAATACGCCAAACAGCGCATGCGTTGAATGTAACACTAAGGGAATTTTTCTATTAATTTAGTATTACGGAGGTTAAAATTGGTAAAAATATTGGTTTGGTTTATTCTGTTTTACAGCATACTAAACTCAATGGGTTATTTTTTTTTAAGCATTTAACCCCAAGCAAGGCGGGAAGCCACTAGCACACAAGGGGTTACACAGAGTTGGAGTGAGAGCAAATAGAAGTGATAGAGGAAAGGATGAAGAGAAGGATAGGGGATAGATCAAGGCATCTGGAGACGTCGATTGACATTACATTTGAATAGTCGGAGGTTATAGCTCTCAGGGAAACAGGAAGAGGGGAGGGAGTTCCACAAGCGAGAAGTGCGAGACATGAAGCTATTGAAGTAGAAGAGACGGCTACATTTAACAGTTTCGACAGTGAAAGAGTGAGAGCGAGATGCCAGCCTAGTTGAACGCTTAAATTCATGAAGTCTGGGAACCAGCGAATGCAGCTCATCGGAACAGTTACCGTGAAAGTATTTGTAAAAAAGACAGAGGGAGGCAACTGCACGACTGTGAGAGAGCGACTGCAGATGAGATGCCAGATCAGGGCCAATTATTTTTTATTATGAGTTCCATTCTCCATTTGTTTTTTTTCAAAGAATGTATAGCTGTTTGTATTACTGGTATTTTTTTTAAAGTATTGCTGATAATTTCTCCTTCAAAAATTGTTGCTGGTAATAATTATTTATAGCAAAGTATTTCTGGTATTAAAACCTATTTTTACACAAATTTAGGTGTTAACTATTTGACCATGGCTGGGACCCTAACAGGTGCTACCACCCCGTGTCAGGGTGGACCTGGGAACACCAGCAATTAAGAGGTGGTTCTACGCTCCTCAAAACCTCCTGATCAGAGGCCTTACTGCTGGACGTAGTTTATCGTCTTACCCAGGACGCGGATGTAGTTTATAGTCATACAAAGGACGAGCAAAAATATTGTTGTAAACTTTATTATTTGAACGTTATGGGTATTTTTCCAAATTTAGTTTTATCTGGTTCAAGGTCAAAATAGTGGAGCATCCAATTAAAAGGCACTCATTACTTTGAACTCTAATCTGTCGGTGAAGGTCAGACATTATAATCATATAAGAAAATATACTGTCGCGGTCAAATTCAACTTAGTCAGTCAGAAAGTTGCCATTTCCCAAAGAAAGTTAAAGGAACAACACAACATCCAAATTAGAAACTAGGGGATACCAAAATCAAACAAGTACAACAATTTAAATATCTACGAAGTGTTTTTTTTTTTTTAAGCATTACGCCCCGAGCAAGGCGGGAAGCCACTAGGATGCTGGGGGTTGCAGAAGATTTGGAGCGAGAGCAGATAGGAGTGATAGAAGAAAGGATGAAGGAGAAGGATAGTGTATAGATCAAGGTAACTGGAGATTTCGATTGACATTACATTTGAATAATTGGAGATTAGATCTCTCAGGGAAACAGGAATAAGAAAGGGAGTTCCACAGGTGAGAGGTGCGAGATATGAAGTTATTGTAGTAAAAGAGACAGCTACATTTAAAAGTTTCTACAGTGAAAGGGTGAGAGCGGGATGCCAGCCTCGTAGGTCGCTTGAATTCATGGAGTCTGGGAACCAATGAAAGCAGCTCATCGGAGCAATTACCATGAAAGTATTTGTAAAAAAAGAGAGCGGTAACGGCGCGTCTGTGAGAGAGCAATTGTAGACGAGATGCCAAATCAGGGCCAATTATATTACTTATCCGCCTCTGGATCTTGTCAAGAACTCCGAGGTAAACAGAAGGTGCCCCAGACCATATATGGCAGCAATACTCCATGCAAGGGAGAATGGTTGATTTGTAGATCTGAAGGATCGATGCCGGGGAGAAAAATTTCCTCGTGAGGCACAGTGAGCCAACTTTCCTTGCGGTGGACGAGGCAATTGACTCAATGTATTTGTTCCATCTCAGATCAGCAGTCAACGTGAGACCGAGCAGACGCAGAGAGTTGCTCTCAAGAAGTTGAGCATCAGATATTCTAATGGGGGCAGGGAAGGATATTTAGAGAGGGCGGACATTGCGACACTGAAATTCGAAGGCGCGTTGAAATAGCGAAAGACGCCTTCCAAAAGCTAAGCAAAGTATTGAGAAACAGGAAAATTTCGTTCGAAACAAAGAAAAGAGAAATGAAAGAATGTATAATATCAGTCCTCCTATATAGCAGTGTATGCTGGACAATCTCCTCAAATATGAAGGTCTTGTCACTGGATCTAACCAACGTCTTTATCCACTGTGCCATGTTTCCTTGAGGACCCAAAGAATTTAAGTTCAATACCCGGTTAAGGCAGAGGAGAATTAACAGGAGATAACTGATAATTGACATCCATTAGACATGGCACGTGGAACTAGAACAGTCTACCCCAGTGAACGAAATAAAGGGTTCAATTCGACATTTCAACCACCTGAAGAAGTCCGGAGCGTACAACAGCGGAAACGTTGCAATAAATATGGCGACAAATATGAGAACAATAGTCCGAATAATGTAAATAACTGTTTGAAGAATTTCAAACTCACAGCACATCCTGGAGATAAGATGGCGAAGAGAAAAAGCGAGTTATTTGCCTAACGAGCTTCTTTAAATGGATGACAGACAGTGAGTGAACGTAAAAAGACAAATCTTCCTTAGAATGACGAAAAATAGGAAGTTCTGCAGAACTATGATCGCCCACGTTCTGAAGGAATATGGCAAATAGTAAAAAATCAACAAATATGGGAGCTATTTTCATTATTCAGACTGTTATCCTCATTGCCATATTCACAACGTTTCGGCTGTTGTACGCTCCGGTCTTCTTCAGGTGAACCGGAATTTCGAACCGAACCCTTTATTTCGTCCACCCGAGTAGATTGTTCTAGTTCCACGTGCCATGCCTCTTCCGGATGTCTCAGTTATTTCTCTTTGACTCAACCCTCCAGGTTTTTTTGGTTTACCACTGCTGTAGCCTGGTACTGAAATAACAACTCTTTGGGTTAAGTCACTGGATCTAACCATCACCTTTATTCACTGGGCCATGTGTCCTCGGGGTGGGAGTCGTAAAAAGGCGTCAGGTTTTTTCAATCTTACAAAATTCATCAAATTATTTGATTTTAATATAATTATTTCCATGTATGTAAAAAATAAGAATAATTTTAAGCCGTCTCCTTCAGAGAAAAATGTGTTCTGATTTTTTTTAATTTGATGATTTTCAACTGTGTGTGGAGGAGGATGGCACTGAAAACCAATCGTAAAATCCGACCATTAAACAATAATTAGGGAAAAAAAATTAAATAATATAGAAGAAAATTCCATACAAATTGCTTAGTCTGAATTTTTTTTAAATAAAAATAAAATAAAATATAGCTCGTTTTTAATATTTTAAATTTTATCTTTTAATTTGATATTAGAAAGCAATTGTCTTTAATAAAAAAATCTTTTATAGAAGAATAACATCCATTAAATAGAAAAACATTGTGAAATTTTAAATTTCACTAACAATAAATATTGAGTTCTTTTTCAAAAAAGGTTTTGGGATCTCTTGAAATTGCAAAGTATTTATTGGCTAAATACACAAAAATGTTCTTAGAAATGAGTTGTATTTCGATGGGAGCATTGTCAGCTTCCGTTCAAAAAGGTTTGGTTAGGGACATTTCGTGAATTCATGACCCTTTTTTAGAAAGAAAGAAAGAAAGAAAGAAAGAAAGAAAGAAAGAAACGAACGAAGAAAGAAAGAAAGAAAGAAAGAAAGAAAGAAAGAAAGAAAGAAACGAACGAAGAAAGAAAGAAAGAAAGAAAGAAAGAAAGAAAGAAAGAAAGAAAGAAAATCCTTGCAGCTTATTGAGTATTTTGCGAAATTTTAATTTTTGTGAAATTTTAATTTTTTGTGAAATTTTATTTTTGCAAAATTTTAATTTTTGTGAAATTTTAATTTTTGATTTACGGATAATTGAAAACATTTTTGTCTTGCAATTCTTAGTAATTTTTAGGCTTTCTTTTTAGATTTGTTCCTTCATAGTCTTTGTAATTCAAATATAATATTCACCAATTCAGTTTCCTTTTTCTTTTCTTTACTACTTATGCAGTAAAATTCGATGTTGGGATGGAGGCAAATAAACACTGATTCCATCAACAAGAGGAGACTCTCAAATTTTTACATCATTATTTATATCACGAATGTGTTAACAACATGTACTAGCAAATATGTTTCTGTTAAAAACAGAGGCAAAAATAGAAAGAATTATAAGAAACTTATTCTCTGTCAACATATTCATTTCTATAAGTAGACTTCGTCTTCATATATGCATACATCCCATAATAATAGGTTTGGAAATATTTCCCCTTACGCCTCTCATACAAAAATCGATTCACACAATATAAAATGAGTAGAACACAGTAGCTTAAATATTTTTTCCTTTTTACAGTTCTTAGCTTATATTAAAATTAAATTTTGTATCGAAATATACTAGAAGGCCATCTTGTTAATGAGGCCCATTATTACAACTTTTACACAGATAAGCTATCTTTAATAATTTCAATAAAAGATAAATTTTTACTCATTTTTACTCATTTTTGAAACATTCTCTCTCTTTAACAAACATTATCTCTCTCTCTCTCTCTCTCTCTCTCTCTCTCTCTCTCTCTCTCTCTCTCTCTAGATAGATAGATAGATAGATAGATAGATAGAAATAGGCTGAGATAGATAGATAGATAGATATGAATAGGCTGAGATAGATAGATAGATAGATAGATAGATAGATAGATAGATATGAATAGGCTGCGATAGATAGATAGATAGACAGATAGATATTTCTGAACACATTTTTTGCTGACCAGAAATTGAAGCTGATCCGAGGTGATATTATGCATCATGTGCGAAATTTAAACAATCTCAGTTCTCTTTCGAATGTATCGACAGCATTTTAAATGACCAGACACAGGAAATGAAAACGTAGTTCTGTTGATAGCTCTATCTATCAACCCTACCGACTCGGGGATAATGAATTTATTGAAAGATGCCAGGTGAACAGTTGGAACGATCGGTGACTGCGAGGTTCCAAAGGTGTAGCGTACGGTGACGCACATCAAGTTGACAATGTCTGAATATATGAAAGTAAATTCTTTATATATCCTACACAGGTAAAAATATAGAAGAAAGGAGTTGGAAATGCCACTGTAGATTTTAAGAATATGTATTTAGAGATATGAGACTTATCAGGGCATAGCCACACGTCTCTCCGTCTCAGTTTAACTTTTGAAAATCATAGAACTGTGAAACCAGTAAAGTTACTCTAAATAAAAAATCTTACAGAATTTTCAACCTTTTTATATATATATATATATATATATATATATATATGTGTGTGTGTGTGTGTGTGTGTGTGTGTGTGTGTGTGTGTGTGTGTGTGTGTGTGAAGAATATTTGGTTGAATAATTTTGACAATATTATATCTATTTTTATTTTAATCCTCTCAAATTCACAGTTCAATTTCTTAATGTCGTTATTAAACTGATTTAGGAAGAAGCCGTCGTTTTCGTCATTACTTTTATTATCATATCCCCACTCCGGTTTATCAATTAACCAAAATCATTAACCAACTCATTACATCATATATACCTAATAAATACAGCATTAAATCAACTCACGAACTAATCCAAATCTTAAAAATGCAAAAACCTAAAAATGAAACTATAGCGTCACTTGATATTGAAAGTTTATTTGCCAATGCCCCAGTTAGAGAAACGATTCACATATTTTTTTTAAATATTTAAAACAATCCATCTCTCCCTCCATTAAAAATTAAACCTAATATATTACGGAAGCTGCTTTTGACTTGTACCACTAAGGTTTTATGACCATCTAAATAATATCTACATACAAGGTGATGGCGTTTCCATGGGTTCAATTCTAGGACCAACATTTACTAACTTCAAAATGTCTACCCTTGAAAATAAGATATTTAATACCACTAAAAAAAAACCTTCATCTACTTAAGATATGTAGACGATATTTTCATCTTAGTTAAAATCATAGACGAAATACATGAACTCCAAAAAAAAACTCAGTTCTTAAATCCACATATGAATTTAACAACAGAATTCCTTTTCTTGATATATTGGCACCAATAATAATACATTTACTACTTCCCCATATAAAAAAAACTGGCATAAACACATGCGCTCACATCTATAAAAGTGAATCTCCTGACTATTACAAAACAGCGATTATACAAAATAAAATAAACCGTGCAAAAGTTAACTCTTCCACAAAAACAATTTTCTACACTGAATTAAAAACATTAAACAAACTCACATTAATAATGACTTTCCTAATTATATCGTTGATAAACAAATTAGACGAGCCATTAGAAATATTAACATAAATCAATGGTGTATTTAAGCAGTAATTCCTGTTTTATACATATTTCGTTAAAAACGACTCACAAGGTACTGCAGAACAGATCTCTAAACCTAAAATATTTGCCCGCTACATAGACGATATTTTTATTTTAGCGAAAAACAAACAAGAAATAGATAATCTCAAAACCACATTTGAAAAAAAAAACTTTCCTTAACTTAACCTACGAACTAAGTCAAAAGAATAAACTCACTTTCTTACTAATAAAATACAACAATAATACTTTTACCACCACATTATATTTAAAAAAAACCACCAGCAGAAACACTTGCCACATTAATTTTAAGAGTGAATGCCTACTTAGATATGAAATAGCAGTTATTAAAAAATTCCTAAAGGGAGCACACGAGAATTCATCCTCTTGTCTACTTTTCCTTAAAGAACTCAATAATGCAAAACAGACATTTGTTAACAATGGATTTCCTAACTACCTCAACGGCCACCAGATGAGACTATTTCCCTCCAAAGTAATTATTAACAATACTGAACATACAGACAAAAACAATAATATTAACATCTTCTACAATAACCAAATACACGTCAACTATAAGCAAGATGAATTTCCATTTAGAAATATCATAAAGAAATACACAACCCCAGTCGACCAGAACAAGAAAATTAGATTATCTATTACAAAAAATTTAAAACAGCTAACCTTATTAAAAATAACAACACACATGCAAAATCAAAATTACAAAGAACCAACATTATTTAAAAGTTCAAATGTCCCTTAAAGAACTGTGTTCTTGATCAAACCAAACTCATAAATAATTACATCGGTCATACTACAACATGCCTATCCAGACGACTTACGTTACACCTACCTAACCATAGCTCCATTACGGCTCATTTAAAAACGCACAAAACTTTACCAGACTCCATCTAAAACATATTAGTTAAAAATACAAGTATAATAACCTAAAAAAATAATTAATATAATGGGAGCCCTAATAATAAAAAAGGAAAAACCAACGCTAAATAACATTAACTATTAATACGGCCACAATATGGTGACCGTGTTTGTCTAAATTGGGTAGGCGAGTGTAGGGTGTTTATAATAAGTAGCGGTATAGAGATACTTTCAAGGTGTCAAGTCGGTGTCAAATAAATCTCCATAGACAAGCAAACTAGACGATGGCCAATACATCTTCCGTTTCATTTTTGACACCCCCACCTTTCCCCGACTTGACACCTTGAAAGTATCTCTATACCGCTACTTTACACTCGCCTACCCAATTTAGACAATTCACCATAGCTGTTACCATGAGGATTTTGATTTCAATTTTAAAACAAGTAAATTTCAGATATACGTTATTCCAACAAAAATTTCGCTTGAAGATGGAACGGAGCCCATTTTACTTTCAACTCAATTTAATTTAAAGGATTATATTGAAGTTTTCGGCTCTTGTTTTGAAACATGAGACCTCTTATGTAGCGATTTGGAATCATATTTTAAATAAATAAATATATATATATATATATATATATATATATATATATATATATATATATATATCAGTGGGGAAGGGTGACCAGGGCCTGCAATCCATTGTACAAGGTGGAGAGTGAAACAGAGAACCCCACTCTGTGCCCATCCCCGAAAATAGTTTTACCTCCCACCCCCAACCATCTGTGACTTTAATGTGAGCTAATTTTAATATGAGAAAAAACACTTCTACCAACAGGGTCCGCTTCAGACTTGATACACTTCTCCCGTGAACTTGATGACCCCCCTCCTTAATAATACTCTGGTGACAATGATGACCGCTATTGGTTAGGAGAGAAAATAAATTAACAGTTTCTGTTTTAAAAAGAGGTAGACATTTTTATTTTAATTTAAAAAGAAATGTTTACAGAAATTGGACGACCGGTGTGAGAAAATTGATTAATGACCGGTAAAATGAAAATTTGACGTAAACTAAATTAATATCGTTTGAATTTAAAATGTTTTAGTCATCCAAATGTCCTTTTAAGATAAAGTTCAACCTTTCTTCTTTAAAATAATGCCAACATTAATACATGAAATTTAAATACATTTAATTTAATTTTAAAATTAGGTATTGCAGTGATTTTTTTTAATATCCTTTAACAAAGTTTTATATGTTTAAATGAAATAATATACAATATAATCAAGAAAAGTTTTTACATAACTTTAAAAGAATAATTTTGAATATTTAAAATTAAATCTTAAACGGATGAAATTAATCACAAAAAATAAACTTTACCGGTTGCTCTTTTTTGCTCCACATATGAACTGGGCAAAAACTTTCTGGGTAATGGTCACTTGACTAAATCCAATCTTGAGAAGAGGTCAAGAATACTCTCCATGGGTTAAAACTTTTTAAAAGTCAGTAAAAAGAAAAATAACTTTTGATGTGACGTCCCCTATATACTTTTCAGAACCGAATAATACAAAATTTTCGTCTAAATCTGTCCGATTATAGGTCTTGTGAATAGGCAAGTCTAAAAAACATCATCACTTCACTAGAAAGCAAGCAAAATAATTTCTGCTTTTCGGTGGCTTTCTCCCTGTGTTATAGAGTAATTTCCCAGTGGAGGCTTGTATTTCACTAAGTCGGTCCTAAAATAGGTTCGACGTACAAAACGTTAGGAACTTGATATGATAGTTAATGACGCAGCAATCTAGTTGTGGTGGCTGATACTTTAATATCCGACTAACGGTCGTCCGACATTGACTGACTGACTGACTAACTCTCTGACCGACTCACTGAGCCACTGTACTACTCCTACTTATTATAGGTGGGAGAGTCTATTAACAATAGAATAGGTGTGTTTCACTATAACACCCTGTGATACACTTTATTAGTCTGTCTCTCTTTTTCATGCGCATAGTTTGAAGGGATTAATAAAACAGGGAGGATAAAGCCGCGAACTTTTTTGACACAAGCAAAAGAATTTCTGGTTTTCGGTAACTGTCTCTCTTTCAACCACTCACTGTTATGTTCTGTCTCTCATGATCACTACTAAAATGCTAGTAAATTTATTACTTTTACTTGCGTCTTTTCTCGCTAAACAGGAAGCGTTTTCTCTACTTCGACTCCCTAAATAATATCGTTTGTAGCAATTATCCTAAGAAATGGAGAAATGGGAAATAGGATATACACATTTGCTTCCGGGTCCCATCTAGAGACCTAATTTCAGAAATGGATTCATGATATTTTACACTGATCATTAAAAAACAGATCATACTCATTTTACATAGATAAAGCTCTTCGTAATGTGTGACCTTACTTGTGACTACAGTTTTTTTTAATTATTTATTTCTTTGAGGCATGTGCTACCAGGAATCCCATCAATAAGTCTATCGAAAACTTTTCCAATCAATCCGAGAACTCCAACTACAACTGGAATTACTGACATCCTCGTGTGCCTCATTTTTTGATTTCCACTTCAAGATCCTTGTATTTTATAGTTTTTTGATGATCTTCAAACATACATTACAATCTACAGGGACTGCCATGTCAATAAGAAAAGCCCATTCTGTTTTTGTGGTCTTTGATCGCGATGTCTGGGCGATTAGCTTTGATTCTTCTGTCTCTGTGTCTATTGTAAAATCCAAAAAAATTGTTACAAGTCATATAATCGTTTCTGAATTATGTTTATTCCAGTTTCCTGCAGTTTCCTTCCCGTAAAAGTTGCATCTTTTCCTGTGCAGATATTGGCTCAACTCTATTATGACAAGTTTTAGATTCAGTGTCTGGCAACACTGTCTTTAGTAAGGGCAGAGTACTGGCCATTATTAATATTATTTTTATTTTCTTTGATTTCTGGCGTTTACACATTTCTTTCCGGGTCCCGCCCAGGGACCTAAGGTTAGAAATGGCCTCATGACAATTTCCACTGACAAAACAAAAAAAATTACATAGATAAAGCCTTTAGTAAAGTGTGGGCTGTACTTGTCAGAATATTTTTTGTATCTCCTTGAGGCATGTACTTCCAGGAATCCCTTCAATTAGTCTACTGCAATCTTTTCCAACCAGTCCTAGGGCTCCAACTACAACAGGGATTGTTGATGTTCCCATATGCCACATTTTCGAGATTTCTATTTCAAGGTCCTTGTATTTTGACAGCTTTTTGAATATCTTCAAAGATACATTGCAGTCAACAGGGACTGCCATATCAGTTTTTGTTTGTGGTCTTTAATAACAATATCTGGGCGGTTGGCTTTGACTGTTCTGTCAGTGTGTATTGTGTAGTCCCATAGAATTGTAACAGGTCCTATCTCCGTAACCGGGTCTGGTTGGTGTTCATACCAGTTTCTTTCAGTTTTCTTCCCGTAGAAGTTGCAGATTTTCCAGTGCAGATATTGGCCCACTCTGTCATGCGGAGTTTTATATTCAGTGGGTGCCAATATCGTGCAACCTGATACAAGATGATCAATCGTTTCTGGATAATTATCACAGAATCTGCATTTTGGGCTGACACAATATCTTAGTATATGTGGTTGATAATTCCTGGTTACCAAGCATTGGTCCCGCGCAGCAAGGATTATTATTATTATTATTATTATTATTATTATTATTATTATTATTATTATTATCCTAGAATCTTCTCACCATATCAAGAATCAATCCTTATGTATCCTCTTTATCGTCATAATCCTTATTTGATGACCAGCTTTATCATCTGACCGAGCTTGGACAAAAGTGAGAAGAGAACAGTGGAAATAATGTTTTCGGTTCGTATTATAAGAAAGGAAATTATAGATACCTTCAACTTTAATGATACCAAAGTAAATATAAAACATTATTTTAAGTTCTTGGACAAGACGCATTTTGTATCGTGTTGATTACAAGCAAAATGCTTTATTCGAAAAATTATATTCATTCAAAACAATTTCAATTCACATTCTGAAAAGTTTACTATTGTCTGTCTTACAAAAAAATGTTTCCACATCATCAAATAAACTGAATGTTCCCAAGACTCTCCATATGTTAAAACAAAATAAAAGTTATGGTCCATCATTTAAAAAGATGTGAACGTGAATGGAAAACAGAAATTTCGGGGAAGCAATAAAAACTACATTTGGTTATGTTAAAGTTGAAATACTAGAAAAGTTGATAAAAATCAATGGTTGAGAAACTGATGAAGGTGATAGAATATCAAAGAGACTATATTAACAGGTAAAATAATGAAATAATAATTTATTCAGGTATGTGGAATATTGTGTTAAACAAATATTTTTGTACGTTGCATTTATTTAATAAATAAAAATATAGGTTGTACTTAGTATCATAAAATCTAACACCTCAGAAACAAGTTATTATCCATATTTTTAGTAAGGTTAGATATAGAAAGCTGAAATTCACATCATATATTGTGTCCATAAGTATCTACTGAACATTGATCAATTAATAGCAATTTTATTGTGAACACCTTGACTATAATAATAAAATCTGGCAATATATATGCATGTAATATATGAGAGAGAAAAAAAAAAAGCTTTAACAATTTTCATGAACTTAAGAAATATTTTAAAGTAGCTTAAAAGCCACCCTATTTGGGCAGCACTTAAGCTAGCTTCTGCAGAGGATTCTTGATTGGGCCTTCGGTTTGTTCAGGAGTTTGAGAGTCCCTAAGACTTTGCATATTCTTAGCATTGGCTGATGGCTGCTGTTTGATCTGGGTTTTCATTTGCATGAGATTTTCTTTTCCTCACTGCAGCCCTGGCTCTTTTGATTGAAATCTGGTCCTCTGTTGGAGGAGATTTCTTTTTGCCAGGCATACTACTGCCGTATGTGATAGGCAACAATAAACTACAGAAGAACTCAAAATTGATGGCTGCATTTAAGTATTACAGTGATATTTAAGCTTACCTTTTAAAAGCTCAATTATAATTTTTCTGCCACCACTTAATTTAAAAACAATTTGATGCATGTAGGTCCTTACTTTCTGTACAAACATTTATTTTTATTTCATTGTTGATTTTCACCGGGTTTTGCAGTTAATTCCAATTATTCCCAAGTTATAAAAATTGTTATTGTACAAAAAATTTGTCACGAAAAAAAATCCTGTAAAAAAAAAATAAAAAAATTTGCAGAAAACAATCACAGTAATGAAAACTTGGGAAATCAAAAATTTCAGGATTGCAGGTTGGATTCAGCCCAGAATATTTTTAATTTGTTCATGGGGTCAGCCTGATTCTAATAGGATATGTTTGCCTACAGCCTCTAGGAGTAAAGTTGAAAAAAGTGTGACACACTGACATTTGCATTCATTTATATAGAATATGCAGATTTTTGTAAAGAATGAACATTGGGATAAAGTTACAATTATTATTTACAGAAACAAAATGCTAAAATATTTTTGCGCTGCTCTCAATTTAAAGCCATCAAATTATATCAACGGTGCTGTCAGATAAACAATATTCAAGCAATTTAAAATACAATTTAAATATTTCTAAATATCTTTAAATTGGTTCGATTACGCCCTAACATTGTTTGATTTTAAGGGCTTTTTCAATTTTGTTAACATTAAAATTTATTGTGCGAACTTTCAGTAATTTTAAGATTTTTTTTTTTAATATTTCTAAAATATAAAATTAAATTCAATAAATATTTTTGGTATCGATTCTAGGAAGACGGATTTAAAGTTTGGCTAATGCCATCAATTTAGCTTCAATTAGACGATTTGCTACTTTGTAAAATCCATTTTATTTTAATCCGATAAAAATAATTTATTACACCAGATTACGTTGAAGGTTTGTTCTTTGACAATGATTTTGGTTCTATTGCTATTTTGTGAACGCCACTTCAACCTAAATATAATCTATTAAATGAAATTACACATGACACTGAAAACTTAACCTCAAAATTAGATTATCAGGTAAAAACGAAATTGACGCGAGTATAAAGTGGTGTATTGGAAAAGCTTATGATATCGCTTGAAATGGAAGAACTTGGATACTTGCACTTTAAAACTTGAAAACCAGAATTTAAAATACTGACTTTTACCTGAAATTGAAACATGACTTTTGGCGCACAGTGATAAAGCTCAGTTTCAGGTATGTCTCGAAGACCATAAAATTCTAACAAGATACAAATTTCTCTCCGTTGGCAGAAACGGAAATTCGCATTATGATAATCGTACGCAACATCCTCAATTCCCGACATCTTTTCTAACAATATGGCCGCATTCAAATTACTTGTGTATACTTATCAATTAAGCTTTCAGCAATCAGTTTATATCATCGCTTATAGTTTTTCTTCTAAAACTATTTTCTTTCTTTTACTTTATTCATGGTTAGTTTTCATTTTTTTTATAGGAAAACATAAACATTTAATCTCCGGTGTGTCCTTTTAGCTTGTCCGTCACAATTTCCTCTGATTCTAACATTTGAAGATATTTATTCATAAATAAATATCTTACTATGACAATGTGTGCTTTAATCAAACCCCATTCGTCAACATTATCAATTTGTCTTCCTGAAATTCAATGAGGCATATCTTCTTTCTTTTTTTCTCTTTCTTTCTCATTACTCTCATTTGGGTTAATAATATTCCTAGCCGACCGCTGATGTTGGATTAATATGCTGTAAATCATAAAAGAACGACTGTCGCAAAATAATGTTTCCTTTTTTTTTTCTCTCTCTGTTTGTTTCTTTACTCTTCAAAATGTCCAACGAAAAGAAAATGTAAAATTCATTATTCCAGGTGCACGTTTAGAAATAGAAAAGTTAATTATGTACGATCCATTGCTAAAGAGGCTGGAAAATGGTTGGTTCCACGCACCGCTCCAGTAAGTAACTGATCAGCACACGCCCACCCCCACGCTATTCTCTACCTTTCCAAGAGCCAAATCAAGCCATATATGTGCGAGAAATCCCCAATATTCACTTTCCAGACTCTATAGAGTCCAAAAACCTTTCTGCGTCCTTGTGTGTGATGGATTATATATATATCTATAAACTCTAACTCTTACTCTGTAAATCTCTACCTCGAGTGGCTCGTGAGCATTTTATATGGTGAAGACCATTGTAAAAAAACACACCAATTACGTCTGGCGAGAAAATGCAGAAAATACAAACTGTAGAACATGAAATTGACATTAGTTCCCAACTCTGTTGGAGCACAGACGTGATAGAATTCTATAACGTCTACGCGTCCTTGTGGGTGATGAATTATTTCCCACCCTATAACCCCTTTTCCCACAGATGAAACGTCTCTCCTATTGCTCCTTCCATGGAAATTAAATAGTATTCCTTAGTTCCATCACTTCTAACCTCTATGGCTATGACCCACCATGCGACGCACGTTGCAGCAAACGCCCCCCTCATTACCCCCTTCGTATTCCACCGTTAAAACGTAATTTCCACTCAAGTAACTTTTCCTACAAGCTATTGTATTGCGGAAACGACTACCAAGAGGATGCTTACCTAATTACTTATATCTTAACCTGTTCATGTCTAGAGTTAACAGTTTTAAACTGCAACACTTATTCTGTAACCGTCTAGCTCGAGTGGTTCTTGGATCTTGTACAGAGTGAAAATCATTGTAAAATATAAAATTGTACGCTAGAAGAATTAAGGTATTAAAAAGAAAATAGTCGACCAATTGGTAAACAAAAATGCCAGTAGCACGGAACCCAGAATTCATATCTTGCAGTTAATTTACTCGCTACAGAATCACGTGATTTCATATTTTTCTCACTAATCAACGTCCACTTTACACATAAACCAATTAAAATTTTCATGATTTTTTGTCTTTTTTGCTATAAAACGAAAACAAACTGTGTTGTGGTTTTATTGGTTTTGTACCCTAAATTATTCATGCAATATACTTACTGTTGCATTTTGGATAATAAAAAAATTCCAGTAACCCTCTGCATCCTAGAGACATTATTGCGTTGCTTGCAGTGGAATGATTAAAAAATAAAATAAATAAAAAAAAGGTTTAGTTAGAAATTCCCTGAAAGTTATGCGGATCGAGAAACCTGAAGAAGTCCGAAGAACTCAACGACCGAAACGTTGTGGTAATAACAACAAAGATTAGTCTGAATGTTAAGTAATGTAAATAAAAAGAAATCGTTATTGATACGGCATACATTGATTTGCTTTTGCTTTTTTTTCCTTTCCTTTTCTTTTCGGCCCCGAAAGTCTTATTCATATTATGCTGCCAGGAATTGCCCAAGACTGGCATCACTTTCAATGAACTACTACTGCAATGATAAAACTGTTTGTTTTTTGTTGTGTGGGTGTGTGTGTTTTTTGTTTTTTTTATAAAAGATGGCTGTCAGTAATATCAGCAAGTCCATTAAGGCACCTATTTGGAAAGGGAATCTTGTTGACAGAAAGAAATAGATAAAACAAATAGGGAAAATAAAATAACCTAAACTAAACCCTTTCATATCTGTGTAATACTTTTAAAATTAGAACAGGCATAACTTTTTTAACACTCATCTCATTTTGATTGCAACTTAAGATTATCTCCATGTGTATATTTGCAGCATTTTTTTTCTTTCAAAAACAAATTCTATAACAACATTTTGCTTTCTATATGTGTCCAGAGAGGGAACTATTTGTAAATGTCTATTTCTCTTGTCTATTTTAATAGATTGTTATAAGTTCATTGGTCCTTTGACCTTAAACTCTCTATGTTATATTCTTAGTGCAGATAGATAGATAGATAGATAGATAGATAGATAGATAGATAGATAGATAGATAGATAGTGTTGTTACCTAGAAAAGGTAAATGAATGGGAAATAACCAAAACGGAGGTTAGAAATGAAATGGTAATATTTATAACATCAACAAAATACAATACTCGCCAGCGACGTGAAGTAGGTAAACCACTGCTAGTGGTGGACTTCTTAGACAGCATATTACCTCCACTTTCTATATCCAACGTATTTATGAGGATTGGTACATACCCAGTAGTGTTCATAGGTACGATAGATAGATAGATAGATAGATAGATAGATAGATAGATAGATATGAACAGACTGGGATAGATAGATATGAAAAGACTGAGATAGATAGATAGATAGATAGATAGATAGATAGATAGATAGATAGATAGATAGATAGATAGATATGTATATGCACACAATTTTCTATGTGCACAGCTGTGTGTGAATCGAAACAACGATTGCCTCGAGTACTGAAATGGCGATCCTCTGTGTTCCTGCTCGTTGGAGAGCTGCATGTGCACATCTGTGACTTTGTTGAAATGTTGCAAGATATGTCTCTGTGTGAGCGTGTGCTAATATCAAAGTGCATATTAAATTTGGTGAGGTGTGCGTCTGTGCACGTTTGTGTGTGTGTCTGTGTACGTGTGTATCTTTCTCTTTTGATACTTGCTTCACATTTGACCTCTGACCTCGACGCTTCCTCATCCGCCCAAAATAACCGGATCCGGATGAATCAATGACGTTTGCTTTATCTTTACAACAGACTTTAAATTTTAGAAACCGCAAGAATAATTAAATAAATCAGAAAGTTTGCTTTAGTATCATTCCTTGTTTACAAAAGTCGCACAAAAAATACTTTTTAAAAAGCAATTTAAATTCTATTTCAGTTCATTACGCTTAAGAAAACATTTTTCGCTTTCGGATATTTTTTCTCTTAAATTATTTGCAAAGAGTTTTAATTAATTTCGAATATTTTCTTTCCTCTCCATTTTCTTTCTAATTCTTGATTTTGTCGAGGAGCAAAGAATTTAAATTTTATGACTGTTGACCTATCTAACCAATCAGCAACGAGTACTTCCTGCTTGAATAAAAAATGGCAATGCTCAAAAATAGGTTTAATAAGTATTCATTAAGGTGAACATGGCCTGACACAACATTACAAGAATTAAGTACTTTACTGAAAAATGAAACTAAAACTGAAAAAAAAGAGCCAATAGGTTATAATAAACGTTACTCATCTCTATCTATAAAAGGCAGGATGTGTGTGTGTGTGTGTGTGTGTGTGTGTGTAACGAATGCACGGCCACAATTTTCGACGGATTTGCACCAAAATTTACATGCACATGCTCCAAGTTAGCGGGAAGGCCAAGACCGACTTTGCATTTCCCAACTCCCATCGATAGTGGGATTAATCGATTTTTTTCATGCTTCTACAGCAGTTTTCATGTAGTTGTGGCCATTTTGTGCTGGCCAGAGTGAGAGCCAACACCTGACTGACACGAATGTTAACTAGCATGCAAAAAAAATCGATAGCTGCATTCGTCACAAGTGGGAAAAATTTAAATCTGCATGGCACTTTACTCCAATTGACTCATTCGCATGCTTAAACTCAACGTTGATTCTGATTCCGCAGAATGGGTAGGGTGTGAAAAAGTATTTGTTGTTAACATTCTTTTTTCATTCGGTTTTTCCAGTTACGAGTCCTTTTTTAAAGCTGATCGTTTTGTGTTCATTTTGTTTAGTTCTTTTTTCGTAACAGATTTAATGTTTAGCATAGAGCTTAGAAAAAATTCGGAGTGTGAGATAGGCAAGAAGTAAGGCATGTAGCAACGAGCACTCCTTTAAAGGCAAGGAAGGGCAAAAATATTTCAAGTCAAGTTATAGCGATTGCTGTATGAGTCGTACGATTTTTGAATCAAGCACGGGCAACGCCGGGCAACGCCGGGCAACGCCGGGCCATGCTGCTAGTGTCTGAATAAATGATCGATTTGAGACCAGTTCACAAAGTATCCAGCTATTTTGAATGTTCTTCATACGTGTCCTTCATGTCACCTGCAAAACACTGTATCAACCCGCCTGTCATTGCTTTAATCCAAATTTAGCTCCCAGGTTTTTCCCACGATTAAAATTGCATCTAAGCGAGAGATGATCTCAGACGATGGACGAGATTAAGAAGAACGTGACGAGGTAACTTATGGTAATCCAGGAAGACCATATTAATGAGTGTTTGGAAAAGTGGAAATAATATGAGAGTACATTATGAGGACACTGAAGCCGACTAAGGCGCTATTACTGTAAATATTTCCTTGATATTAAATGCCTGCATCACTTTCAACGAGACTTGGTGTAGATTTTACCGCATTCTCTATGATCTAATAACCTTTTAAATATCAGTTATACCCCAGAAAGGCTGTAAAAATTGTCACTGGCAGTAAAAGCGTTTTATTGTTACTATCGCGTGGATGGTATGAGTTAAAGGTGTTTCGTTTGTCCAAATGCACATTCAATTTCTACCGTCTCCATCAAATATCGTGACATGCCAGTGACAAGATGTTTTTGTGAAAATATTTGGCAATATGACAGAGAACATGGATTCTGACTCATGCCTTTCTTAAGTGTATTAATGATAAGTGAACGTAATTAGGCTCAGCCAGAATTCGAACTCGGCCGATTGCTTTGTCTTTGTTGAATAGCGTTTCGACAAGCAATTACGTCATGGTCACGTGACCGATTGATTAGAACGTTCGCATTCTGACCATGAGACCCGGGTTCGAATCTCACCATGGCCGATTTGTCAGGAAGGAGACTTCCTGATGTTATCAGACTGGATATCCCAGCGTGCAGAACCCTAGGAAAGTGCCTGAAAACCATACAACGGTTTGACCCAAGCCTTGTGAGTGAAATTGGGTAGACGGAACCCTTGGGGGTGCCGTCGATAGCTGTGCTAGCACGAAGTCACAAGTCATCGTGGCCGAGGGTTTGAGCGTGCTGGCTTTATTCAAGTTGTTGATCTCGCTAGATAACAAGCTCTGTCCCAGAAACTGTAAATGACGTTGCTCAGCATAGTTGAGGTATAAACGACAGTCGGGCTCTGTAGGTATTGAATAAACACAAATGAGAGAGACCAGCTTGCTAACAATTACACCTCCGTCGAAGTTCCCAAGGCGTATGTGCGTATAGTGATTTTCCAAGCGCAGCACAAGGACGAAAGTATGGGGCACCTAGTGAGGATCGTATATGGGCAAAGGGAAACGTTAATTGTTTCGTAATGTGGCCAAGCAACGTGACAGCTCAATAGTGGACATTTCCAACTACTCGTTCAGATTACTGAAGTCAGTCTCCCCCAATTGAACAAACGAGAATGAAAAATGGTTTATGTTGTTTGCTGTCCTTTTAAGAATAAATAAACGCGCAGTGGGTAGAAAAGAGATAAGGCAAAAAATAAAATCCTTGAATAGAGAAAAATCGAGACAAGAAGATTGACTATAAAACGTCCGGTAACTGAGTGTGGAAAGTAGAATAATGTTGCCTGTTCGTTTGGAAATGGCTGGAGAGGGAAAGAGAAGAAGAAAAGGAAAAGAAGGAGAAGCTAGGAGAAAAAAGAATAAGACGAGGAGGAGGAAGAGAAAAAGAGAGAAGGAAAGGAAAAGGAGAAAAGGAAGAAATGAAAAGATAGAAAGAAGAGCAAGAAAGAAGGGAATGAGAAAGAGACAAAGAGAGGAGGAAAGGAAAGAGAGAATGAAGAAAAGAAAGAACAGATAGAAAAGGAAGAGAAAAAGAGATGAAAAAAGGAAAAAGTAAGAGAGGAAGAAGAAAAGAAAAGACAGGGTGGAGAGAAAAAGATAGGAAAAAAAAGAAAATGAAGGCGAGAAAGAAGAAAGAAATGAGAAAGAGATAAAGAGAGGAGAAAAGGAAAGGAAACATAAAAGGAAGAAAAAACGGGACAGACAGAAGAGGAAGAGAAAAAAAGAGGAGGGAAGGAAAAGGGAAAAGAGATAGAAGAAAAGACAGTAAGAGTGAAAATAGGAACAAAAGATGGAAAGAGTCGAAGAAGAGGGAAAGACGAGAGAAAGAAGGGGATAAAGAAAAAAGAAAAGGGCGTGATTCGAAAGAGAAGGAGGAGGAAAAAGAAAAGAAGTAAAGAATGGAGAGTAGGAAAAAGAGAGAGAGAGAGAGAGAGAGGTATAACCGGGATAACAAGTCACTTATTCAGAACATTACCACTACTCATTGCGTCGGCCACTTCGGTTTTATCGCCCAACAGGCTGAGGAAAGTAAATTAGTTAAATACCGTTCCCTGTTTGACAGTTTTATGTTTGTGCCTGTCGCGATTGAGCAGTCCAGCATTATTAGTTCTAAAGCAGTCAAACATCGAAGTCCAACTTTGTGTCAAACAACGTCAAACCGCCTGGTTGTTTCAGAGAATTTCAACCGCCATCATCTGCAGATGCAGCGGCCTGTTAGGATTTATACCGTAAATATGAACGGGCCTGGATATTGTCTGTATTTATAGCAATAAAATAAAGGATATTATTTTAAAATAATAACATTGTTTTAAAACTCGAGAAATTAATATCGTTAACGTAATGTAACATCGACGTCAACAGCTGGGAAGCCAGTGCAATGGACAGGAATCTCTGGAGATCCATTGACAGACACGGAACAACAATCTTCGAATCGAAATGATCAGTCGAACTAAAGGAAAATAAGAGAAAACTTTGGAAAAAAAAGACGACAACCAATTGCTAATCCATCATCTGGAAGAATCTGTCATCAATATCGAAGGACTTTTCAAGCAAAAATGTGTGTGTGTTTAGGGTACGATGGATAAATTGTCGTATAAATTGCGTAAAAATGAAAATAATACTGGATCTCATTTTAACAGGTACATTTACAAAAATGACACAAATAAAAACTCTAATACTAAAGAGTAAATTTATTCAATAAAATTTTACCATTATCTTCAACGACGGCCTCCAGACGACTTCGCAATCTCCTGCAACTCTTCTGGACAGTTTCCTTGTTTAAGTTGGTGTATGCTCTCTTAATCCTTTCCTTCAGTTCATCTTTGGGGTTAAAAGGAGTTTTGGGGGGATCACGCTCAACTACGGCACACACATAATAATCAATGGGGTTGCAGTAAAGGAAGTTAGGTGGACAGATGTAAAGGGTGATGTGGTTGCAGAAATTGTCTGGGTTTTCCTGCTTGTGTGGTATGGTACAGAGTCCTGTTGCCAGATATAGGGTCTTCCAGAAGCCACCCTCTTGACTCAGGCAACAGCACATCTTCAAGGTACTTGATGTAGGCCTCCATGTTGAATCTGAGGCCCTGTGGAAAGATGAATGGAGGCATAACGTCGCCATCATTAGTGATCACTTTTCCGGCGCGAATGCCAAGCAGTACAGCATGTCGTTTCTGGCGGAGTGGATTGCATCATGGTGCTCTTTTCCAGTGATTTCTTTTCTGGACATAAAGTCTGTAAAATTATCCAAATGATTAGTGGATGAGAACGCTTTCAGCTAATCTATTTGCCATTATCAAAGATTTTTAAGCAGAATATGTAGAATGAATGAATATGTATATATAGCGACAGGGATATTTTTTAATTTCCGAACACGGTCAGCACGTTGATGCCGTGTTCATAATTGATATTTTTAAGAGTTTGCTTTTTCTTTTTCTTTTTTTATTATTAACGCTTTCATCATTTTTAGCCATTTTTCCGAACACGGTCAACACATTGAGGATATTTTTTGTTTAATTGAATATTTAGATTTTTATATGTATATATATATAGGGATGAGAATGTTTATGATTGGCAAACAAGGTCAACACATTCTGGCTGTGTTCATAATTGACATGATTAAGTGTTGGTTTTTTTTATTTTTATTATTAACACTTCTATTATTTCCATATCTTAAAAAGAAATCATTTGTACGAATACAAAAAAAATGTAATCAAAAGTTTAATCACGTTGCCTTGTCAGAAGTCTTTAATGAAAATTCTATAAAACAGCATTCTTTTAGTAGTAAATTCGTCCATTTGTAAAATCTGCAATGGTTACTTTTTTGCAACTATGCCTTTATCTATTCATATCTATTACAATTCTTTTAGAATCTGATCATCGAATTGTCTTATTCGTTTTAATCACAATCGATTTATTGATCAATCGAAGTGATTCGGTTGTAATCTATTTTTATAGCGTGAATGTTGGTCGCCTAGGAATAATGTCTTTTAAGGTTACAGAGTAAAACCTACCGAACTTCTTTTGGGACTGTCCCTTTATCGGCATTGATATTCGACACGTATTTCGATTTCTATATGACCAAATATTTGGATGGAGATAGATTGCTTCATTTTGGACAGACGTGGATTGCTTTCTAGTGGTTTTGTTTACCTAAGTTTTATATATTAAAAAAAGTTAGTCTTTTTAAGCTTCTAAAACATGTAATATACATAATGTCTATGTAAGCAAATATATGGATATAGATCCGACAGTATGAAGAAAAATATACGGAAAAAACAAAACAAAAATCCTAATATGCAATTATGCTGTTTTAATGTTAATATAATGTCAACGTCGGACGTTTCGGTCTAATAGACCATCTTCAGGACATATTCATAAAAGATAATTAACATTAGACTATATTCAATTCAACATAAAAAAGACGACATAAGAGTAAGACTAATCCAAACAGATAACTGAACTTTTTTTACTGTTTATATGAGAAAATCGTTCCATCGAGCTTATCTAATATTTTGAAATCATCTTTGATTTACTTTATAACATGGAAGACTTCAAGCTTATACGAAAATATATGAATCTATTGATCTCCGCGTATTCCTATAGGAACAGAAAGGATTTCTTAATGAACTGTTTATATGAGAAAATCGTTCAATCGAGCTTATCTAATATTTTGAAATCATCTTCGAATACGTTTTCACAGCATCGCCCACGTGACGACGACGTGATCATATTTAAACGGAACTCTGATCTTATAAAAAAAAATTCAGTTATCTGTTTGGATTAGTCTTACTCTTATGTCCATCGTCTTTTTCCTGTTGAATTGAATATAGTCTAATGCTAATTATGTTATATGAATATGTCCTGAAGATGGTCTATTAGACCGAAACGTCCGACGTTGACAGTATATTAACATTAAAACAGCATAATTGCATATTATGATTTTTGTTTTGTTTTTCCGTATATTTTTCTTCATAAATGTCTATATACGTACATCATATTCGAAAGGTTCTCACAGCTGGGGGTGATAGTGTTAACAAGCTCCCACTGTCTATAATATGCTTCCATGGCATGCGTATCAAACAGCCTCTGACAACTAAGTTCAACTAAAAAATGGAGAATGGGCAAAAAGCGGAAAATGGTCGCCCCATAACCAGCTGCTTCAGATTAGATAGAACTCGAGAACCCTTGAAAGCAATCCATCTAGGGGAAGGAAATCCCACGCTACCATGCGGTCATATCTAAAACACAGAAAAGGCTATGGAAGTAAATCCAAACAGAAACCCCGGACTGGAATCCTGAAAGTGGTTGGCTGCCAATACTGACAGCTTTTCGGCAAATCCTGCAACCCATCCCTCCTCAAATATAATGCTCTCTGGTCATTTGCTTCTTGTCAATACAATGGATAATGTGGCATGTAGGCTAGGCAGTGCACGGCCTCCGTATACTATCGCTAGTCGAGAAAGAAAACTCTAAATTCAAACCACCTCCTGGTTCGTAGGTCTTGCTTCTTTAACTTCTCAGAGGGACGGGGTATTCTCAACATCCCCAATGCAAATAGAACTGGCAAGCTACTTCACTATTTCTGCCTTGAATGTCACCACAATGACTGAACCACAATTCTGGAATGGAGGGTAATGGTGACCACAATATCGCAAAATTCTATAACCGAATAAATGAATAACCGAATTAATGAATAACCGAATTAATGAATAACTGAATGAATGAATAACTGAATAAATGAATAACTGAATGAATGAATTAAATTCTTCCTCGAAGCTAAATCAAGAGAAATATAAATGTTGATAAGACTAGAAAATAAACATTTTTTTGATAAAAAGATTTTATTATTCTGATATAGATATTTCGAGAGACATCAATCATTTTTTATCTTGATAAAGATATAGAGATCATTTTTTTTTTTTTTTTACAATGTATATTTTGAAATTATTTATTTTCATACAGACATTTTGAAATATATAGGCTAGATGTTTTGCCGGGAAAATTATTATTTTGATCTCTGTGAACGAACTGAAATAAATCAAAATAAATTAGTACTTTTGGATATTCTGATATAAAGTATAAAAATTGTGTACTTTTAATAAGCACGTTTGTGTCACGCTCAGAGGTCATTTTATGGTATTAACAAAAAATAAAAGCAGGAAAAGATAAATCGAAAACAGCATTAGAAGAACGTAACAAAATCCCTGAAGGAAATTCTTAAGAAACGTTATATTATCAACAACAAACAAATTCATAAAAAAAAGAAGGCTTGGCTATGGGATCACCGCTTTCACCTGTGATGGTAAATATGCATACAGAAAGTTTTCGGAGATTATTCTACGCCAAGATGCTTTATATATAGATTACGCTTATCTCAGTCAATTCAAGAGATTAGAGTGAACTGCCCACAGTGTTAAATAAAATCACTGCATCAATAAATAGCCTGTACTGCGAGCATTTCAGGTATAGCTATTAGGTGGTTACAAACATTTCCAGCGTCTTTTTTTCGGAGGTATAGTTTTCAAAAAAAGATGACTCCGCGAACTTTCGCTCACATATTCATTAAGATTTCTTGTTGCATATGAGATAAACTGTAGTGTTACAGATATCAACGTAGAAAGTGAAATCATCGTGCCGAGTTCAAATTCCTCTCTAGTCTGTTGCGTTCACTTTCGCACATACTCTCTTTGGGAAGGCGTGAATACGTTACTTCTCGTTCCAGCTATGTGTGAAATAGCAGTGTAGACTGGGCTCTATAGCATTGACTGGCAATAAGTAAAAGAAAGAAATCTCTCAATTCCAAACCGCGTAAAAACAACAGGGAAGTACTCCACTGTCTTTCCCAAGAATGCAAAGCAATTCACAGGCATTTTTGGAGAGCCTTGATCGCCTACATCATATTAAAAAACAGAAAGGAATATGTGGAGACCCATAATCGCTTACGTTTTTAACGGATTAAAAAGAAATCTGTGGAGTGCCATTATCCCCTAAGCCCTGAAGGGACATAGTTTTAGAAAAGAAAAGCCCGCTGTGGAGAGGCATGAAAATCGAACTGACTATATTAACGAAACAGATGTATTTTATTAATCATCGACTTCATTCAATTTCGCCACCATGGCACCGTGTTTATTTGGCACGGCACGCTTATTATCTTTTAAATAATATTCTCCTCCGCGGCACGATTATTTTATTCCAGGAATCATGCTGCGTCTGAGAAAAATGCTTTCACATATTCATTTGAAAAAACACGCTTATTTTGTTAGTTGATAAATTCTCGGAGGCCCGTTGGTTAGCGGCTCGGATTAAGCAATCGGAGAGCCGGGTTCGAATTCCAGGTAAGTTCATTACATTCACTTATGCGCTACTACAACTTCGCTTCTCCCCAGCTATGGGTAAAATAACAGAATAGAGTGGCTCCTATAGCCTTGGGTGGCAACCAGTCTAGAAGAAAGAAACACTGAATTTAAATCACCTGCTGTTTTGTAGGTCCTGTCTCTTTAGGCAAAATCCTAGAAGAGGTTAACTTCAAAAACAAATCCACCTTTGAGAGGAGAGACTGTGTAACCTCAAGCTCCTCGATGCAAAAGGAAGCGGCAAGCCATTGCACTATTTTACCTTCAATGTCACCATGAACCACAGTTATCAGATGGAGGGGAGCGGTGTCCACAGCGACGGCGCAAAATGCGCTCAATGAATAAAATTGATGATCATTTCCTACGATTGAGCTTATTCTAGACGTTACTTCTATTTGGTACCAAATAGTACCAACTAGAATATTTTTACCTGTATAAAAGCAGTGAAGTCGTTTGTTTTATTCGCCAGCGCTCGATTGTTCAGGGGCACGGCACAATAACTACAACAGTCATCGTTTCAAGGTGTGAGAATATCGATAACTTTATTTTCCCTGAGCAATAAGTCATCACTTCTGTTAATTATAGAAGATGAATATAAATTGAATAAAATGTTCGTATAATAAAGATTAAACATTGTTATATAATAGCAAAAGAACCTAAAGGAAGAGAGATGTCCGCTGTAATGGGTGGGCCTTTGAACGTTTGTCAGTGAAGAGATAAAAAGAAAATAGACTACCACTTAACACTGTGATGACTTTTATCTTTTTCTATGAATTCAAAATGTCTGACAGCTAGCAGCCGTCTTCCATTCGTCTCCTCTTTCCGGTTTGAAAACAGACTCTTACAAATAATCTATGAAAACTTCTTAAGTATGTATATGTTTTCATTTCCTTTCACCTCCTCTCGAATGTCTTCGCCCACTTCTCCTCGAGTTTGCTCGTCCATAGCTCAACTGTTTCTTATCTCTTAGTTCCTTCTATATTACGCGAAACCTCTTTTGTCCAGTTGCCGACTTCGAGGAGGCATCGCTATTCTAGAACAAAATGCTCTCTTACACATTATTATCGCGAATACGAGACTGGTACAGGATTCTTCGGTATCCAAGTGGTGTAATGGATAACGACTCGTAAGTTCGAATCCCAGTCGCGCTCGCTACATTCACTTACGGGTAAATACTCTTGGGAAAAGTATGAATCCATCTCTTCTCCACAAGGCAAACTGGTTCCTGTATCCTTGGTTGGCAACCAGTCTACCGCAGAAAGAAATAGCAATCTTCTTCCAAGTCAGTGACGAATCAAAATAGACATGATCGACCAAACGTGTATCACGTGATGACACTTATCTGAATGACTGATTATGTGCACAAATGAAACCCGTATGACAGGGCTTCTTAGATTCTCTCAGTTGAATTTCAGATTTTCAGTCGGTGGGAGAATAGTTTTCTTTTTCTTTTTTTTTTTTATTATTATTATTATTTACAGAATCTCCTATCATTCTATTGAATTTTCTGTTTATTGAAGTATGGTTTAGTTTATTTATTAATGATTAGTTATGAATTAAAACAAAATTACTGTACATGGATTTAAGTTTAAAAATCTATCTGTTGCTATTAAATTTGTAAAACTCTTCTATAAAAATAGTTCATGTACATATATACGTACTAATATAGAAAATAATGAATATTTTCAATAATACAGGATGTTTGCCTCGTTTTCAAAGGTTAATAAAAAAAATAAACACATGATGAGAAGAGAAAAAATGTATTTATAAGTACATTACATGCCTTTGTGGTTCAAGTGCTTTAGAAAATTGTATCACTTAAGTGGCGACCGCCAATCTCGATGCCAGTCTTAGAGTCTGTCTCGAAAGTTTACCATAATCCTTTGAACCATGTCCTGTGGAATTGCATTGATTTCTTGGCTTATTGCTGCCTTTAGATCTACAATTATTGGTCGACGTTGATACACTCGTGTATTGAGGTGTCCACACTGGAGAAAAAAAATCACAAATGGCTAAATCTGCGGAACTTGGAGGGCTACCCAGTATCGCCGCGCAGAGAAACAACATCATCCGGAAAAATGCCACGGGTGATTCCAGGTGAACATCGAGACGGATGTGATGTGTCACCATCTTGTTGGAACCATACATCATCCGGATTATGAGCGGCGTGTGGGGCACCTCGAAATGGTGTAATGATTAGCAAGCTCGTCTCGCTAGAACAATTACGACTGAGTAATGAGTTCGATCCTCGCTGGGTGCTCCATATTTTCAGACTTGTGCTACATCTAAGGTACGCTTGGAAAATCACTATGAACGGCGAGTGATTGGACGACGTTCCAGGGGTTCATAATAATGGTCTGATGCAACAGTTACTGTAACACCTTCCTCTTCGAAAAAGTAAGGATCCCACACGCCGAAATCACCCATTTCATACCAGACAGTAACCTTCGCACTGTGGAGTGGTCGTTCATGGAGTTCACGAGTGTTATCGACTGACCAGTATTAAAAGTTATTTTTATTAACTATCCCTGATAAATGGAAGTGCGCTTAATCACTACAGCTGTTGGGAGGATGTTCTGGAGAATGTCCTGACACAAAGTTGTACGGGTTTCATAATCCCTCTAATTTAGCGTCTGTACAACCATCATCTTGTAAGGATGCATCTAGAGAGAGTTTGTCGAATGGACATGTGTAAGGCAGATGCGTGTTTTCGTGCGAAACGTCTGGGAGACTGCTGTATTGAAGCTGCCACAGCTACTACATTTTCTGTCCCTGTAACGGTCCTAGGGCAGCCAGGATTTTTCTTCATTAAAGCCGATGATGTTTGCCTAAAGTTAGAAACCCACAGACGAATTGTTTTTCCATCCGGTACGGGACCATAACAACAGAAGTCAAAAGGGCCTTCAGAAGGAACGCAGCGGCGTTACGGCGGACTTTCCGTTCTTAAGAAACTCTTCCACAACAAATGCACGATGCTTTCCACTCTAGGCCATGGTGTTGTGATCTCTAGGCATCCGCCCCAAGGCAAGCTTATTCAGATTTTATGAAGTAATCTGTCTTAAAAATGAAGCTACGGTCTTACATTTCCAGCTGATTGGTCGATGTAATCAATATTGCTTTTTGTTACACTACAATCAGCGATTATTGAACATCATATTATCGATTAGGTTCAGCGCCTTTGATCTCCTAATTGGCTTTCTTCCGTTTCAATGTAAGAATAAAAACAAGGGAAATGTTTCAAGTTCAGGCATTTTATTTTTAAGATTTTTTCTTTTTTCTCTCTCTCTCTCTCTCTCTCTCTCTCTCTCTCTCTCTCTCTCTCTCTCTCTGTGTCTCTCTCTCTCTTTCTCTCTTTTATTTCTTTTTTTCCCCTTTGCTCCCTTTCCGTTTTATTTTCTCTTTCTAAATTATTCTCGTTCTCTCTTACTTTTTCTTTTCCCCTCCTTCACTTTTCTTTATTCTTTCTTTCTTGAATTTTCACTCTTGTTTATTTTCTCATTTTTTCCCCTTTTCCTCCCTTACCTGCCGCCATTTACTGTTTGGCTTTTAATAAGACATTTTCTTTTTCATCTTTTTTTTTTACATCTTTCTTTATTTTTTGATTACACCTTTTCTTTTACAATATTCTTTCTTTCTTCCTTTGAATATTAGCTTTTCTTTCCTGCAATTCCTTTTGTCAATAAAAAACCAAAATGTTATTTATGCGAGCTATTAACAGTAGCACACTCATTTAACCTTATACGAGACTATCCCAGTAATCTACGATTAATCATCATGCATATATATATATACATATATATATATATATTGTCATCCACAGACAGGCTGTTTCGCAGCTCATCGGTGTAGCTAGACGTCCGGCTGCCTCTAGCTAGGATCGAAACACGACTGAATTGGCGTCAGTCGGGATAATACCCCTAAGTCGTGGACACACGGCAGGAATAAAGGTGAATTTAAACGTATTTATTTTTAGATAAACACACAGTGACTGAGAGAATTTGATTCATTTTATATATTTATATGTGTTTGTGTGTGTGCGCGTGCGCGCGCATGTGTGTGAAAGAGAAAGAGAGAGTGAGTGAGAGAGAAAGAAGAAGATAATGAGACAAGTGGAAAGCTATAAACGTTGCGTTTCGCCAAGAACTTTTGGTGTTTTCGGTTTCTTCAGTTTAGTTTCTAAGACAAAATTGTGCGCAAGTAAAATGCGTTGAAATCACCGAGGATAAAAGGCGGCCATAAATTAAATTAACTTGACAGATTCAACGACAAGAAACCAGAAAGTGCCTCTTTGTTTGTTTCATATATATTATATTAACGTCGTTCGTGTTTCATTTTAAATCAACCAGAAGTGATATATATATATATATATATATATATATATATATATATATATATATATATATATATATATATATGAAATGGATTCAATCCGAAAAATATTTGAATATATTTTCTGTTTATACGTTTTTATGGATTCACTTATTTGAGTAAATTTTCTTTTTTTTTAATTAAGACAGTATTAATTACATTTAGTGACCTGAATGATTGAGAAATTTCGTAGAAAATATGCGTCCTCCGACAGGAATCGAATCTTATAACGGTGCACAACGAATTTCCGTTTTACAAAGCTCGATTTACTGCTTTTAAACAAACACCTTTACTGATTTTTCTTGATCTATCATATCTAATCTGAAATTGTAGCTTAACGTAAACAATGACAACATATTATATGAAATAAAATGAAGAATAAAGATTATAAACAGAATATATATATATATATTTATTAAAGACATTTTTATGTTTAACGTTCTTTTTATAGATACAAGTATTTAAGTAAATGCTCTGTTTATAATAAACAGTATTAAATAACATTTACCGGCCTGAATGTCCGAGAAATTTTCATAGAAAATATTCGTTCTTTGACAGAATTCGAACCTGCATCCTATACGGAACCGTCATTTACGCTGACGTGCCTTGACCGCTCGGTCACCAAGGATATGTTCGGTTAGCAAGGTTGAATTTACTGCTTATAAACTTCAATCTTCCATGAATCTCGTACGTTCATAACTGCTCATGGCGTATCAAATGTAAACAAATGACGTCATATATTAATAAATGGACAAAGTACGACAATTTATTTATTAAAGACATTTATATATATATATATATATATATATATATATATATATATATATATATATATATGTATGTATGTGGTTCAACATAAGTAACATAATCGGCGTTGGATTGTGTTATTGGCCAGCACTTGATTGACAATTCTGCTTGTTCTGGACACTTTAGAGAGAACTTTTTCTTTTTTTCAGATTGTGCATAAAGTACAATCTTGGTATTACGTTGAGGCTGTCGGTATCAAGTTGAGAAAGCCAACTCTCTGTCGACAAAAGAAAAGCTTTGTTCGTTCCATTTTTCTTTTGGGAGAACATTCATTGTTTTTCTTTGTTTTTCTTTTTTTCCTCCCTCTCTCCTGATTTCTTTCTAGTGTCATCATCTGTTTTTTTTTTGTCAATTTTACTCGTTTTTTTTTTTCTTTACAAATTGAGTTGAGTTACCACCTTTGATTGTTACTATTTTTCAACGCTGTGTCGTAACGGTCCGGGTTCAATTCTCGGTAGTGGATGCGCACTGGTGATGAGTCCCAAAAAGGACAAAACGGCCGTACATTCTGTTGCGGTTTCTTATTCTAGAGTCAATGGATTATTATGTGAAATATATATATATATATATATATATATATATATATATATATATATATATATATATATATATATTCTGTAGTTCACTGCTGCCAGCAAGCAGAAATATTTCTTCTCCTGATGATGGCCATGTTGGCCGAAACTAGTTGAGGAATCTAGATGAAATAATAATAATAAAAACGAAAGAATATTAATATACAACCCAGTGTGTCTGAAGTTATTAATTTTTTAATATTTTTTATTGTTCAAAAATATATATATATATATATATATATATATATATATATATATAAAGAAAGAACAGCAAGATATATAATCCGGTGTTCTTATAGATATTTTTATTTTTACAAAATAGAGCTCAATGTAAATTTACAGAGCGTTAATATTATAAATTAATTGATTTAAAATATGTTTTTCCGCTACACAGTTCTAACCATGTTTCAAAAATAGAAGCTAAAAGCCCCGAATTTAATTTTGCAATTAAATTAAAAGCATTAGTTCCATTTCATCTTCAAGCGAAGTTTGGAGTAACTTTTAAAAAATTACACAGCTAAAATCACGTTTCCATGGTTACAGAATATTCTACTTCATCTAGGTTTTCCTTATGTCACTATCATTGTATCAGTTATTAGCTACAATCCCTTACCAAATTGTAGCTAATAACTGATACAGTGATACTGACATCCCTTGTCCAATTGAAGTAGAATATTCTGTATGACGCACTTATCAAATTTTCAACGCGACGTGATTGTTTTTTCTAAGGAAGAACATCCAACTTGGGGACTGAAAATGCCAAAAAATTTTGACAGAGTTCTTTAATTTGAACACCACATCTTTGTGTTTTTGTTCTGTTTTAAGCGACTAAATTTCTATCATTTGCTTTTTTTTTTCAAATAACTGGAGCAAAAATTCCAACAATTAAATAAACTCGACCAAATTTCTTTTGTGGGGCACCCTATGCCATGAAAAACTGATCAACACGTTACGGATTTGCAAAAGTTGTCAGCGCTCGTTTACTAAATACACATTTGAAAACCATGTTTTCGTTTGTGATTTTGCACATATCCAACAAAAAGGAGCCTAGAAATATAAATGTCTGCTAGCGAATATTTGTAGTTAAAAAGAATTATTTATAGATTTGATAACGAGTCTGTCGGCATTTGGTAGGGATGAAGTTTCATGCCAGCTGGACCAGATGTGTTCTCTTAAGATGATAGAAGAATGAATGGGTTTCAAAAGAAGGGAATCTATTTCTGCGGTACCACTAGTTTCATACACCTATTCTTCGGCTGAATGTGATGGTGTATTGCTCTCAAGAATGACAGATATCTTTGTGAAATTTGGGAAAATGGCCAGATCAGCCAGAAGAAAAATCTAGGAAGAAACAGGTGGCACATTAAATATTGGCAGATATTTCATTATGGTATGCGAAATAAATTGGTCTCATGCCTTTGCCACATGTTCGTAAAGTTTCTGTAGGCAAAAGATTCTAGATTTCAAGAACTGTTTATATTTGTTGATTACTTTGGCTTTTACAAGTAAACAAATGGACTAATTACAGTAGACTTCGGTATTCTTGACAAAACAAAATATAAGGAAGATTAAGCATAAGAAAACAATTACTTACAGCGGATTGAGAAATATAATAACAAAAAAGAAACAATAATAAAAGTATTAACCGGCTATCGCTCCTTGCTCTTCAAACCGAATCGAAGACAAAACATACAGATATGTTCACAACGACAAAGAAAGAAGAGGAAAAAATGATTACTTTAGAATAAGCAGAATAAATCACAGACATATTACATTTTGATCCAGCAACCTTTCCATCTGCTTATACAGGGAAGGCTGCTTAGACTTAATATAAATTGACTCAAGTATTCTCTGAAGGTAATCAGAATATTCTCTGTTGATTGCTTTGAATAAATCTCTGACAAAAGACGTAGCAGAAGTATTGTTTTTTAGTATTCTTCGAACGCAGAACCGAAAGTATAAACAATCTTACGTAGATTTTTATACTGCTCTCGACGAATCTTTGCTAGTAGATAATGATTAATCTTTGACTATCCTCAGGTTTGTTCTGCCAGTATATTCAGCATTGCCCTGACATTTGTAATTATAAAGCACTGAAGGGTTCATGTAAGTCGTGTTTTCTATGTCTATCTGACAATGAACTGCAAGTGATGGACTTCTTAAAACTACATCATACAAACAAGATTCGGTTGAATCTCCACTAAAAATGGATTGGTTCAAATGGACGAGTTATGCTATATATGAGTCTTCCTAAAAAATGACCTTTTGTTTTTGACTAGATTTTTCAACCTTTCTTTTAGGTTATAATCAAGTCGTTTTTAGCCTACCTTTTCTTTGGTTATTCAATTACAAGAATTCAGAAGCAAACAAAACGTAGCTATGGACGAGATTCGAATTAACATCTTGTACTTCAAGAATCCAACATAAACCTACAAATGTCGTTCTGTGATATAAATGACCGTACGTTCAATCGCAGAGAAAATCTATAAAGAGATCATTTAGATAAATCTATAGAGAGATCATTAGTACAATAAACGTGTAAAACAATAAAGAGATGCAGCAATTCTTGTTGGTAGTGCCAATTAACATGTAAGCATTCGAACTGACCACCAACTTAAAAAAAAGAAGATTGGGAGTAATTGCATCCTCAGTATAATCAATTCGATGAGGAGGCACTGTCTAGAAGATAATTCTCCTGTAACTACACTATATATTCCATGTCTTTACAAATGGATCTCCGCAGAGGTTGTGAATTGAAAACAAGGATCCAAAGAACTACTTATAGAAAACGTAACAATGATTCCTTAACATTTTTCCTTTTCCCTCAAAGCAATTTTATAGACTCCATATAAATGTCGAGGTTTTCATGAGGATCTTCCCATCGTTTGTTCTGATCTCGTCTTCCTTCGTTTCACCTTTTCAGACACAATCTTATATTTATTTCGAACTTCCTTTCAAATCGTTTACCTTTCTTTTTTCAGGGCATCTTATTCGGCAATCGAGTAAGATGTCTCACTAAAGTCTTCAACATCCTCATTGGCTTTGCTGTCCGGGAAACACATTACATCATACGAATATTCACCAGGAAAAGAAGAGATTTAACTGAGATTTGGGTTTCCATAGACTTTATTTCGCCATCAATGACTTTCATTCACTAACTTTCGACTACGGTTAGGGAATGTAGTGCTGCTTCCATTTTAACGTCTGGTTTACAAGAAGTCGATACTTGTCGAGTTATGATTTGGTCTCAACAAGCTTCACTTGCGTTTATATGATAAGAAAATACCGGCTGATACCAAGAAACTTCTCTCTTATATTGGAATTTTAAACAAAGGCTATCTATCTATCTATCTATCTATCTATCTATCTATCTATCTATCTATCTCAGTCTGCTCCTTATCTTGCAGCTAATAATCGGTTTTATGCAAGGTCATGTGAATATGGGGTATGACAGAGAACAAACTGACAAAAAGTTCCAAGCCGTTTTATTTTATACTTGCTATATTCGACCCTGCGTTGTCATAGAAAAGAACAATAGTTTCCTATCAGCGAACTCAGGCCACTTTTCAACTAATCGTTTAGTGGACACGTTGAAGCCGATGGACTTATAAATGTGCATTTAGTGCTTCTAAGCGAATAATACCACGATGATCTCACCACACACAAATTTATTTTTCAACCATGGAGCTCAGATTTTGGGGTCGGTCATGGAGATTTCTTCTTATCAATCAACTGCTTTTTTTGTTGAACAATTTATTCTTAACTGCCACATATGATTAGTAGTTCATCTGTTTATATCTATCTACCTCTCTACTTATCTCAGTCTGTTCATATATATATATATATATATATATATATATATATATATATATATATATATATATATACAACATTTCTAAGTTTGAATCAACCCATAAAATTAGCATGGGATGAACTTGACAGAAAAGTTAAACGTTTCTGTCCAAAACATGAAAAAGACCCCTTAGAGAAGTCACTGAAAAAAAAATGGAATCAATTATCAAATTTATACATAGAGAAACTTTCGCAACGAATTCCAAACATTTGTGCTGCAGTAATGAAGGCTGAAGGAGGATATTTTGATGAGAGCAAAATTTAATAATAAAATAATTTTTTGTCATAATAAAATTCATAAGAAAAAATCCTGTCTCACTTCTTTTAACTATGGATAATAATTTTCTCTTAAATCAACAACATTTTGGACCAATTTAAAACATTACCAGAAGTGGTCTAAAAGTTTTGAACTATATATATATATATATATATATATATATAGTGAATGTAATAAATCCGTTGGCATATAATACAGGTGGATCCTAGTAATATAAAATATTAAAACTGATCCACAAAAAGAGCTCAATGTATTATTACACAGCAGAAATTAATACACAATAAAGGCCAAACTCACTTCATATGTGGAATAAGCTTATTTCAACTGACGGAAAAATAAAATTCGTCAGTCTTATTCAACCCCGGGGCAATCTGAGTTCGGGTCGGAATTAACTGTGAAATGCATATATATATATATATTATAAATTAACTGATTTAAAATATGGTTTCTTCGCTAGAACCAAAATTCGCTTGAAGATGAAACAGAAATAATGCTTTTAATTTAATTATATAATTAAATTTGAAGTTTTTAGCTTCGGTTTTTGAAACATAGTAATTCCTGTGTAGCGAAGAAACCATATTTTAAATCAGTTAATTTATAATATTTATGCTCTGCGAATTTACATTGAGCACTGTTTTGTAAAAATAAAAATATCAATTAAGAACACCGAATTATATAACTTATTGTTCTTTTCTTTTTTTATTATATATATATATATATATATATATATATATATATATATATATATATAGTTCATTCATTTTCTGTAATTGACTGCTACCAGCAAGCAGAAATTTTTTTGTCCTGATGATGGCCATGTTGGACGAAACTAGTCGAGGAATCTAAGTGAAATAATAATAAAAACGAAAGAATATTAATATACAACCCAGTGTGTCTGAAGATTTTAATTTTTTAATATTTTTATTGTTCAATATATATATATATATATATGTGTGTGTGTGTGTGTGTGTGTGTGTGTGTGTGTGTGTGTGTGTGTGTGTGTGTGTGTGTATGTGTGTGTTAGTGTACTTCATTTAACTGCCAGTTATGATTAGTAATTAGGATGAGACATTCGTCATTTCAATTGTTTTTCAAAAACGGAAATTATTCATGACTCAATCTAAAATATAATGCGAGGAAAATGTTTGAAAAATAAGAGAAATAATCATTCAACGTTTATTCAGCTTTTGGTGGATTCTTGTTTCTTTTTCTGGTGTTGACGTGGTTAAGAAAACTTTGTTTAGAATAGACAATAAAACTTTTTCGTTTCTGACATACGTAAAATGGACACCTTCTTGCTCTATCATAGTAAGATTCTCAGGCTATTTATTCAATAATTGAATGAAAACCGGCTTATCTGTTACGTATCGGTCAAACACGAAAGACATTACTTGCGAATCTAAATTGAAAATTAAAGGCACAAAGAATTTATGTTGAATTAGAGGAATAAAATACCGCCATTTTTACAAAGTCCAGACTTAATTGCTCAATTATGGAACAATTATATTCCATTTTTGTCTTCTGTCTATCATATAAAAACCGTAGCTGACGTCATGAGAAAGGAAATTTTAAATTTTGCATACATCACTAACTTGATGTTATTTTTATCTTCTTCCTCTTTCGTTAGTTTTTGATCACAGGCCTAATTAAGTCAGTTCTTTAGATGGCACCTTTGATTCCTGAGCTACAATATTCTCCCCTGTTACTCAAAACCTAGGCATGCATTCAACTGCAGTCGCGTTCTATTTCAAAAACTAATAAAAGAATCGAAAACCATAGTCCAACCAGCGCAGCCGGACAGTAAAATCAATAATTAAGGACTATAGGGAACTATGCTGAGTTAATCTCATTGGGACGACTGACCAGCGGTCGGCCAGTTATTCCGGGTGGGCCAATGATTCAGTCGAAAATTGGCAGAATGAAGATCAAATGATGTTGCCTTGGTGATTTATACCGGATGCTTCCAGACAAGCGTCAAATTCTAAATTTCAGGCTTCAATTTTCTTTCAAGATGGCTACCGTTTCCCAGGCGAAAGCAGATTCCAAGATCTTCATGTGTATTGAAATTTTATTTGATTCTGCCGAATCCGAGTCAAACAATGAATGAAAAGTAAAAATTTACAAGATATATAACAATGTATCTCTCTCTCCCTATATATATATATATATATATATATATATATATGTGTGTGTGTGTGTGTGTGTGTGTGTGTGTGTGTGTGTGTGTGTAAAATGTGCATGTATATATTTATAAATCTATATATGTGCATATTATATATGCTAATATTTTATATCTATAATTTATATATTATATATGCGCAGTACTTATTGGAAAGCGGTCCGTGATAGAGCTAACATATTTAGATTGATTGATGTGAGTTTGTAACCCTGGGTTTCACGCTATTTGCGATCGTCATAGCATGTGTGTGTGTGTGTGTGTGTGTGTGTGTGTGTGTGTGTGTGTGTGTGTGTATTTAGGCAGCAATCCTTCTTTCATGCACGTTTAATTGACAATGACAGACAAGGTCCTTTGATTTAGTTTTTTATACAATTTCTCATGTGATCTTATAATTTTTTCAATTTTCGGAGGATAAATTAAAAAGAACAATTGTACAATTTTTTTATATAATTTATCTACCGAAAAGAAAAGAAAATAGCAGATCACATGAGTACCGTATCTGTCATATCCATATTCTATGAAACGTCCATATATATATATATATATATATATATATATATATACGGACGTTTCATTAAATATGACAGATCCAGAGAAAAATAAAATTCTCTGGTGAAATAAATTATAACAAGTGGAGCCTTAAAGTCGTTTGTTTTTCTTCAAATTAAATTATTCGCTCTGACTTAACATTGAGTTCTCAGGATTTCATCCTCCTTGGTATTATCCATACGGATTACCAGGATTTTCGTTACTTAAATATATAAATATATATATATATATATATATATATATATATATATATATACGTGTATGTGGGTGTGTTATAAAATAAAGAAATTTTCGAGGTCGCCGGTGTGAATATTTACACGTAGGTGCTGATCAACAATAAAAATTTTGATAAACAATGTTTTTGAATTTTAAAATAATTCAGCCATTTTTAATAAGTTTAAATCAGACAATGAGTGAATTTTCTTTAAATTTCTGTCGCTGTTTTTCGGGCTTTTCGGTCTGTCCTATGGAGATCCGTTTCAAAAGAAATGATCAGCCTTAAAATCACATATCCACTATTATTTATTGACACACACTGACTCACACGTACATAAACCTTCAACTTTATTACACATATACATAGTTACATATATATATATATATATATATATATATATATATATATATATATATAAAAGATATTATTGTAGGTACAAAATTTAATGATCGAAATAAAAGTATAAAATTTAATATTACAAGACATATTAAAACAATATTAAATAATAAAAAAAAAAACAAGGAGGGGAGCAACCGGTTTCGCTCCCGCTCGTCAGGCTTCCACAGGAGATTCAATATTAAAACAGAGAAATGTACAATGGGAATAGGTGGAAAAAAAAATTTACACATATATATATATATATATGTTTGTATATGCAAGAAGGAACTAGAGGCAGATGACAGCGAGTCCCAACAAACACTCACGTTGTTTGCACAAAGAAGGCTTGCGGGACCTGATGTAAAGTGCCTCCAGAACCTTCAGGTGAAATACAAAGTGTGACCGGGCCAACACGGTGAACCAGTCAGCACTAAATTTGGCGGCACAATCTCTGCTATTTAAAAGATGTTCGCATATAGCGGAACTGTAGGTGTTCATTTTTTGATTGGATTAGGTTCTCCAGGTTTTGGGGACTGGTCCACCGACGGCAGTGTGTTAAATTATCTACAAAGCAAGATGCCAAGTTGAATAGTTTGGTCCAGAAGAAATACGGAGTCACTTCTGAACCTAATTCAAATAATATTATTAATCTGTCCACGCATGAACTAACTGAGTTAGAATCGTTTGTTCTTTCTCACGGGTTGGACTTCTCCATTCCTCCCTCTATGCCGGACAAGGAGAAGATTTTTTCCGAGTTCGAGGTTTTCTATGCTCAGTTGGCAAGACTCTCTCCCACCTCTGTCGACGCGGTTACTAATTTGAAAGCCCAGTTGAACAATTTCGCTCACACCTTTTCCTGCTCCTCTGTCGCAACTGCTGAATCCAAATGGAAAGCAGAACATCAGCGTGTTGTTAACGCTCTTAGGAATAATTATAACTTGATTATTTCCAGACCTGATAAAGGTGCTGGTGTAGTTATTTTGGATCGAGCAGACTATATATCCAAAATGTCTTCTATCTTAGAAGACACTTCAAAATTTACTAGACTTGGTTCTGCTGACACCTGTGATGGAACCTCCTCGTGTGAAGCGAAATTTCAAAAATCACTTTTAAAGTGGGTAAAATCAGGGTTACTCTCAAAGGAAATTGCCACCGAAATCCGTCCTTCCGGTTCGATTATATGGTCTCCCGAAAATACATAGGGAGGGTGTACCGATGCGACCTATTTTGTCCATGATCGGGTCAGCCCAACACAAGATAGCCCAATGGCTCTCCACACTTTTGGATCCTGTGTTGCAGTGCCTGGATGGTTTTTGTATCAAGGATTCCTTTTCCTTTGTTGACCGCGTACGAAAATTGTCTTCTTCCGGTAAGTTTATGTGCTCTTTCGATGTTTCTTCCTTGTATACTTGTGTCCCTTTGATGGAAACCATCGATATTTGTTGCGACTATCTCTATCGCAGTTCATTAACTCCACCTACTTTTCCTGAGTCAATTTTTCGGGAATTGATGAGATTTGCAACGTCCTCCGTTGAATTCAGTTTCAACAATACTATGTACCGACAGATCGACGGAGTCGCTATGGGCTCGCCTTTGGGTCCGGCACTTGCTAACATATTTGTTGGCTTCCAGGAAGAAAAGATACGAAGGAATCCACTTTGTCCTCAAATATCGGTATGTGGACGACACCTTTTGCTTATTTAACGGTGAAGTTGAGGCTGACCAGTTTCTTTCGTTCTTAAATGGTATCCATCCGGCACTAAGGTTCACTATCGAAAAAGAGTCTAATCATCAAGTGGCTTTTTTGGATGTATTAGTACATCGTACGGTAACAGGTTTTCTTACTTCCGTTTATAGAAAACCTACTTTTGCAGGGTTATACACGCGTTGGGACTCTTTTTGTCCCACTAAGCGCAAGATCAACATTATCAAAACCCTCCTCCACAGAGCATTAAAGATTTGCTCCGAGCCTTTCCTGAACAACGAAATTAACTTTATTAAGGATACCCTATGTAATTTGGGTTATCCTCTTGATACTGTTAATTCAGTTATCCGGAGTAAAGTTGTAGAGTTCAGAAGTGCCGATTTCCACACGGTCAAAAAATGCCCTGTTTACCTTAGATTACCCTGGATTGGCACAAAGTGTGAAAAAATGGCCAAACAAATTTCATCAAAGGTCCGCTGCTGCTTTTTCTCTGCTGAAGTTCGGATTATTTTTCAAACTCGGCCCATGTTTCGATCTGCGTGTAAAGACGTTCTCCCTCCCCACCATATCAATTCAATTGTTTACAAATACATAGGGAGAACAACTCAGCGCTTAGACACTAGAATAAAGCAGCACGTTCCTACTAAAATTAGAAAACACACCTTGCCGTTAAGTGGACTCGTCCCGAACACCTACAGTTCCGCCATATGCGAACATCTTTTAAATAGCAGAGATTGTGCCGCCAAATTTAGTGCTGACTGGCCCGGTCACACTCTGTATTTCACCTGAAGGTTCTGGAGGCACTTTACATCGGGTCCCGCAAGCCTTCTTTGTGCAAACAACGTGAGTGTTTGTTGGGACTCGCTGTCATCTGCCTCTAGTTCCTTCTTGCATATACAAACATATATATATATGCGTAATTTTTTTTTTTCCACCTATTCACATTGTACATTTCTCTGTTTTAATATTGAATCTCCCGTGGAAGCCTGACGAGCGGGAGCGAAACCGGTTGCTTCCCCCCCCCCTTGTTGTTGAGTTTCTTTTTTTTTTTTATTATTTAATATTGTTTTAATATGTCTTGTAATATTAAATTTTATACTTTTATTTCGATCATATATATATATATATATATCATATATATATATATATATATATATATATATATATATATATATATATATATATATATATATATGCACACACGCACATGAACATACTATTTGACAAATTTTATGGCAGGATAATTAGACAATGCAATGTCGCGTCTTATCTTTAGTTGTTTTTTTTTTGGAGGGGAGGGGTCGCACCTGAAGCAAATCAGAAAGTTTTACTAATGAGTTCCCTTATGTACAACATTATTGAAGGATGGTAAATCAGATAGGAGGCACGGTGGAGTAATGAATAGCGGTTTCTGGAATCGGAGAGACGAGTTCGAATTCCAGTCGGATCCATTACATTCACTTACGCGCTAATACTCTTGGGAAAGGTATGAATCCTCTTCTTCTCCCTCCAGCTATGGGTAAAATAGCAGGACAGACTGTGTTTTGTAGCCTTTGGTGGCAACCGGTCTAGGAAAAGGGAAAAACCTGAATTCAAAAACGACCTGGACATGGTTGTGCTTCAACAGGCTATCTTGCCCAAGAAACACCACTTCTACTGTGGCTGCTGTACACATGGTGCCTCTACAGAAACCACATCAGTTGAGGCCTACCAACAGCAACAACAACTAAAATGATAGCATATTAAACTCGAAGAGAAAATAATGACATAATCAAGATATTGATATTCCACATCACATCTAATAAAAGGTTAGGAAGGAAACTTCCATCAATATTGAAATGACCGGTAACAGCTACTGGACTTGTTTTAAGAGAAAGATTTTATAAATTTCGACTGAAAGCAGTACTGGCTGCTTAGTCAATGAATTTTTCTTTCAGGGAAACGGCTAATACTAATGATGCCATTGTCATATTAGAGAAAGAGTATTTTCTTTATTACATGAGCTACTCCAGGCAGTGCTACCACCTGCGGATTCCTAAAAGTATCAGATATCCCCAAGGTGTCTTGCGTAGCAGAATGAGTCCTGAGTATCCCATTCACAAAAGGAAGAACTTGAACTGTTGCTTGGTATATTACCCTTGCTAGATCATTTCGCTTTCTCTGCTTTCATAATATTATCGCAAGATACCGAAACGTCTATCAGGATCCAATCGTGAATGCCCTTGTACACTATTGTGATATCAGGGCGATTTCTCTCCAAGCGTTTGTCAGTTCAAATAGTGGTATCTTACATGTGCTTCAGTAACTCATTCTACTGACGGTGCTGAATGCTCGTAACACTTCTTAGTTGTTGTGGAGTAGTTTTCACAGTGGAGGCTTGTATTTCTATAAGTCGTTCTAAATTAGGTTCGACGTACAAAACGTTAGGAATTGGAAAATAAGAGTTAATGACGCAGCAATCTAGTTGTGATGGTTGGTACTTCAATGTCCGATATCGTCTGACTCGCTCAACACCATTCAGCCGAACTGGCGACCGCTACTGCTACTTATTGTCTGTAGGAGAGTCCATTACAATAGTATAGGTACGTCCAGGTATGACATTAGTGCAACCGAGGTCATACTTCCTGCATAGGGTATTATTATTATTATTATTATTATTATTATTTAATAACTTCACCGACACTTAAATATTTCAGACAAGTGATGATCATACCTAAGATCCTATCTGCAGCTTAGTAACACAACGATTTTCCTTTAAATGTGCTGCGCACTCCCAGTGGTATCAAGGTTCCAAGGTGTATTCCTGAAAATAGTCCCAAGTGCACGAACCGCAAAGGGGAAATCGTGAGATCTTTTCATAGTACTGCCAGATCGTGTTCACGAGTCCTGTAGATCATTAGAGTGGTAGGGACACGAACATGTACTGCAGCCGCAGCAGAATATAGCCTGACGCAACCCAACCCTCTCCGGGCTGGTTTGACTTCAGTGTTTTCCTTCTGCTAGACCGGTTGCCACCCAAAGCTATAAAACCCAGTCTGCCCTACTATTTCCACATAGCTGGCTGAAGGGGGGTGGATTACTATCTTTCCCAAGAGTATAAGCACGTAAAGTGAATGTAATGAGCTCCACTGGAATTCGAACTCGGCTCTCCGATTCCTCAATCCGAATCATATTCCATTACTCCACCGTACCTCTGATCTTGGTATCTCTCTGTTTTCGCTCCCTCCACCTTCACGATGTTCTTATCCCAAAGTCTACCAGGACCATTAATAGTTATTCTTGTACACAATTTATTATTATTATTATTATTTAGCAGTTATCGACAGGGGAAATGGAATCGGCGTATCGAGTTTGAATTCTGTCCGAGTCTGTTTCGTTCATTTCACACTAATCAGGTAAATAGGCTGATAGACTAAGTATTCTGTTGTAGATGTTTAGTTCACCAAATAGATAGGCAAACTTTTTAAACAAATATTTCTGTAGAATCGCATCATGTTCAGGTGATTTCCATTTGGATATGCAAAATGTTGTCTATTTTTATAGGCTGCATAAGACTTTCTTCTAATTCCCGAAGATATCTCTTATAAATTAGTTTATCGTAATGGTCAAGTAAATCTTCACCCAAACCTCTTGTCTATAAATCTATAAATATTATCCACTGCTCACGTATTTAAATTAGATTACCACTACAATCTCTCGTAACTTTTGTTAACTATTCTGATACCTCATTGTGTTTCTTTTAGCATACCATATTTCATTTTAGTAATCATTTTTTTTTTCTCTCTGGTAATCTCTGGTTTTGCGTCTAGTTTTTTGGGGTTTTTTTCCTTCATTCATCAGTGATTGACAAAATACAGAATAATGTTACAAAAAAAAAGATTCAACTCCGTGATTTTATTTGCAATGCACAGCGATGACGTTACACTGGTAGTTTAACGTATTAAATTTTATAGAGAAAGGTCAAATGCTCTTTTGTTGTTTTGAAATGTGCAGTTTACCGTTTCTTAAACATTACATTGCTTTGCTCTTTTGTTATTCTTTTTTTGTATATTTCTTCCTCTGCAGCCAATATTTGTTTTTGCTTTCCTTTATAAGCCTCAGTTCAACTTCTTTGTCAATCTTTGGTCGCCATTTTCACATCACAGCGTAGATAAACTAGCTGAATTCCTTTATAGTATCAATATTTTCCAATAATCCATTGACGTGTTCGATTGTCCCTTTGACTTTTTTGTCCCATTCTTTTACGTTCCAAGTTTTTCTTGTCATCAATTGATTTTTTTTACTGTATTTCTGCTTGAACTTTTCACTTTCATTTAAAGCAGCTGTTTCTTCAACTTGTTTCAAGTTAGTTTTTACCTTTTTTTTCTCATTTCATTCATTAAATGGCTTTTTTTATGATACATTACTTCAAGGCGAGTTAAGTTCTTTATTATTTATTCTGTCTCGGTTTCTCTGCAGCTCTAGATCTTTCTTTTTTTTTCAATTGTTTTACGCCTGCTTGGCAATTCCTTCGTTCGAAGCTCTTAATGTTATCTCTCCATATTGTAAACATCCGTTGTCTACAGCATCCAAAGAACTGTTTACTTTTAAGAAAAAAATAAACAGCTAATTTGAAATGTAAATATTAATTATTCAATTTGTTACCTTCTATACGCCATCAAGGTTGCACAAGCCAGATGTATGGTCAACAGCTGCAGGAGGACGACTGTATCCCTCCTGTAGTCAATCAAGTGTGCATAATCCGGAAACAGTTTTTTTGTTTTTTTGTTTTTTTTTTAAGCATTACGCCACTAGCAAGGCGTGAAGCCACTAGGATGCAGGGGGTTGCAGAAGATTTGGAGCGAGAGCAGATAGGAGTGATAGAAGAAAGGATGAGGAGAAGGATAGTGGGTAGATCAAGGTAACTGGAGGTGTCGATTGACATTACATTTGAATAGTTGGAGATTAGAACTCTCAGGGAAACAGTAATTTAGAAGGGTGTTCCACAGGCGAGAGGTGCGAGGTATGAAGCTATTGGAGTAGAAGAGACGGCTACATTTAAAAGTTTCTATAGTGTAAGGGTGGGAGCGGGATGCCAGCCTCGTAGGGCGCTTGAATTCATGAAGTCTGGGAACCAGTGAAAGCAGCTCATCAGAGCAATTACCATGGAAGCATTTGTATAAAAGACAGAGAGAGGCGACGGCGCGTCTATGGGAGAGGGACTGTAGACGAGACGCCAGATCAGGGCCAATTACATTACATATCCGTCTCTGGATCTTGTGAAGAACTCCGAGGTAAACAGACCATATATGGCAGCAATACTCCATGCAAGGGCGAATGGTTGATTTGTATATTTGAAGTATCGAAGGAAAATGACTTTATCCCTCTTATCAAGTATCAGGGACATCAAGAATGCACCAATCGGCCTTGACGAACAAATCTTAAATTTGTGACATGTTTATTGATTATGTAATCTGTGCTTTCCTTAAATAGTGTAGTTTTGTGGTTGTACCAAAACAAATGTTATGGATTAGCTACATGTGTTTGCCGTCAGTCATTGTAAGCTTAAAGAATGCTATCAACCCTTAATATCCATAGTTTCCCGTTTTGGTGTGAAGTTTCATAAGTGAATGCAACTATTTAAGGACTTTATATTAAGGAAAGAATCAGTCAGTTAAGTATCATAATGGATATATACTGCTTAAGCAGAAAGGTTTCCCGTAGTAGTCTTCCGTTTCTTTCTGTGGTAGACTGGTTGCCAACCAAAGCTATAGGACCTAGTCTGTTTTCCTATTCAACCCGTAGACTGGAGGAGAAGAGATGGATTCATTTCTTTCCTTAGAGATTTTGCACGTAAGTGAATTCAGTTAACTCGGCGGGAATTGGAAGTCATGCCGAGATCTTATCCATTAAACCTCACCCCGCATTCGAAGGACAGACATTCAAAATTGCTCAGGGGAAGTATGTAAGTTCCAAACAATTCTTTCACAGGCTAGATGACATATTTCGCGAACTCTTGTTCGGTTTTATGTAGAATTCAATAGATTCAAGGTTCTAAAAATAAATATATATATATATATATATATATATATATATATATATATATATATATATATATTGATAATATTAGTGTTCAATATACATATATATATATATATATATATGTATATATTTCTGAGATGAGGTATTATGTACATTATTTACATTATTCGGACTATTTTCCTCATTTTTGTCGCCATATTTATTATAACGTTTCGGCCGTTGTACGCTCCGGCCTTCTTCAGGTGGTTGGAATGTCGAACTGAACCCTTTATTTCGCTCACTGGGGTAGACTGTTCTAGCTCCACGTGTCATGTTTAATGGTTATCAGTTATCAGTGATCTACTGTTAATTTCCCTCTGAAAGTTATCCACTGCCTTAACCGGGTATTGAACTCACACTCTTTGGGTCCTGGCACTGAATCTAACCAGCAGCTGCCTACCTTATATGAAGGGGTTATCAGAGAAAAAAACAAAGGATCTGCGGTCCATATAACATCAAGACAACCTTCAAAAGCTTGACGACACTTCGCAGATATCTCTCCCGAGTAAGACCCCCCATAGAGGAGAACATGACTAAAGACTGTGTATGCTATCCCATGCAGTTGCGGAAAGAAATATAAAGGTGAGACAAGCCGCCCCCTTAAGGTAAGGCTCCAAGGACACCTGAAGGCTGTAACACAAGGGGAAATGGAAAAATCGGGCGTGGCTGACCACATATGGAAAGAGAAGGAAGATCACCGCCCTCTGTCGGATCAGGTTGAGATCATAGACAAGGAACACCATTGGAAAATTCGTAAACGTAAGGAATCAGCACATATGCAAGGCCACAAAAATATCCTGAGCCGACCAAGCATAGAAATGAATACAATATGGGAACCAGTAATAAGAAGTGCCAGAGAAAAGCGATAATAACAACAAAAAGCGAAATAAAGGGTTCAGTTTGACATTCCAACCACCTGAAGAAGGCCGGAGCGTACAACGGCCGAAATGTTGGAATAAATATGGCGACAAAGATGAGGACAATAGTCAGAATAATGCAAATAATATATATATAAATTCGCTAGAGGAGAAAATCCAGATAGAACTCAATGTCCAGGACAGAGTAAAAATATAATATAAAAGGCTCAAACACTAATATTCCATGGTCATATAAAAGGCTCAAACACTAATATTCCATGGTCATAATTTATAAACTATAATCATGAAATATTAGCCTTTTATATTATATATATATATATATATATATATATATATATATATATATATATATATATATATATATGGGATAATGGATATATAAATTTTTAACAAACAGTAAGAAGTAAGTTTTAAATTTTTAACAACAGTAAGAAAATGTGTGTGACAAAGTGGAAAAAGTTTTTGTTTGACGCGTATGACGCTCCCTTATGCCTTTATCGGAGTAGAGGATTTGTTTACGTTGAGGCTATGACACATGAGCACATACGAGAGACGCTGGGAATTTTACATTTAGAAAAAAGACATTTTATGTTTTGAGTATATAATCTAGTTAATTTCATTTAGATTATTTTTCTTATTGTTTTCATCATCTTTAATATTAAATATTCCACAATAATAATAGATCTGTGAAGAATGGGGAAACGTTGTAAGAACCTGGACGCAAATTTACTCTTGATGAAATAGCAATGAAAGCACTTTGTAAACATTTTCGTCTTAGTGAATTCTGAATTGTTTTCTCTTTAGAGTAGCATTTTTTTTATGTCAAAATTGTTGTCAGTCTCGTTACAGTGTGCAACTAATGCGTTTAATGTAGTTTTTTTACTACCACTTTCGTGTCCGTATAAACTTTTATTTAAACTTCTTGAGGTTTCTCCAGTATATTCTTTCTGGCAATCCTTACAGGTGATAGAGTAAATTTCTCCTTCAAGTTTTGACTTGTTGCTTTGTTTTGTATTAAGTCTTTTATTGTTTTAGATGTAGCTGTAAGAAATTTTACGTTTTGGAGGTTGTTTATTTTAAATATATCTTTTCTGTCCATATAATCTTTTATTTAAACTTCTTGAGGTTTCTCCAATATATTCTTTTTGGCAATCCTTACAAGTGATAGTTAAATTTCTTCTTCTAGTTTTGGCTTATTGTTTTATTTACTAGATCAATTACGACGGAATAATGATTTTCATCCTTACTGTGTGCTCCATACTTTCCGCGTTGTGACACATCTAAGCTAAGCTTAGAAAATCACCATATGTATACAAATGGTAGTTGACCCGTCTCCTTTTGAGACAAACTTGTTTCTTTATAACTATGATATAACTATGAGGCCAGATACATAGATGTCCTCAACGCAACAGACACAAGGCCAAAGCAAGATATTCCATGTTGCAAAATGGTTTATAGATAATTTGTTCGCTATCAATAAGGATGACATTGTCAGCCAACCCTTAAAAGATATAGCCCACACTGAACATGAACTGAAACTCTGACAAAACACTTGTTCCTTTGTATCCGTTTAGTAATTAAAGTAATATTGTTAACATATAACACCTATTTCGATTTCTTCACTTTCCCGAAATGACCCCAATCTACGGGTTGGGGGGCTGAAAAGTTCAAAGACTGACTATGAAGGAATGATTCTAGAGCTGTGATATCTAGTATGCATTGATTTCAACTTTTCTTATTAACAACTGCATAGTTTATTTCCAGGTAAACTAACATCTTACTGTTCAGATAAGACTGTTCATCATGTTGGTAAAAATATTCATCAACAGCAAATATAACCTCATCATAGGTACGATACTGGTTCCCAGTTCAGTGCTTTTTTATGCTGGGGAACAGATGATGGTCAAATCAGAAGAATAGCAAGAGTAATCAACCAGTTCAAAGCCATAGTCACGCACAGCAGACATTGAAACCAAGGACTCGCGCACTTGAGCGTTGTCCTGCTGAAACAAGATCCCTTTTGTCAGTTTTCATGGTCTTGCTATTCTTCTGTAACTTCCTCAGCAATTTGGCATAGCTCTCTCCATTGATGATGTGGCTCTTCTGAAGATAGTCAATAACCACAATGCCTTTTGCATCCCAAAGAACCGAGACCATGACTTTCCCTGTAGATAAAACTACCTTAGCCTTGTTACTTTTGAAGTTTCTTTGAAGAGTAAGATAAAAAAAATAATGCAATTATTAATAAGTGTTTGAATTGATGAATGCAAGCATCATTCCTACATAGTCAGCCAATAAGTTTTTCATCCCATCGTCGTATTATCTGCAACTTATTCCAAGGTGGATAGCGTAATATACTTCTTGATCATTCAAGTCAAACACGTCGTAAAATGAAAATATAGTGAAGACAAAGCAACAATTCTTGTCAGGCCGAGACGAGATGAGTACAATAAAGATAATTTCGAGGAACGTATAAATAACACCTCATGGGAAATTGTGTCCTGTTGGCGTTGAGAGAAACAAAGGAACGACTTGATTTGAAGCCGCACTATTTTGAGGAATGTGGTCGACATTATACATGTACTCTGCATTGCAAAGAAATCTGTATTGAATTGTTTAAACGAGGGAAAGTATGAGCGCGAAAATGTTCCTGATAATAAACCGAATGATTGATTAGTTGTTCGATTTATGCTCGTATCTTTAGTTTACAGAATATTAATGTCTCCGAAGAAAACTGCAGACAGCTTGATATTTCATTAGTTTCTTTTGTTTGGTTAAATGCGAATGTTTTATTGAAGGATCTCAACAAATATTCTGAGCGGTTTTCTCTTGGCGGGCACGACGTTCTTTTTCTTCGTTTGCCATTTTCCATTTGATTTTTCTTTTTGTTGATCTCTTCTTTTTTCTCCTTCCACCTACTTTTTACTCCTTCCACCTACTTTTTACTCCCTGTCTTTCTTTTTACCCCTCCTCTTCTTTTTTACTCTTCCTCCTCCTTTTTACACCCCCTCATTCATTTTACTCCTTATCCTCCTCTTCCTTTTTACTCCTCCTCTTCCTTTTTACTCCTCCTCTTCCTTTTTACTCCTCCTCTTCCTTTTTACTCCTCCTCTTTCTTTTTACTCCCCCTCCGTCTTTTGCCTTTTTGCCACTTTTCTTCCTCGTTTTCTCTTTCTATTTTTTCTTCCTCTTTTCTCTCTTTATCGCTTCATTCGATTTCCATCTCATTTTATTTTTATCATACGTATTTTTCTAATTTTTCTTGTTTTACTCTTCTTCCTCTTCCTCCTTCTCTTTTTCTTTCTGTTTCTCCCTTTTTCATATTCTCCGTATTTTCTTTCACTTCTTTCTTTGAACTATTCATCTTCTTTCCTTCATCTCTCTCTTATTTTCATCCTCTTTTTTTCTTCTTTCCTCTCTCCTCACTCTTTCCTTTTCTTCTTTCCCCTTCTTTTATGCCCACTTTACTCTTCTTTTTCCATATGCTTTTTTTCTCCACTTCCCATTTTCCTACTCCTCCATTTTTCTCGTCTTTTATTTCCCCTTTTTGCGAATTCATTTTCTTTTCGTTCTTTTGTGTCATTTTCCTCTTTCTTAATTCCCCATCCATCCCACTCCTCCTCTCTTTCATCCCCTTCTCTCTTTTTCGCTCCCCACTCCCCCTGTTTATTTCTCTTGCTTACGCTTTACTTTTCCTTCTTTTTTTTCTCAATATTATTTATCTTTCTTCTTTTTCTTCTCCTCCCCCTTCATAACTCCTTTTTCTTCCTCCTTCTTAGTTTCTTTTTCTGTTTCACCCTCCTTCACTATCTTTATCTTCACTATTCATGTAAATTACGTTTTCTTTCTTTTCCTTCTCCTCTTTCTCTTCCCTCTATTACTTTTTTAATCTTTTTTTTTTTTTTCATTTTCTTTATCTTTTCCTCCAGTTTGTTTGTATCTCTTCTATGCCGGAAGTTTACATTTTCTAATTAAATTCATCACAAAGCGATGAAAAGGAAACTCATTTGTTTGGAATCTTTTTTGTTGATCATTCAAAAACGATTGTTAATTCCAGTTTTATTTTTTTTGTTTTTGTTTTTTAGAATTTTAAAAACAAATATTTATTTCCTACTATGAATGGAATCTGCAACGAGTCCTCTTCTCAAATGCTGTTACGAGGAGATTACAAAGATTACCTTTTATCTTCAACTTGAAAAATCTGCTTCAAAGATTATATACAAATCTGAAGCCACACAGAAAATGTGATAAGTTTCAAAGCAGCGTCACTTCGTATAATAAACATAATATTAAAAAAAAAAAAAAGAACAGAATTTCTTTCTTGCCACAAGATTCTAATCTCAACCTGACATTCATCGTAATTCTTTCGTGTTGCATTCATTCGTTCTATGTTTGCTGTCACCTTAGCAACGTTGTTTCAACCCAACATGGTCAATATATTTGTGCTTTCTCACATTCTGTCCAAAGAATGTCATTAATCGACGCTCTAAAAATATTCAATCTTTCGAAGCGGAAAAAAGAATTGCAATTCTTGCTGATAAATGATCCCTTGAAAAATTTCTCTCTCTTTTATTTTCGCTGATATCTTGTGTTGGCACCTTCATGTTGCCGTTGCTCTTTTGGAGATTTTATTTCGTTTGGGGAAGATTTTTGATACAAATTTTTAATAAGCTTACCTAAATAAAAAAAAATGTAATAAAGCAATCAACGTAAATCGAACTATGTTGGCCATATCACTTTTGTAACCACTGACGATACAAACAATTAACGAATTAAAAACTCTTAACATTAAGAATTGATCTGGGAAACGAGAAGACAATTAATTCGTTTGTTTTTTACGACTTATCAACCTTCTATAGAATATTTAAAGCCAGAAAATATTTTTTTAGATTTTAAGGAATTTTGGAGATAATAATTATTTACTGATACAAGTCCTACTATTTAACCCATAGCTAGAGGGATAAAAAGTTGATTCATACTGTTCCCAAAACTATTGACGCGTAAGTAAATATTACGAACACGACTGGAATTGGAACTCGGCTCTCCGATTGATAATTCTGAAAATTTATCAATTACACCACCCTCACATCCAAGATTACAGAGCCAGCTATTCACAAGCGGTCCCCCATCTAGGTACTAACCAGGCTCGACGTTGCTTAACTTCGGGAACCGGTGTTTCAACGTGATATGACCATTTGGTTGTGAAAAAATCTATAAAAATATGAGAAAGTAATTTGAAATTTGTGTCGTATTCATCAATACTTGCCACTGTGATCATATTTTTTTATCGATATCACCACATACAAGGCAGTAAAGCCACTAAGACGGAAAAGGTTATATGGTGTGGAAGAATTAGGAACGGAAACATTAATAATGAACGGGAAGAGGAAAGAGTAATCAGGAGGAGATTAGATAGCAATTGACATGGCATTTAAATTTTTGGAGATTAAAATTGGCTGGGAGACACATTTTCTTTCTTTAAGACTTTCAAATTCTAGGCTAGTAGACATTTATTTAACAAAATTTAAAACGAGCTGGGATGTCTACTCGAACACGTGACAGTCCTGGGTATGACGATACACTACATCAAGGCCTCTGATTGGGAGATTAGAGGTTTTGAGGATCGTGAAACCACATTTCAATGGCTGTTGTTCCCAGATTCACCCTGACCTGGGGTGGTAGCACATACTACGGTTGCAGCTATGGGCAAATAGTGAACGTCACTCAAACAAAAAGAAAATACTATGAAAATATGAAAATACATTTTTATAGTAAAAATACCAGCAATACATTTTTATATAAAAACATTATTAGCAATACATTTTTATATCATATATATACATAACCGTCATATATTTGTCAGGCTATATACAATATAATAAAAGTTACTTGACCCATAGAAGTTTCTTCCTTAACATTATTAAGCACATTGACACTAACATTAAGCACAATAAGAAATTAAACACATTAACGAATAAAATAGAACAATTCTAAAAATATACGGTAATAAAAGTCATTGTGACGAATAGAAGATTCCTTCTTACCATAGATTTTATTAGACACAATAAGAGACTAATAACAATAACTAATAATAAAAGAGAACAATTCCAACAATATACAAAATTAATTGTGACGGATAGAAGATTCGTTCTTATAGTAGATCTTATTAAGCACAACAAGAAATTAACAACAATAACTAAAATAAAATAGAACAATGTAACAATAGACTGTGATATGACAAGATTTATTCGAATGTTACAATATAGGTATAAAAATTGTCTCTTCAATTTAAAGTCAATAAATTTCACTTTTTCTCGTAATGGAAGCACTTCATGATTTCTCTTTCCTTTATCAGACTTTTAACCTCCTTCAATAATGTTATGCATAGGAAACATTAGTAAAACTTTCTCATTGGCTTCAGTTAAAAAAAAAAAAAAACTAAAGATGCGACATTGCATTATATATATATATATATATATATATATATATATATATATATATATATATATATATATATATATATATATGGGGTGTACAGGCCGTATGCATTCATATACTGCCCAGATTACATGGCCCCTGTTTCAACCGATATGATCCAAATGAATACAAGGCATTACATTTGGAGCCGGCTTGGCTACAGGAGTTATCGGAAAGTTGTCAGTGTCTACTCTGGATTTACTTTCTGGATTTACTTCCATAGCCTTTCCTGTTTTGGGGTATGACTGCAAAGGCAGTGGAGGATTAACATCGGGATTTTCATTCCCCTAGATAGAATGCCTACCTGGCCTGTCTATTCAACTATTAAAAAAATAATAAATTAGAACAATTATAACAATATACTGTAATAAAGGTTATGTGGCGATAAAAGATTCTTTCTTACTTTAGATCTTTTTCGACACTATAAGAGGTTAACAAGAATTACTAATAATAAGATAGAATAATTCTAACAATATCCTGTAATAAAGTTACCTGACAGATAGAAACACGTTCCTACCGGATGCAATATCAGTATATCATATTTTTCTTCCCTTATAAAGTTGTGACATTTTACCATTTCGCTTAAAGGAAGCACTTTACAACTTTTCTTTGGAATTTCTGAATTGCCAAGATTGCTATTCTTCCACTTAAGGGTCATTGGATTTACTGCCAAGCAATTGCTGTTGGGAAAACTAAATGTAACGATATAAATCTATATATTTACCTCTGCATAAATATATTATATCTATGTATATATGTATAATATATATGTGTGTGTGTGTGCGTGTATCTATGAATAAATGTATATATCTCTGACTGAAGGTATGAAGGAGATTTCTCGTCTCAATGATGATGAAAGGATTCAGAATTATTTTGGTTTTTGGCAATTTGCTTTGATTTTGGAGGTCAAACCGAGAACTTCTCTGCATCAACACATTGGCAGATGTATATTATGAGACAAGTCGTAGATCCATGTACACTGCTTCAGTTAAAAAGATATAAGATATATAGATGTAACAGTTTGACATATATATATATATGTACATACACATATCAAGCATATCAAGGATATAAGAATGTATTGTAAAGCAGATTGCACTTCTTTCGTAGTTTAATTTAAGTTCAAGAGTATTTCGTAGTTTATTGTATTTAAACGACTTCAAACTTGTAAATAGTTTTAAATCAATGTTAAGGAATATTATGGTGTTTTATGTATTTTTTTTTCTATTATTTTATCTTATTTTATTTTTTTGTGTGTGTGTGTGTGTACAGTAAAAAAATATACGTCATGTTTATGGAAAATTATTTTCATTTTGCGAATACATCCATTTAAAGTTAACTGACATGTAATAATGTTAAGAATTAGGCAAAACGATAAAAGGTGATAGTAGGGTTGAGTTTAAGTTCCCCCCCCCTCAAAAAAAAGCACAGTTAAAATAAAAACGGCAAATATTTATAGTAAGACACTATACAATACTTAAAGAAAAAGGGTTAAACTTAGGTTATCCATTGAAACTGCTATCCACCGAAAAAGAAAAGGAAGAAAAGAAGCCTGTCCCCACCGTGGACCATTTAAAAGATAGTTCTCGCAGCGGATTGGTTGTTACAAACATCCAATCGGGTGCGCGAGGTCTTTCTTCGTCGAATTCATTAAAAGGCCAGAGTAGCTGTTAGCGTTTGACTGAGAGGGGGGATCAGGGATTGATCTCCCCTGATTGGGTCGATTTGGTGATGGGGAGTATGATGTTGAAAGACCCGAAACTCCCTGTTGAACCAAGTCAAATAACAACACTGATGACCCCCTCGGGCGCCTATTTAAGAGCGTATTTTTTGTATATATATATATATATATATATATATATATATATATATATATATATATCAATAAAACATCAAAAACCGAAAAGATTAATTAATACAAAATGAAAATGAAAACAAGTAAAATAAATTAACCCAAACAAATAAATAAACAAACAAGCCCATCCGGCAAAAATAACGGCCAGAATAGATTACCCACAATGCACCACTGACCCATATATACAAATAGTCAAGGAAAAATCTAACATTCGCGGCCTGACGATTAGGTCTAGCATGAAACAGCCTGTCGCCTCTGAGTGTTGACTTCAATCTTCACTTTTTTATATATATATATATATATATATATATATATATATATATATATATATATATATATATATAGGATATATAGGATTGTGTATACGGAATAAAATCCAATAACCAAATATACTAGTCTTAAAAAGAGTGCTCAATATAGAGTAGAGCAAATATAATTTATTCGAAAGTTTTACTAATGTTTCCTATGCATAAAATCATTAAAGGATGGTGAATCAGGAAAAAGAAAGTTTGTTTATAATAATTGATGCTTTAATATGAGGCTTAGACTAAAATAGATATCATTTTAATTAATATTAAATTTTATTATAAAATTTACAAATTAAAAATTACCAATTTTAAATTTAATCTATATTAATTTTAAAATATAAAATTATTTAAAGAAGAAAATGAGGAAAAATATATTATTTTATTATTTATTTAATTGAAAAGCCAAAATCTCAGAATAAACGTTAATCTAATCCAAGGTTCGTTGTCAAGTTTTTTGAATTTTCATATACTTGTATTTTGATTGGTCATTATAGCTTATGTAACAGCGTTTCCTCTATCGAAGCATTGTTTGGTTTTAGTTGAACCTTTTAATACGCTTTATATAGGTTACGATGGTTAAATTGTCGCCATTTTTTTTTCATTTTGAGCCTACGCTTTTTTTTGTGTGTGATTTTGTCGACTACACAGTATAGTAGAGTCAGTTGGGCACCATCGATGAGAAAAAGAGCACTATGAGTTAGTTCACTGTGCCAGAAATTTGGAAACGGCATGCTTTAATGCTTGGCATTCGCGCCGAAAGTTTGGGTGTCAATCTGAAGCAGAGGATTCAGAAATGATATATCCAGTCAACATGAATGTGTTTGAAGTGATCACTAGTGATGGTCACGTTATGTCTCCATTCATCTTCCCAGAGAGCCTCAGACTCAACACGAAGGCCTACATTGGAGATTTATTGAATATATTTATTCTTTACTATTTTAAGTAATGTTTGTGTAATTTTGGAAAATATGTCTGTTAAAATAACATGTCAGTGTTATTTTCATTTCTGTGTAATTTAGAAGACAATTTATCCATCGCACCCTGTATACATACATATATATGTGGGTGTGTGTGTGTGTGTGTGTGTGTGTGTGTGTGTGTGTGTGTGTGTGTGTGTGTGTGAAGAAATATACTCTTAAGGTGTGCTATATTTATGGGATAAAGTGCTCAATATCAGAGATAAAGCGTGTGTAAATATAAAAGTGAACATTTAGAGGCGACAGGCTGTTTCATGCTAGACGCAATCGTCAGGCATGAAACAGACTATCTAACATGAAACAGACTGTCGCCTCTAAGTGATGACTTCAATGTTCACTTATATATATATATATATATATATATATATATATATAAGGAGACATTAAAGTCAACACCCACAAGCGACAGTCTGTTTCATGCGTGGACTTCAACGTCCATTTTTAAATTTACATATGATCTATCCCTGGTACTGAGCACTTTAACCCATAAAAATAGCATACCATAAAACTATATTTCATCGTATATATATATATATATGTGTGTGTGTGTGTGTGAGAGAGAGAGAGAGAGAGAGAGAAAGAGAGAGAGAGAGAATAATGAATTCTCGTCGCCCTTACCATCTCGCTAAATCTGACCAAACGTAAGATTTTTTAAAAATCACGAACTTCTTCCTATATATATATATATATATATATATATATATATATATATATATATATATTCTGTGTTATTTCCTGTATTTTGTAAATTCATCCAGTAAGTTTCTTGCAGCTTCCGTCGTCACACGAAACCTTGAGTTCCGGTGTCTTCTTTCTGTTAATGTTCCGCATTTTTCCATCGTAATTTCTTTAACTTTCACTGTCTCAAGTAATATGACCTGATTTGTCCACCAGATTGAGCTCCCTAGACCTCTTAGAATCGTCCACACAGAAAAAGTATTTCTGGAAGAAAAAACTATCCATTGAAACGCAGTAAAATTGTAGAAGCCACAAGCGTGTAAGTTGCTCTTCGATCCATAGAGATATATAGACATACTGTTCATAAACGTAACAAGCGAATGACAAAATATTTATTTTTTTACTTATATCTTTATTGCATACAACATAATGGACTGACAAATTCTTTGTTCTCTGCAGGAAGTCCATTTCGGAACCTCTTGCTTAATGTGTCAAGTTAATATGGCGACGGATAGACAGCAGCTTTTATCAATCGTCAAACATAGGCTTGAACTTATTCAAATATATTTTACGATTGAGAATTATGTATTTTCCTCCCTCTCCTTCGCTTTCTGTCTCTTTCACTTTCCATCGCTTTCTCACCTCCTTTTTATCTATTGCTATCTCTCCATTTCTCTATAATTATCTCTCTCTCTTTTTCTCTGTTTTTCTCTTCCTCTCTCTTTCTCTTTCTTACACTTTCTCATTCTCCCATTTTTCTATCCCGTTTTTTCTTTCTTTCTCTTTTTTCTTTCTGTTTTCCTTCCTTACTGTTTGTCACTTGTTCTCTTGTCTTCTCATCCATCTTTCTGTTTCTCTCTCTCTTTCTCTCTCTCTTTCTCTCTCTCTTTCTCTCTCAAATACATACATGTAAGCGCGTACATACTAACACATACAGACACACGTACACACACACACACACACACACACACACATATATATATATATATATATATATATATATATATATATATATATATATATATATATAAAGCATGCGATGGATAAACTGTCGTCTAAATTACACAAAAAATTAAAATAACACAGACATTTTTTTTTCACAGATATATTTACCAAAATTACAAGAAATATCTTGAAATAATAAAGATTAAATTTATCCAATAAAACCGCCATTGGCTTTAGCCACAGCCTCCAAACGATTTCACAATCACCTGCATCTCTTCTGGACAGTCTCCTTGTTTAAGTTAGTGAATGCTGCCATAATCCTTACTTTCAGTTTATTTTTTGGTGTTGAAAGGAGTTTTATTGGTCTCTCGCTCAAATGCGCCCCACTCATAATAAATCGAGGAGGTTGCAGTGTGGAGATTGCCAGATGCAAGGGGTGATGTGGTCGCAGAAACTGTCTGACAGCCATGACTGGATTCTCCCTCTTGTGTGTCATAGTGCAGAGCCCTGTTGTCAGATATAGTTTCTTCTAGCAGCTACCCTCTTGACCCAGGGCAACACTATCTCCTCAAGGCACTTGATGCAGGCATCCGTATTGAAACTAAGGTCCTGCGGGAAGATGAATGGAGGCATAACGTGTGATCACTCCAGATACCTTCGTGTTAAACTCTTTCCGAATCCTCTTCACTGTCTTCAGATTGACACCCAAACACTCTGAAATGTTCGGATTGGAGCTTCCGACGCGAATGCCAAACAGTGCAACAGTTCGGACTGAATTGCGCCATGGTGCCCTTTTTCTCAGTGACGGGGCCAAACTGACCCTACTATACACTGCAGTCGACAAAATCAATAACGAACAACGCGCATGCTCGAAATTAAAAATATAATATGGCGACAATTTTCCGAAAATTATATATATATATATACAAAGAAATAATCACACATAGAATCAATCAGCAATATTAATGCTATTATTGGCGATATCCATCGCTAGTAGTGTATAATGTATGCATTAAAATACTGTTAATCCATAGAGTGATGTGATCCTCATTCATAAAACTGTTGTCTGTTGTTTCCAGTTTATATTTTTTTTAAATGCAAGTACTTTCGAATAATCCTTTATTCATCGTCAGGCATATTTTTTCCTTATAAAATCAGAACTTGAAGACAAAATAATTGTTTGTCGAACGAAAGATGTTTTTTTTTTTTTTTTTTGAGAATGTGCTATTATTGATGGTTGTGTACGATCTCGGAACGTGCAAAGACGCAACGCTAAGTTTTTCAAAATTTTAAGTGAGAATTTTATTTGAACTTTTCTTGTGATGTGGTAAATCCACATATTCTATTTTTATCGATCCGCAGTACAAAAAAATTCCTATTAAAAAACTACTACTAAGACATAACACTATATTAATTGAACTATATACTTAGTTCATGACATATTAATTGAATACACTTGTGATGCGCTATGTATTTTATTTTTTAGACAAAAATTTTTTAAATTTTACTTTTTTAAATTTTACATTTTGATTTATATGTATATGTGTATGTGCGTACTTGTATGTGTATGTGTGTATATGTGTATATATGTAGGTGTGTATATAGGTATATGTATGTGTATGTATGGATGTATATGTATGCGTATATATGTATATATATGTATGCGTATATTGATGTATGTATATGTAGGTAGATGTAGATGTGTTTATATGTATGTGTGTATGATTTGGTATGTATGTACTCATATATATCTGTATATGGGTGTATATGTATGTATATATGTATGTATGTATAGTTAGACGGATAGATATAGGGATACATTGTTTATTTGTTTAGATGGGTGTATGTAATTGTATGGAGATGTAAGGTTTTATGTATATATGTTTATGTGCACGTATGTGTATGTCCGTATGTATATATGTGTGTAAATGTGTGTATATATGTAGGAGTGGATGTGTATGGATGTATGTGTATATGTATGTATGTGTGTGTATTTATGTATGTATATGTATACATATATGTATGCGTATGTGTATGTATATATATATATATATATATATATATATATGTATATGTATATGAATATATATATATATATATATATATATATGTGTATATGTGTACATGGATATGTGTGTGTATGTGTGTACACGCCTATATGTATGTATGTACGTGTATATGCTATTGTGTATGTGTGTATACGCATGTGTTTTTGAACATAGGAATATAGGTCCTTGCTAGATTAGATAATCGTTATATTTATTTTTTATATGTTTATATTTGATTTGTAACCTGTAGTCGATATTAATTTTGTCAAATTTTCTTAATTACCCAGCGGCCCTTTCAGTAAATGCCCTTCAGTTTTAGTTTACCCCTGCCCCATCTCTCTCCCCCACCCCTTTTTCTTCTTCCTCCCCCTTCCTCTTCTAAGATTAGATCGTCTATTGTCTGTGTATGTCACCACAAAATGTATCCTTTCCGGTTACATCTTTAATGTATTAGACATCCGACAACATTTATATTTCTCTCACTTAAACCGTCTTTAACTCCCCTCTTTAAAACTTCTCTCTGTTAAATTTTAATCCCTCACATTCTCTCGTCTGTTACCCCTCTCTATAGCTCTCATACTTACACTCTCTCTAAATTTTATTATTTTTTTCTTTCCGGAGTTGTTTTTTCTATTTTCTTTTTGAATTTGTAGGTCTGATGAATTGGATTGTATTTACGATTCCAATGGAATAAATTATGACCATGGAATATTAGTGTTTAAGCCTTTATTATATATATATATATATATATATATATATATATATATATATATATATATATATATATATATATATATATATGATAAAAAAAATGATGTTAAAGTGGTCAATATCAGAAATAGTGATTACATAAATATAAAAGAGGACACTGAGGTCAACACTGAGAAGTTGAATACAATCTTCAGGCCATATCTATGTCATGGCCTGAAGATTGCGTTCAAGCGTAAAAACAGGCTGTCAGCGCTCGGTGTTGACCTAGGTGTCCATATATATATATATATATATACATATATACATATATATATATAGTGGTTGGAAATAAATATTCGTGTACCTTGAAATTTTTTAATTAACATAGTTATCGCATATGAAAAAAGTTAAAATTCATACAATATTTCTACACCATTACATAATACTGCAATATGCAAGAACAATTAGAAAACTTTGTTATAAACGAAATTATGTGTTATTTATAAAATTTGGAGGCGAAAAATGTATTCGTACAAACAAAATTCTTTGTAAGCTTTTGCTAGATTCTTCCTATTATCTTATTACCCGAAAAATCTAGAACGTTCCCCAATTCATTTCTTATATAACATTGTCTCTGCACACAAATCATATACAATAATTATAATCATAGGGAAGGGCAAGGAACTATCAAATTCACAAAAAGAATTGATCATCAAACATTGGAAATTCTGCTTGCGGTGAGGGAGATGGCTGTGAAGGCCAGGGCGCACTCCTGAAGAGCCATGAGCAGGGGCTACAGAAGACTGTGGGATGTGGACATGGTTAGTCGAGTCGGGCACTCCTGACATCATGTTGCAGATCCTCTTCATGTTGACAATATATATAAAATAATATATAAAAAATATACTTTATATATATATATATATATAGATATATATATATATATAGGAATGGGTAGGATAAAAATCTGCATATACTTGCAGGCACGTATAAATATATTTCTTCCTCAGGTGCTATAAATAAAGTACTAAGTGTTATGAAACAGAGCTAGAAGTATATATATATACATAATATCCAATTTCGGTAGCACGACTCGGAGTTTCATGCAGTTCTTGAAATCTTCAGGTGCAAATCAAATACCTTCTGACCGTTATATATGCTTATTATGTATATTCACTAATATAATCTTACATATGAGATGATAACATATAGTTTAAAGGTATGCTATATTTATGGGTTAAAGTCCTCAATATCAGGGATAGAGTGTATGTAAATATAAAAGTGGACATTGAAGTCAACGCGCAGAGGCGACAGATTGTTTCATGCTAAACGCAATGGCCTGACGACTGCGTTTTCCATGAAACAGACTGTCGCCTCTTGGCGTTGACTTGAAGGCCCACTTTTATATCATCATCAGTTCTAGAATCCTTCTCAGATTCTCCCGACTCGTTCCTTCCAACCATTTCTGTCAGTTCCTTCAGATAGCATTTAGAGTCATCTACAAGTTGGTCAATGTAGATGTGATGTAGCTTCCAACCAATCTTTTGCCGCGCAATGGGCTCCATAAGGTGTCTCTCACAAGTTCTGACTTACTTCTCCAGGAGTGACCAGTTAGCCAAAGCTTTCTCTATCTCACCGAAACCGAGATAGGAAGAAGGTGTCCATAGAGGCGTTTCTTTGTAGGGTGTTTCTTCCAGCTGATGTCTAATGCGACTCGTAACATCCTTGTGTATGTTCCGTCAAGTGATGCTTCTTGGTGTTTCGTCAGTATCCATGATGCTGAGCCGTAGCTCAAGACAGATTCTACCGTGGCCTTAAAGAAGTCCCTCTTAAGATTGTCAGAGGGACGACTTATCAGCTACAACTAAGAAGGAGAAATTAAGTTGAAAAACGCCAACAACGTCAAATCCGTCCAGGAATTTGTTTACCTCGCCAGCAACATCAGGTCAACTGAGAGAGACATCAAAGTCCGCAAAGGCAAAGCGTGGGGTTTCCTTGATGGTCTGAGCACCATCTGGAAGTCAGAAGTCATCACTGATATATCATACTTATTATAAAACCCAAGTTGTGTGTGTGTGTGTGTGTGTGTGTGTGTGTGTGTGTGTGTGTGTGTGTCTGTACGTTTATATATTGGATCGGATTTCCTACATTTTTCAACCGATTTCAACAAAACTTCACAGGACTACGTAAAATTACCTTGCAGTGGTTCTGACAGCGCCAAAAATTGGAAAAACACCATTGTTTTTGCACAAAATCAATTTGAAAACACGATTAAGAGGCATCGCACGAATGAGAGGGGGACAACTCATATCGAGTTATACTTATTATAAAACCCAGGTTGTTTGTGTGTGTTCTTTTATATATGGGATCGGATTTCCTACATTTTTCAACCGATTTCAACAAAACTGTAGTGTTTCTTATTGTCTTGCACACTTTTTCTTTATTTTTACATTCAGAATGCTTTAAAAATTTCATTTACAAGACAATTGTTTATAATAAAATTCTATTTAATCAGTAGACTCATAACGATTGAAAACAATGTTTTTGTTTGAGTTTGGGTTTGACCAATTCGTAAAAAAAAAAAACGAAACAAAAAAAACAAACTAATTAAGACATGCATGTCCGTCAACCTTAAACAATAATCTTTTTATTTTATTTTTCAGTCTTTATGATGGTCGATACTTGATCTATCTCTTACTGTTACATCCCCGGGGAAATAGTATATATATATATATATATATATATATATATATATATATATATATATATATATTTGGTGATTGAAATATTATCCATCGTCATTAGTATTAATATAAGTAGTATAGTATTATTACTATAAATTACTAGATTGCGTTATTTAAATGTGTACATTTATTTTAGTTGCAAACTGATTAAGTTAATAACAGTCGGCCTTAAGAAAATAAATCCTTCCCCGACCACACTACAATCTTAATCTCATCAAGTGAAAGATCAAGCGTTATCATCATAATCTGCACTGTTTCGTTTGTTTGTTTGTTTGTTTGACGGCATATAAACGCCTTATGGGTCATTTAATATCAAAATTTAATATTCTTGAAAGATTTGAAGAAATAAAATTACGACATATGTTATTCTGCTTTCACAACTGAATACATGGTAGATGATACTCAGCTTTTATGCATATACATGTTTGTGTGGACATAATTACTAAAGGTGGTGATATGTGTATTTTATATTGTAGTTTTGTGGAAGTTATTTTTGGAATACAATTTCTTTAAGAAATTTTAGGATATTATATGGATTAATGTCATGAAAGAATTCTTTCATGTTGGTTGCTTGGATGGTTGTCTTTGTTTATTGGCACATCAAACTCTACAGGCTTTTTAATGCCGGAATCTAAGCATTTTGAACACAATTGCGTGCCTTCAATTACAGATAAAATCTATTGCTGGTCATATTGCTATAAAATGTATTGTTGTTCATTCTACTATAAAAAAAATATATATATATTATACTTTCATAGTGTTTTGTTTTTGTTTTGGGTTTCACTATTTGCCCATAGCTGGGACCCTAACAGGTGCTACCACTTCAAGTGGACCTGCGACCAACAGCAATTAAGTTGTTTCACGTTTCTGAAAACCTCCAATGTCCCCATCATCGGTCTTGCTGCCGGATGTAGTTTATCGTCATACTCAGGATTAACTAACTTCTTCTTCTCACATCCGTACAACAACCTCATTCAGTAACACTCTACCTTTAGTGACTCTTAAGCCTTGTATTGAGTGAACAATTACTAAAATAAATATTTTTAAATAAAATAAAATTTGTATTGAGTGAACAATTAGTAAAATAAATATTTTTAAATAAAATAAAATTTATTAACATATTCATTGTTATCTTGCATATTTGAACCCCTAACTAATGTCATCTAGTTTTGTTTTATTTTTTGTTGGGGTGGCGGTGGTAAAGTTATGAATCTAAATCATTATTTTAGCTCATTTTTTATAGATAAAATTGAATTTATGAAGCTATAAAGGGTGGCGCTAATATGCGTCCTTTTCATTGACTTTTTCTTCCAGTCTTCTGCTATATGACGTATTTGGGCGTCGTAGTCGGGCTTTTTTGTTGTTTTTTGATATTAAACAGCATTAAAAATCGATGTATTTCATTTTGATCATTGTCTGAGTATTTGCCTCTAGGTGATTTGACATAATGGAATGCGCGGGCGAATTATCGTTGACATAATGATAGCAGAATCTTTTGAACTCCCACTCATTATTAAAATAATAAAAAAAAAACAACAACAGGGAACCAAAAAATCAGTCTCCTCAGTATCGTAATTGATTTTAGCGCCGTGACATTTTTTAATCGATTTCAGCCCAAGCAATGCAATAAAGCCACTAAGAAACAAGGATGTGAAAAGAATTAGTAACGGGAAAATTACTAATGAACGGGAAGAGAAAAGAGATAAACCAACTCCCAAGTCAAAAAGAAATGCTACAAGACGAACACATTCGTTGTATAACAATAAACTTAATTAAAAAGTCGGGAAGATCCATAAATATTTTAAATATTTCTATACTTATGAGAATCTATTAAGATTATATTTTATGTAAATCTTTTGTTGTCAATAACGTTTCGTAGATTTAGCATTATTTGAATTTTGGGCATTATTGGAATTTTGGGCATTATTGGAATTTTGGGCATTATTGGAATTTGGGGCATTATTTGAATTTTGGGCATTATTGAAATTTTGGACATTATTGGAATTTGGGGCATTATTGGAATTTTGGACATTATTGGAATTTTGGGCATTATTGGAATTTTGGGCATTATTGGAATTTGGGGCATTTGAATTTTGGGCATTATTGGAATTATTTGTGTGATGAATAAACAACTCCGAATATCAACTTAAGAAACTTTATTCAGCAAAACCAAATCGTTATTAATTAAACAGCATTTTGCAATGGGTGGTTAGTATTGTTATGGGTAGGAGGGGGGGGTCAAGTTGCTTCTGCCTTTTCACCAAATAAATGGTCCCTGTAGAGTTGCTATATTTCTGTTGTTACTTTTTTTTATTGTTCAGGTCATGTAACGTCTCAGAAAGAGAATTTGGTGAGCCGAGTTCGAATTCCGACTGAGTTAGCAGCTCAGAAAGAAAGATCGGCTGCTGAATTCGAATCCCCGTTCCCTTTCGCACAAATACCCTTAGAAAAATTATGAATCCATCTTCTGTCCCAAACTATGGGTTAAATAGTATAGCAAACGGGGCTCTTGACCGACAACCTATCTAGAAGAACAACTCTGAATTCAAAAATCGGCAGCTAGAAACTCTTTACTCCTGGTTATATATGGTAACTCGATGGTACCACCCATGCCCCCGACAACCTGGGCAATTCTAGGAAATGTTTCTGCATGAGAAATAAGCGCACACTTTAAGTCATGAGTTCCGAAATCTCTTGCAGATGAAGATAGCGGCTTCTTTATTTGTAATGTTGCATAATAAATTCCATTGTCATTATAATGGACCTTGAAATTGGATATCTTCAGTTAGATCAATTTATCAAGAATCTTTTTATCAGGACTGACTTGCAAAGAGAAGAAATCAAAGAAAGAATTCGATCTGTAACTTTCAAATTATGTATTTAAAATATTTTCCTCCGCGCAAATCATTGTTGCTTCTTAATGAAAAGCAGTTTTCTCGTGCGTGTCAGTACAAAAGCTTTTAGATCTTTTTATTATATCAGTTTGCTAATAATAAATGGCATTTTTTTTTCTTTTTAGTCATTTCATCTCAAGCAAGGCGATAATGCCACTAAGACGCAAAGGGGTGCTAGTGGGAGTGAAAGAGAATGAAAAGACTTTAGAAGTAACCAGATACCCAATCGTAACGTAATAATCTATAAAACAGAGGTAGACACCATTGTGTATTTGTATTGTTGTTTTTGGTACCATCCTGATATCTCATTCCTTGTTTCAGTGTCTTTAACAACACCACGTCTTTCTTGTCTTATTTCCGGCTTAAACGCTTAATCTGTTGATCTGGAGGTTGGAGTAGAAGAACCAAACATGGCCTCTTGTTTAGATAAAAGCCGAAAGATTTATTTTTATATAAAAGTTATAAAAAATGTCTCTGGTAAGTGGTATACTATAACGGGTTGAATGCGCGGTATACTAAGTGTTAGGTGAGAGCGTGAAAAAGGAAGATGCTTAACACCGACTGGCTGTTTGGTAGTTATCACTTTGACAGGTAGTTGTCGCGTTGACAGGGTCAGTTCATTTACTATGTATACAGGAGATGTGTACAAAGCCTAATGGTCGGGCGGGCAGTCAGCCGTACGTCTCTCTTCGCTTTCTCTTTGTGTGCTACTGTCCGGCTTTTTATAGCCTATACAAGGAAAACGCGCTGCGTAGTTAAAAGCATTTGTGGCAAACGAGATTCGTCTCAATAATGGCTAACAGTCTGATATATTTGTGTTTCTTTTAAAATTTGTTTAAAATTTGAGTAATGTGCAGCGTCTGTTTGACTTAGCTAGACTAAAATTAGTGTGTAGTTAGAGATATATGGTTTTTTAATAATTGTGTAAATTTGGCTTTAATTTTTTTTTATCTCTATGTGTAAATTGTGTTTTTCTGCTACAAATCTAATCAAGTCAAGAAAAAACCGTGACCCGTTCAAAGAGATTATTTTTTTTTAAAATCAGATGATGAGCAAATTCTTTGTTTTCATGGCATTTTGGATTCATTTTACATTGAAAACTACAATGAAGTTTGGTTTCATTGTCTCCATGGACTTTTTTATACCGACTCGTCGAAAGAAATTTGTTTTAGGCTTTGAAAAATAAAATTTATTCTAGAAGAAAATGAAAACATTAAAAGGATTATGTTTTTCTCTGCTAAGACCTTAGGGGGTGAATCGATTTGTACTACTTGTTTGAATTCTTCATGTCGTCTCAGACAAAAGAATGGTAACCTAATGTCGTACTTCACCAGATGAATATCTCATCCTACTTTATATTAATACCAATGCCGCGGACAAACGACAGTTGTAATTAGAGATTTAGTTATAAGAAGCACAATGCCTAGTGCCATTTCTGAGTTTTCCTATGCTGGATTTTACCAAATGAATGTTGCGAGTAAATGGAAATAATGCTTTTAGCGAAGTTGGCTTGCTTTCTTGTCTTTCTTTCAAAGATTACGAAAAAGTAGAACGGTCGACATCTTTGTTCTCAGCTAGGAATACTTCTCCATCTTGCAAAATGGAAATATTACATTAGCTACCAAAAGTCGGTCTGTTGATAAAGGAATTCTTCGGCGCTTAAAAAAAGATGAAAATAAAGATACAAGCCATCTTCAGAATGGTCAGTCCCAAATCCATTTGTATGGCAGCGTTCCTTACAAAATTTCTTTCTTCAGAATCACAAAAAATTAATAGCAATAAGATAAAGGCGATAACATTAGAAAGAAAGAAAGAAAGAAAGAAAGAAAGAAAGAATAAAAATAAATAAAGAGTGTAAAATATGGAAGAGAAAAAAAGAGAATCTGGAATCAAAGAAAAACTGAAAAAGAAAGAATGAATGAATTAAATAAAGAAAAACATGTAGCGAAAGAAAGAAAGAAAGAAAGAAACAAACAAACAAACAAACAAAGAAACAAAGAAAGAAAGAATAAAAATAAATAAAAAGTGTAAAATATAGAAGAGAAAATAAAAAGAATCTGGAATCAAAGAAAAACTGAAAAAAAATGAATGAATAATGAAAGAAAGAATAAAGAAAAACATTACACGAAAGAAAGAAAGAAAGAAAGAAAGAAAGAAAGAATGAATGAAGAAAATAAAGAAAAAATTTGACACGAAAGAAAGAAAGAAAAAAGAGGACTAGAAAAGAAATAAACAAAAAACAGCAAGAAAAGATAAAACGATAAATAAAGAAAGAAAAAAAGATTTAAAATAAAAACGAAAGAAAGAAAACTATGAAAGAAAGAAAAGAATTAAATTAAATAAAAATCGAAAACGAGAAACTTCAATAAATCGACTGATGAAGAGAATCGATCATTAAGCATGTATATTGATATTCTCAGGGAAATGTAAAGATTGACTTCTTAAAATGTTTGCCAAGATTTTCAAATCTCTGGCTAGTGGTTTATTGGAATGAATTCGACGCCATTTTTCAGATTCGAATAAAGAAAAAATAATTCTATTTGTGCTCGCTATTCATGTGGCTGAGTTGATAAGCGTCCCTGATTTCTACGCCACGCCTTTTTTCCTTTTTTTTTTTTTTTTTTGTTGGTTTGTTTTGTTTTTTGCTTGCCAGTAGCAAGGGTTCAGGTCAGGTTGAGGTGAGGAAATAAACCGAGACGGAGAAAATAGTCGATTCATACATTTTCGTCGTCTGGAAGCTCAAAAGATTCTATCATTGTTCTGTAAGAGGAATTATATATTCGATATTTTTTTGAAATAGGTGAAGAAATGGAGTCGACAAATCGTGCTCAAATTCCGTCCGTGACAATTTGTGTTCACTTCGCGCTTCGGAAAGGCATGAATCTTAATTTCCTTCACTCTAGTCTTCAGCTATCAGTTAACTTGTAGGGTAGACAGGGTTATCCAATATTTATTCGCAACCAGTTTAGGAAAATAAGAATTCTGAATTCAAAGGGTACAACCGCCAAAACAGGTAAAACAAAAGCCTAAACGAACACAACAGGTACAACAGCCAAAAAGGGTACAGCAGCCAAAACGGCAACAATGAGTACAATGGCCAAAACGAGTACAACATATGCAATAGCCAAAACGGGGACAATGGGTAAAATACCCAAAACAGGTACAATGGTCAAAACGGGTACAATGACGAAAAACTGGTACAACGGGTACAACGGGTACAACAGCCAAAACAGTTTCAATGACCAAATCGGGTACAATGGATGCAATGGTCAAAACGGCCACAATGAGTACAATGGCCAAAACGAGTACAACAGGTACAATAGACAAAATTGAGACAACGGATACAACAACCAAAACGGGTAAAATGTCCAAATCGGGTACAACGGGTGCAATGATCAAAACGGCAACAATGAGTACAGTGGCCAAAACGAGTAAAACAGGTACAATAGACAAAATTGAGACAACGGTTACCACAACCAAAACAGGTACAATGTCCAAATCGGGTACAACGGGTGCAATGGTCAAAATGGCCACAATGAGTACAATGGCCAAAACGAGTACAACAGGTACAATAGACAAAATGGAGACAACGGTTACCACAACCAAGACGGGTACAATGTCCAAATCTGGTACAAAGTGTGCAATGTCTAGAATGGGTACAGCGGACATAATTGCCAAAACGGGTACAATGGGTACAATGGACAAAACGTTGTGCTTATAAGAACGAAGATGATCATGCAGTCCTGAAGCGCAAAGTATATAATATAACCATTCCATTTTCTTTTTCAAGAGCAGTAATACCAATTTGCAAGTATTAAAGAAATGAAAACTGTGGCTTTCCATGATCATCTACGTCCTGAAGCGACATATTTTAAAAAGGCAGTTGTAGCTTTCAATCTTGTGCAATGAGCGCTAAAATCTCACCTCCTCAAATGTATGTCCAAATCCTCCAGATACATCCCGAGATCTCTTCCGAGTCAATAAAAACGAACATTTCTTCGTTTTAGCGACACATTGTTCTCTTTTTTTTCCCTTCAAGTCAAAAAGATATAATCACTTTTAACCGTATTCCTTTGCGTGTGGACACTTATTTAAACTGGTTTGTTTTTTATTACTTTGTTACTGTCTTAGAACTGATTTGCTTTGCTTTAACTCGCATTACATAATGTCTTATCTCTTGTTATTTGCCGTCTTCTTCGACTTTTTATTGTTATTAAGAATTTTGTCCATTCCACTTAACCATGCCTGCTTCCTCAACAACAGAAGAGGAACAACGATTCACTTGTAAAAACCAACCATTACAACCTAACATTTAAGTTTTATCTAAAAATATTAACAAAAAACTTTCACACGCAATATTTAGGTACTCATTTTACTGAATGGTTTTCTCCAAATTTCTGCCTGAATATCTGGGATGAGCCGATTTGTTAGAATGTTCACATTCTGACCATGAGACCCGGGTTCGAATCTCACAATGGTTGATTTGTCAGGAAAGTGCCTGAAAATCATACCCAAGTCTTGTGGGTGAAATTGGGTAGATGGAAACCTTGGGTAGGAGGTCATCGATACCTCTGCTAGCACGAAGTCATCGTGGCCGAGGGCTTGAGCTGCCTTTGTTCAAACTGTTGATTACGCTAGATAACACGTTTCCCAGAAACATAGTTGCAGTATAAACTACAGATGGGTTCTGTATGTGTTGTATAAAGCAAGCATTTGCAATAGGGATTGGCTAGCCGCCCTAGTAGACATTTATCCTCGATTACGAGTGGCCAGCTATACATATATATCTGGGATGAGAAGGTATTATTTACAGCTTTTTTGTTATTATCAAAACGTTTCAACCATTGTTCCCTCAATCCTTCTTCAGGTGTCTCTCGATTCTGTTAATCTTCTAATTTTGAACTAAACGCTGAATCTGCTGAGGCATTTTCCTGTCCATGTCTATATATTTCCTATAGTTCTTTTATTCTTTTTCAGTTGTTGGTGATGTTTCCAGGGAGTTTAAGTCTGTATTACCCGGCCCAGGGATTGAACTCACAATTATGATGACACCAAATTCACAAGCCATCGCTTTAATCCTACCACGAATAAAGGGGACAGTACCTTAGATGAATAAAGCGTTGGTTCGTGAATTTGGTTTTATCGTAATTTCTGAGTGCAATCTTTAAAACAGGTTATAGAGACAGAAGGAGAGCGGAAACAGGGTGGGGCCATAACGTGATATCCGCAGACATGGACAGCGGAACAAGAACAATATACTCCCGTAGATTAAATAAATATTTCAGTTCGAATTTCCCTGTAGATTAACTGGATTAACAAGTCGGATGTTGTGATAACAAAAACAAAAACATTAGTCCTACTGTAAATATTTTTGCTCAGTTCAAATCTGTTGTGGAGTAAGACACTACCGGTAAGACAAAATGAATAAATAATGAACTGAAATTGAGTCAGAAATTTGTTGCTATCAGTCGAGGAAATTTTCTATGGAAGTCACGGCGAGTAACCTAAGCGACACATAATATTACAAACGCTAGAAACGATTTATAAAAAAATTTCTAAAACGTTAATGAATTTGAATAGGGAACGCACTATGGGAATGAAGATCTTTAAGGTCGATTTATACATCCTGATATTTACACTACACTTTCTTCTTCTTCTTCTTCTTCTTCTTCTTCTTCTTCTTCTTCTTCTTCTTCCGCTTTCGCTACTATCGCTTCTTCTACTTCATCCTCCTTTTTGGATGGACATTTCTGAGAAATCAAATCAACTCAATAAAATAGCAATAAAAAAGTGGATAATTATTTTCTTGCTTTAAGAGAGAAAATTATTATTGATGCTTATTTCATTATAGATAAACAGTTTGAAATACCTACACAACCCCCAATTCCTACAATTTATTTTATCTCATTCACCTAGCCTGTTTTGTAATGCGTTACAAGATTGCAACATGATAAACCAGTTTTTCTGGTAAGAAAAAAAAAATAGATGAAAAGTTATATAAAAAAAAAAATAAATAAAGTTTTGTTTTTTAGTTGTCTGGTCAAGGAGGGTATCTGGACAAGTCTCTTGTCACTTGAATTCAATATGTTTTTCTCAATTACTTTTGAAATCACTTAACCAAAAGTAAAAACCAGCATCACAAGAGGCAGAAAGACATCATGATTTGTTATAGAAAAGAAACCAGGCAAATGGCAGAAAGTATGTGAACACAAAATGAAAGAGAGGAAAAAAAATTCAAGTGGATCAATTTCCCAAATTGAACAAGTGGTGACTTTAGTCACAATGACGTCAACTGAAACCATCTATTGACATGAATAGAAAAGGTTATTTCAAGAGATTTGGGGGTCAAAATAACTCAGCACACATATTGAATAACTTCAGAAATTTAAACAACAAAATCAAAAACCTAAAATTAGATAATTATTGAAATGCAGCTATAAAATTCCCATGAAATCTTCCACCCACATATATATGCCTAACACTACTCCACTGATTCTAGACAGAAGTGCTATTCCATATATAAATAATAAGAGTTATTTCTGATTAATTTGATTTGAATATCTAGTGCTCCTGCTACATATTTAGAGATTTTTATAAAATCCAAAGAAGAATGTGCAATGTTATTGGTCCTAACCTGGCATCTTGGCTTCAATCACCTTCCTACTTCCATTTCAGTGCCTTTTCTCTAAATACTTTCATAGCAATTTTTTTTGATGAACATTCCTCTATGGTACCTAGAATTTATGAATTTAAGTGAAGAACAAAATTGGTAACAAAGTCTCATCATTTTACAGTTGAAATGGCTACATGCAACCACAAGTTCTATGCTAATAGTTTCTTCTACTACATTTCTTGTTTGTGGAACTCTTCCAGAGTCTTACTTACCAGTCAACTTTGATCTTTAAAGACACTTGATGTAGGCCTAAAGTGTTGAGACTGAGGCCCTGAACAAATTCAGTTGTTCTTTTTCTTATCAGAACAATCAGAGTGACTTTTCAAAGCTGCTGCACCTTTGTAATCACTATTAGACTCATCCAACTCTTCTCAAATCATCTGCACTGACATCAAATTGACACCTAAACAATGAAATGTTTATATTGGAGCTTCAGTGTCAATACCAAACAGTACAACATGCAGTTTCCAAATTTTGGTAGAGTGAATTCGTCATGGTGCACTTTTTCTCAGAGAATGCCCAACTGACCCTACTATACTGTGAAATCATCTAAAGTAAAACAAACGTGCATAATTTTAAAATTAAAAAAAATATAAAATGGTGACAATTTACTCATCACACTGTGGGTTTATATTTATTATATATATATATATATATATATATATATATATATATATATATATATATATATATATATATAAAACAAAGTGTCAGCAGATACACTGTAGGCAGAAGTGCTGATATATATATTAAATAAGCCATTTTTTATGAGTACTATACTAACCTTAATATTATATAAATTCAGTCCTCCTCTATCTTATATAGTATACCTTCTAGAAATGTTGAGGCAATTAGAGAGAGAAGAAAATAGAAACACCATGCCACCATTGTATTCTGATGGCAAAACTGATTCCTTTGAAGAATTTCAGAATTCTACAAGTGACACACTTTTACTTTTTCCGTTTATAGCTGTTTTGGACTATGTTCTGCAAATTTCTCTCAACAACATGGAGGAAAAAAAAGGTTCCTTTTTGAAACCTCCAAAGTAGTCAGTACATTCCACAATTCTGACTGACCTTGAATTTGCCAATGATCTTGCATTAATTTCTCAATGTATCAAAGAGAAAAGAAAATCCTTGCTACAATCACTTGAGCAAGCAGCAAAGCAGTGAGATCTCTATTGCAATTTTGAATAAGACAGAATATATCACAACCTTCCCTGAACTGAAAGAGTTGAAGTCACTCAATAATATATCCATCAAAAGAGTTGAGGACTCCAAATATCTTGGAGCTCACATAATAGATTAAGAAAAGACTTCAACATCTGAAAAGCTCTTGCATGTGATGCATGTAACAAATTTCACAAGATTTGGCACAAGAAACCTTACATCCCTTTAAAAGTCCAAACATTTCAAACACTGATTGAACCAGTCATCTTTGGACATTATCTGTTCATTTTGAAGACGAAATTGAATGGAACACTTGCAAATCTACTTAGAAAAAAATCCAGAACATCAGTTGGAGAATGCAACGCTTAACACAACTTACAGAGACCAATCTTATGCTCAAAGGAAAACAGTTACAGTTTGCGGCCACTAAAACTGAGGAGACGGGGAGGTCATCATCCTTACTTCTATGGCATCCTTTTGGTGACTTCTAACAAGTTGACTTTCCCAGACACCATTGCTCAGGACTCGAAGTTAGACATTGGGGATCTGGAAAAGGCAATGCAGGACCAACCACAGGGAGGCTGAAGGGATGATGATGATGATGAACACATATACTATAAAATACATACTATATATTTACTAAGCTTAGTCTAGTCTGACACAAGATCAAATAGGAGATGTGAAATGAGAAAACCAATCTTGCAAGAAATGTTTACTACTTTAAAAGTATTTAAATCATGTCAGTTAATTAAGCTCAAACACCAATCTCTACAAAATATACAAATACCTCAATGTTATAGCTACATCATGTTGAAACACCAGTTTCCGAATGATCACTGAAATCAAGCAGCATGAAGCCTGGTCAGTATGTAGATGGGTAACTACTTGGGAATACCAGGTGCTGTAAGCTTGGATGTGCAAGAGGTGCAATGGATAATGGCTTGGAATTGTTAATCAGAGTACCAAGTTCCAATTACATTGTGTTCATCATGTTCACTTTCACATAAAATACCCTTGGGAACAGTATGAATAAACCACTTCTTCCCCTCAGCTATGGGTTAATTAGATAAGACTTGTAACACTAAACCATTATCATTTATTTGCTTAACTGTTGAAACACTGGTTTATACAATCACCAAAAGTTAAAGCATCAACCCTGGTCAGTACATAGATGGGGGACTTTCTTGAGCAAACTAGCTGCTGTGCTTGGATATGCAGGTGAAAGAGAAATGGAGATGAAAAATTTGATATTGTTAATCAGAGTGCCAAGTTCTAATTCCCCCTTGGATTCATTAAGTGTTTTTACACACAAATACCCTTGAAAAAAGGTATGAATCTACCTCCAATTCCAAGCCAAAGAGAAAGCTATGATTCAAGAAAAGACAAGTAAAAAAAGAAAAAGAACTGAAAAAAAAAAAAATAAGAAACAAAAGTAAAAAAAAGAAAAAAAAAAAAAACAAGATGGGAAAAAAGAAAAAAAAAAAAGAGAAAAAAAAAAAAAAAAAAGAAAAAAAAAAGAGTAAGAAAAGAAAAAACACTCTAAGAAAAGAGAAAAGAAAAAGAAAAGTAAGAAAGAGAAAAGAGAAAAAAAAGAAAGAAAAAATAGAAAGAAAGAGAAAAGAAGAAAGAAAGAGAAATAGAAGAGTAAGAAAGAGAAATAAAAGAGTAAGAAAGTGAAAAAGAAAAGAAAGAGAAAAAGAAGAGTAAGGAAGATGAAAAGAAGAATAAGAAAGGGAAAAAGAAGAGTAACAAAGAGAAATAGAAGAGTACGAAAGAGAAAAGAAGTGTAAGGAAGAGAAAAAGAAGAGTAAGAAAGAGAAATAGAAGAGTAAGAAAGAGAAATAGAAGAGTAAGAAAGAGAAATAGAAGAGTAAGAAAGAGAAATAGAAGAGTAAGAAAGAGAAAAAGAAGAGTAAGAAAGAGAAATAGAAGAGTAAGAAAGAGAAATATAAGAGTAAGAAAGAGAAAAAGAAGAGTAAGGAAGAGAAAAAGAAGAGTAAAAAGATAAAGAGAAGAAAGAAAATATAGAAAGAGTAAGAAAGAGAAAAGAAGAAGAGAAAAGAAAGTAAGAAAGAAAAGAAGAGTAAGAAAGAGAAATAGAAGAGTAACAAAGAGAAAGAAGAGTAAGAAAGAGAAATAGAAGAAAAAGAAAAAAGAAAAGAAGGAAAGAGAAATGAAGAAGAAGAGTAAGAAAGAGAAATAGAAGAGTAAGAAAGAGAAATAGAAGAGAAAGAAAAGAGAAAAGAAAGAGAAAGAAAGAGAAAGAAAGAGAAAGAGAAAGAGAAGAGTAAAAAAAGAAAGAGAAATAGAAGAGTAAGAAAGAGAAATAGAAGAGTAAAAAGAGAAAAAGAAGAGTAAGAAAGAGAAAAGAAGAGTAAGAAAGAGAAAAATGAAAAGAGAAAAGAAGAGTAAGAAAAGAGAAAAGAAAGAAGAAAGAAAAAGAAAAAGAAGAGAAAAAAAGAAAAGAAGAGTAAGAAAGAGAAAAAAGTAAGAAAGAGAAATAGAAGAGTAAGAAAGAGAAAAAGAAGAGTAAGAAAGAGAAATAGAAGAGTAAGAAAGGGAAAAGAAGAGTAAGAAAGAGAAATAGAAGAGTAAGAAAGAGAAATAGAAGAGTAAGAAAGAGAAATAAAGAAAAAGAAAAGAAAGTAAGAAGAGAAAAAAAGAGAAGAAAAGAAATAAAGAGTAAGAAAGAGAAAAGAAGAGTAAGAAGAAAAAAAAGAGAAAAAGAGAAAAGAGAGTAGAGAAAAGAAGAGAAAAAGAGAAAAAGAAGAAAAGAGAAATAGAAGAGTAAGAAAAAAAAAAATAGAAGAGAAAGGAAGAAAAGAAAAGAAAAAAAAAAGAGAAAAAAAGAAAGAGAAATAAAAGAGAAGAAAGAAGAGTAAGAAAAAGAAAAAGAAGAGTAAGAAAGAGAAATAGAAGAGTAAGAAAGAGAAAAGAAGAGTAAGAAAGAGAAAAAAAAGAAAAGAAAGAAGAGAAAAGAGAAATAGAAGAAAAGAAAAAGAAGAAAGTAAGAAAAGAGAAAAGAAAGAAAAGAAGAAAGAGAGAAAAAGAAGAGTAAAAAGAGAAAAGAAGAGAGAAATAGAAAAAGAAGAAAAGAAGAGTAAGAAAGAGAAAAGAAGAGTAAGAAAGAGAAAAAGAAGAAAAGAAATAGAAGAGTAAGAAAGAAAAAGAAAAGAAAGAGAAGTAAAGAAGAGAAAAGAAGAGCAAAGAAAGAAAGAAGAAAAGAAAGAAAAAAGAAGAGTAAGAAAGAGAAATAGAAGAGAAAAAGAAAAAAAGAGTAAGAAAGAGAAAAAGAAGAGTAAGAAAGAGAAAAGAAGAGTAAGAAAGAGAAATAGAAGAGTAAGAAAGAGAAAAAGAAGAGTAAGAAAGAGAAAAGAAGAGTAAGAAAGAAAAAAAAAGTAAGAAAGAGAAAAAGAAGAATAAGAAAGAGAAAAAGAAGAGAGAAAGAGAAAAAGAGAGTAAGAAAGAAAAGGAGAAAAGAAAAGAAGAGTAAGAAAGAGAAATAGAAGAGTAAAAGAAAAAGAGAAATAGAAGAGTAAGAAAGAGAAATAGAAGAGTAAGAAAGAGAAAAAGAAAAAGAAAAAGAGAGTAAGAAGAGAAAAGAAAGAGAAAGAGAAAGAGTAAGAAGAAAGAAAAAAGAAGAAAGAAGAGAAAAAGAGTAAGAAAGAGAAAAAGAAGAGTAACAAAGAGAAAAGAAGAGTAAGAAAGAAAAAGAAAGAAAAGAGAAAAGAAGAGAAAGAGAAAGAAAAAGAAAAAGAGAAAAAAGAAAATAAAAGAGAAAGAAAAAAAGAAAGAGAAAGAGAAGAAAAGAAAGAGAAATAGAAGAGAAAGAAAGAGAAAAAAGAGTAAGAAGAGTAAGAAAGAGAAATAGAAGAGTACAAAAAAAAGAAAAGAAGAGAAATAGAGAAAGAGAAAAAGAAGAGTAAGAAAGAGAAAAAGAAGAGTAAGAATGAGAAATAGAAAGAAAGAGAAAAAAAGAGTAAGAAAAAGAAAGAGTAAGAAAGAGAAATAAGAAATAAAAAAAAAGAAAAAAGAAAGTAAGAAAGAAAAAGAAAGAGAAAAGAAGAGTAAGAAAGAGAAAAAGAAGAGTAAAAAGAGAAATAGAAGAGTAAGAAAGAGAAAAAGAAGAGTAAGAAAGAGAAATAAAAGAGTAAGAAAGTGAAAAAGAAAAGAAAGAGAAAAAGAAGAGTAAGGAAGAGAAAAAGAAGAGTAAGAAAGAGAAAAAAGAAAAAAAGAGAAAAGAAGAAAAGAAAGAGAAAAAAGAAAGAGAAATAGAAAAAGGAAAGAAAGAGAAAAGAAAAGAAAGAAAGAAAAAGAAAAAAAAGAGAAAAGAAGAAAAGAAGAGAAAAGAAGAAGTAAGAAAGAGAAAAGAAGAGTAAGAAAGAGAAAAGAAGAGTAAGAAAAGAGAAAGAAAGAGAAAAAGAAGAGAAAAAAGAGAAAGAAAAGAGAAAGAAAAAGAAAAAGTAAGAAAGAGAAATAGAAGAGAAAGAAAGAGAAAAGAAGAGAAGAAAGAGAAAAAGAAGAGTAAGAAAGAGAAATAGAAGAGTAAGAAAAGAAATAAAGAAAAAAAGAGAAAAGAAGAGTAAAGAAAGAGAAATAGAAGAGTAAGAAAGAGAAAAAGAAGTACGAGAGAAAGAAAAAGAAAAAAGATGAGAAGAAAAAAAGAGTAAGAAAAAAAGAAGAGTAAGAAAGAGAAAAAGAGTAAAAAGAGAAAAAGAAGAGTAAGAAAGAGAAATAGAAGAGTAAGAAAGAGAAAAAGAAAGAGTAAGAAAGAGAAATAGAAGAGTAAGAAAGAGAAAAAGAAAGAAAAGAAAGAGAAAAAGAAAAAAGAAAAAAGAAAAGAGAAAGAGAAAGAAGAAAAGAAAGAAGAAAAGAAAGAAGAAAGAGAAATAGAAGAAGAGAAAAGAAGAGAAAAGAAAGAGAAAGAAAAGAAGAGAAAAGAAGAAAAGAAGAGTGAAAAAGAAGAGAAATAAAAGAGAAAAGAAGAGTAAGAAAGAGAAAAAGAAGAGTAAGAAAAGAAAGAGAAGAGTAAGAAAGAGAAAAAGAAAGAGAAAAAAGAAAAGAAAGAGAAAAAAAAAGAAAAAAGAAAAAGAAAAGAAGAAAGAGAAAAAGAAGAGTAAGAAAGAGAAAGAAGAAGTAAGAAAGAGAAAAGAAGAGTAAGAAAGAGAAAAAGAAGAAAAGAAAGAGAAAAGAAGAGAAAAAAGGAGAAAAGAAAGAGAAAAGAGAAATAGAAGAGTAAGAAAGAGAAATAGAAGAGTAAGAAAAAAAAAAAGAAGAGTAAGAAAAAGAAGAAAGAAAGAGAAATAAAAGAGTAAGAAAGAGAAAAGAAGAAAAAGAAAGAGAAATAGAAGAAAGAAAAAAAAAGAAGAGTAAGAAAGAGAAAAAAGAAAAGAAAGAAATAAAAGAAGAGAGAAAGAGAAGATAAGAAGAGAAAAAGAAAGAGAAAGAAAAGAAAAGAAAGAGAAAAAAAAAGAAGAAAGAGAAAAGATAGAAAGAGAAAAGAGAAAGAAGAGAAAAAAGAAGAAAAGAAGAGGGAGAGAAAGAGAAGAAAGAAAGGAAAGAAAATAGAGTAAGAAAAAAAGAAAAAAGAAGAAAAAAGAAAGAAGAAGTAAGAAAGAGAAAAAGAGTAAGAAAGAGAAAGAAGAAAGAAAGAGAAAAAGAAGAGTAAGAAAGAGAAATAGAAGAGTAAGAAAGAGAAATAGAAGAGTAAGAAAGAGAAATAAGAAGAGTAAGAAAGAGAAATAGAAGAGTAAGAAAGAGAAATAGAAGAGTAAGAAAGAGAAATAGAAAGAGAAAGAGAAGAAGAAGAAAATAAAAGAAAGAAAGAGAAAAAGAAGAAAAAAGAAAAAGAGAAAAGAAGAGCAACAAAGAAAGAGAAAAGAGAAGAGTAAGAAAGAGAAAAAGAAGAAAAAGAAAGAGAAAAGAAAAGAGAAAAAAAGAAGAAACAAAGAGAAGAAGAAGAGTAATAAAAGAGAAAAAAGAGAAAAGAAAAAAAAGAAAGAGAGAAGAAAGAGAAAAGAAGAAGAGAAAAAAGAGAACTTTTTAAGAAAGAGAAAAGAGAGTAAGAAAGTAAAGAAAAAAAAAGAAAGAGAAAAAGAAAAAGAAGAAAGAGAATGGAAGAGGAAAAAGAAAGAGAAATAGAAGAGTAAGAAAGAGAAAAAGAAGAGTAAGAAAGAGGAAGAAAGAAGAAAGAGAAATAGAAGAAAGAAAAAGAGAAGAGAAAGAAAGAAAAGAAAGAGAAAGAAGAGAAAAAAGAAGAGAAAGAAAGAGAAATAGAAGAGTAAGAAAGAGAAAAAGAAGAGTAAGAAAGAGAAAAAGAAGAGTAAGAAAGAGAAAAGAAGAGTAAGAAAGAGAAAAAGAAGAGTAAGAAAGAGAAAATAGAAGAGTAAAAAGAAAGAGAAATAGAAAAGAGTAAGAAAAGAGAAAAGAAGAGTAACAAAAGGGAAAAAAGAAGAGTAAGAAAGAAAAGAAGAGTAAGAAAGAGAAATAGAAGAGTAAAAAAAGAAAGAAAAAAGAGTAACAAAGAGAAAAGAAGAGTAAGAAAAAGAAGAGTAAGAAAGAGAAAAAAGAAAGAGAAGAAAAATGGAAAGAAAAGAGAAAAGAAGAAGAAAGAGAAAAGAAGAGTAAGAAAGAGAAAAGAAGAAAGAAAAAAAAGAAAAAGAAGAGTAAGAAAGAGAAATAGTAGAGTAAGAAAGAGAAATAGAAGAGTAAGAAAGAGAAAAAGAAGTGTAAGGAAGAGAAAAAGAAGAGTAACAAAGAGAAATAGAAGAGTACGAAAGAGAAATAGGGGAAAAAGAAAGAGAAATAGAAGAGTAACAAAGAGAAATAGAAGAGTAAGAAAGAGAAAAAGAAGAGTAAGAAAGAGAAAAGAAGAGTAAGAAAGAGAAAAAGAAGAGTAAGAAAGAGAAAAAGAAGAGTAAGAAAGAGAAATAGAAGAGTAAGAAAGAGAAAAGAAGAGTAAGAAAGAGAAAAAGAAGAGTAAGAAAGAGAAAAGAAGAAAAAGAAAAGAGAAAAAAAGAAAAAAAAAGAGAAAAAGAAGAGAAAGAAAAGAAAGAAGAGTAAGAAAGAGAAATAGAAGAAAAGAAAAGAAATAAAAAGAGTAAGAAGAGAGAAAAAGAAGAGTAAGAAAGAGAAATAGAAGAGTAAGAAAGAGAAGAAGAGTAAAGAGAAAAAAGAAGAGAAAAGAAAGAGAAAAGAAAGAGAAATAAACAGAAAAAGAAAAGAAGAGTAAGAAAGAGAAAAGAAGAGTAAGAAAGAGAAGAAGAAGAGTAGAAAGAAAAAGAGAAATAGAAGAGAAAGAAAGTAAGAAAGAGAAAGGAAGAAAGAGAAAAAGAAGAGAAAGAAAGAGAAAAAAGTGAGAAAGAGAAAAGAGCAAGAAAGAGAAGAGAAGAGAAGAAAAAGAAAAGAAGAGTAAGAAAGAGAAAAGAAGAGTAAGAAAGAAAATAGAAGAAAGAAAGAGAAAAGAAGAAAAGAAGAGAAAAGAAGATAAGAAAGAAGAAATAGTAGAAAAAGAAAAAGAAGAGTAAGAAAGAGAAATAGAAGAGAAAAGAGAAAAGAAAGAAGAAAAAAAAGAAGAAAAAGAAAGAAAGAAATAGAAGAGTAAGAGAAAAGAGTAAAAAGAGAAAAGAAAGAAACAAAGAAAAGAGAAGAGTAAGAAAGAGAAAAGAAGAGTAAAAAAGAAGAAAAAGAAGAGAAAAGAAAGAGAAATAGAAGAGTAAGAAAGAGAAAAGAAGAGTAAGAAAGAGAAAAGAAATAAGGAAAAGAAAGAGTAAAAAAGAGAAATAGAAAAGAAAAAAGAGAAAAGAAGAAGAGTAAGAAAAGAAAAAAAAAAAAGAAAAGGAAGAGAAAGAGAAAAAGAAGAAGAAGAAGAGTAAGAAAGAGAAAAAGAAGAGTAAGAAAGAGAAATAGAAGAGTAAGAAAGAAAGAGAAAGAGAAAAAGAGAAAAAAAGAGAAAAAAAAGAGTAAGAAACAAAGAGAAGAGAAGAGAAGAATAAGAAAGAGAAAAAAGAGAAGAGTAAGAAAAGAGAAAAAGAAGAGAAAAGAAAGAGGAGAAAAAGAAAGAGAGAATAAGAAAGAGAAAAGAAGAGTAAGAAAGAGAAAGAAAGTAAAAAAAGAAAAGAAAGAAGAAAGAGAAAAGAAGTAAAAAGAGAAATAAAAGAGTAAAAAAGAGAAAAGAAAGAGAAAGAGAAGAAGAAGAAAGAAAGAGAAAGAAGAGAGAAGAAGAAAGTAAAAGAGAAAAGAAAGTAAGAAAGAGAAAAGAAGAGTAAGAAAGAGAAAAGAAGAGTAAGAAAGAGAAAGAAAGAAGAGAGAAAAAGAAAAAATAGAAAAAAGAAGAAGAGTAAGAAAGAGAAAGAAAAAGAAAGAGAAAAGAAAGAGAAAAAAAGAAGAGGAAGAAAGAGAAAAGAAGAGTAAGAAAGAGAAAAAGAAATAGAAGAGTAAGAAAGAGAAGAAAAGAGAAGAGAAAAGAAAAAGAAAAAAAAGAGTAAAAGAGAAAAGAAGAGTAAGAAAGAGAAAAAGTAAGAAAAGAAAAAGAAGAGTAAAAAGAGAAAAGTAGAGTAAGAAAGAGAAAAAGAAGAAAAAAGAAAAAAGAAGAAAAAGAAAAGAGAAAAAAAGAGAAGAGTAAGAAAGAGAAAAGAAGAGTAAGAAAGAAAAAGAAAGTAAAAAGAGAAAAGAAAAGAGAAAGAGAAGAAAAGTAAGAAAGAGAAAAGAAGAGTAAGAAAGAGAAATAGAAGAGTAAAAAAGGGAAAAAGAATAGTGAGAAAGAGAAATAGTAGAGTAAGAAAGAGAAATAGAAGAGTAAAAAAGAGAAATAGAAGAGTAAGAAAGAGAAAAAGAAGAGTAAGAAAGAGAAATAAAAGAGTAAGAAAGTGAAAAAGAAAAGAAAGAGAAAAAGAAGAGTAAGAAAAGAAAGAGAAAAGAAAGAGTAAGAAAGAGAAAAAGTAAAAAGAAGAAAGAAAGAGAAAAGAAAAGAAAAGAAAAGAGAAAAGAAGAGAAAAGAAGAAAAAGAAGAAAGAAAAGAAAAGAAGAGAAAGAAAGAGAAATAGAAGAGTAAGAAAAGAAAAAAAAAGAAAAAAGAGAAAAGAAGAGTAAGAAAGAAATAGAAGAGTAAGAAAGGAAAAGAAGAGTAAGAAAGAGAAAAAAAGAGAGAAAGAAAAGAAAGAAAAAGAAAGAGAAGAGAAAAGAAGAGTAAGAAAGAGAAAAAGAAGAGTAAGAAAGAGAAATAAAAGAGTAAAAAAGAGAAAAGAATAAGAGAAAGAGAAAGAGTAAGAAAAGAAAGAAAGAAAGAGAAAAGAAGAGTAAGAAAGAGAAAAGAAGAGTAAAAGAAAGAGAAAAGAAGAGAAAAGAGAAAAAAGAAGAAAAAGAAAGAGAAATAGAAGAGAAAAAAGAAGAAAAGAAGAGAAAGAAAGAGAAAAGAAGAGTAAGAAAAAGAAGAAGAAGAGTAAGAAAGAGAAAATAGAAGAGTAAGAAAGAGAAAAAGAAGAGTAAGAAAGAGAAAAGAAGAGTAAGAAAGAGAAATAGAAGAGTAAAAAAGAGAAAGAAGAAGAAGAGTAAAAGAGAAGAAGAAGAAGAGTAAGAAAGAGAAAAGAAGAAAGAGAAGAGAAAAAGAAGAGTAAGAAAAGAAAAAGAAGAGTAAGAAAGAGAAAAGAAGAAAGAAAGAGAAAAGAAGAGTAAAAAAGAGAAAAAGAAGAATAAGAAAGAGAAAAAGAAGAGAAAAAAAAAGAGAAAAAGAAGAAAAAGAAGAGAAAAAAAGAAGAGTAAGAAAAAAGAAGAGTAAGAAAGAGAAAAGAAGTAAGGAAGAGAAAAGAAGAGTAAAAAGAGAAATAGAAGTGTAAGGAAGAGAAAAAGAAGAGTAAGAAAGAGAAATAAGAAGAGTAAGAAAGAGAAAAGAAGAGTAAGAAAGAGAAAAAGAAGAGTAAGAAAGAGAAATAGAAGAGTAAGAAAGGGAAAAAGAAGAGTAACAAAGAGAAATAGAAGAGTAAGAAAGAGAAATAGAAGAGTAAGAAAGAGAAATAGAAGAGTAAGATTGAGAAATAGAAGAGTAAGAAAGAGAAATAGAAGAGTAAGAAAGAGAAATAGAAGAGTAAGAAAGAGAAAAAGAAGAGTAAGAAAGAGAAAAAGAATGAGAAAGAGAAGAAGAGTAAGAAAGAGAAGAAGAGTGAGAAAGAGAAGAAGAGTGAGAAAGTGAAGAAGAAGAGTAAGAAAGAGAAGAAGAGTAAGAAAGAGAAGAAGAGTAAGAAAGTGAAGAAGAAGAGAAGAGAAAGAAAGAAAAGAAGAAAAGAACGGGAAAAAGAAGAGTAAGAAAGAGAAATAGAAGAGTAAGAAAGAGAAATAGAGTAAGAAAGAGAAAAAGAAGAGTAAGAAAGAGAAATAAAAGAGTACGAAAGAGAAATAGAAGAGTAAGAAAGAGAAATAGAAGAGTACGAAAGAGAAATAGAAGAGTAACAAAGAGAAATAGAAGAGTACGAATGAGAAATAGGAGAGTAAGAAAGAGAAATAAAAGAGTACGAAAGAGAAATAGGAGAGTAAGAAAGAGAAATAGAAGAGTACGAAAGAGAAATAGAAGAGTAAGGAAGAGAAAAAGAAGAGTAACAAAGAGAAATAGAAGAGTACGAAAGAGAAATAGAGTAAGAAAGAGAAATAGAAGTGTAAGAAAGAGAAATAGAAGAGTAAGAAGAGAAAAAAAGAGTAAGAAAGAGAAATACAGTAAGAAAGAGAAAAAGAAGAGTAACAAAGAGAAATAGAAGAGTAAGAAAGAGAAATAGAAGAGTAAGAAAGAGAAAAAGAGTTAGTATTTAATTTTAAAGTCTATTTATATTTATTTTACGAGAAAAAATATTAATTGTATATTCGTGTTAATATTAATCTATATCGGAAAATAATAAAAATATTAAAAATTAACTGTTGAAAAATTATATTCAATTTTGCAAACAATACAACATAAGAAAATAAATAAAAATAAGAAAGATTAATAGGAAATTTACGTGTGGAGAGTTACACTGAAATGTACAATTGTTGAATTTCATTCAAGGGTTTAGATGAAAATTCCCTTAGAGATTTGCAGTATAATTTCATCGATTAATGGACATTTGCTCGAATCTCTTCCCGCCATATTTTATTGTCACTTTCTCGCTTTTGAATTATTAAAAATTCTTTGTGCTCTATGCTGACTTTTTCATATTATTTCCTTTTTTCTTGACACTCATTCTTTTTTTCTTTACTTTCTGTCCTTCGTTTTTCTGTTTTTTTTATCTTTCACATTCAGTTTTTCTTTATATCATTTCTTTTTCTTTTTTTTCTTTCTCATTCATTTACCTTTATCTTCTTTTTTCTTTTCTTTTTTTTTTCTTTTCTTCATCCCATTCCTTTGAATTTATTCTCTGTCCTTTACCTTTTTTTTCTACCTTCTTCCTTTCCATTCAATTTTTTTTTCTTTTCCTTGTTCCTTTACCTTCTCTCTTTCCACTCAATTCATTTTCTTTCCTTTTCTTTTTTGTTTTTTTTTTATTTCTCTCCCTTTTCAATATTTTCTTTTCTTGCCTTTTTTCACTTTTCTTTCCCGCACCCCTTTTTTTCTTTTCCCTCTTCTTTTTTCATTAGTTTCTCTTTCCGATTGTTTCTTTCTTTCTTTTTGATGGCATATTTATATATGTTATACGTGTTATGAATCTAGGCGAGGTAAAATTACTGCTAGCCTATGGCGTTTCTGTAAGCATTAACTTTGCCGATACCTCACTTTCCCCTGTAAGGCTCGGAAGGCATATTTAAACATTTTGAGGGAAAAGTGCTTGATCTTATCTATCATCTAATACTGTAATTTTCGGATATCCTCCTTCATAGATCTGATTTTGATAATATAATTTGGTATTTCTCGCAAACATTTTCGATCTAGTTTAATAGAAAATCTAAGCAAACCAAATACTGGCAACTTTAGCCCTTTTTAGAAAAATCAAACCGTGTGGGCTGGTAACAATGCCAACAGATAATGGCCATTGGGGAATGATGGCTCGATAGAAATAATTGTATGATATGGACTACACCATTTACTATAAGCATGTGGAAAGGTTTTTATTTTTACTTTCTGACTACTGCTATCGTATTTACAATATTCTTAAGCTATTCAATACAGAATATTGGTTCGGATGAATTTGTACGTCTTCGTTGTTTGCTTTTGCACAAGGCTTCGGGCGTCTGTAATGACATATATTGTACCCGCTTGGACACCCATTTTATACACTCGACCTTCTGCCTGCATCTGTATTCTTGGAATTGTCGCCTACTGTCTACCGTATCGGAACTCTCTTCTTAAACGCTGTACACGATCGCATCTCTCCTTCCTGCCCTCACAAGCATTCCCACAAAAAGAAAATCAGTCTACGCTCGGACTTCTGACACTGTTATCTAAGCACAGTGTGTAAGCAAACTTTTTTAACCCACTCATTTACGAATGTTTCTTACAATCTACTACATGTTAACTCTATTTCTCTTTTCACGTGTCCTTTTCGTATCCATCTCCCAAGTGTTCTTTGCAATAATTTAAAAATATTATTACAAATATTATTATAGCAAAAATGACTTTTTGACCTGCATTTTTTATAATCCCATTCCAGGTTATAACCTTTGACCTCGGACGAACGAAGGCTGGGATTTCTTTTGTTGTCATCACTTAATTATATAAAAATGAATATTAACAACAAAAATCTGAAATTGACAAAACTCATCGCAGGATATGAGCTGTGCTTGTTAGAAAGGCAATGTTACTGCTGACGGATTTTAGATTTTAGGTACCCCACCTCTCTCTAAAAATTTGCGCGCCATGTGCTAATTGGTTAAACAGACTCAGCCCCCTGCTTAATTAAACCAAAGAAGGTATTAAACTTAGTAATTATTAAAGCCAGAGGGTAAGGGCAAACATTTGGCCTATTGTTCTGGTCAATAGATAAAAAGATTTGTACAATTTGTCATCCAAGTTTTTTATAATTTTGATTTTCATACCCTAAATTCAAATATTAAGATACGTCTCTTAATAAATATCTGAATTTAGGCTATGAAAGTAGAATTGGCTTTCTATGAATGAATTCAAGAGTGATTTTCTTAAATATCAATAAACAATCATTTCCTTTTAATTTTAGAGTGGATGAATTGGTAGTTGTGATTATGAACAGCTAAATGCATTATCAGATTTGGTCACTAAGATGTAACATTTCAAATTCTTTTTTATTCTTGGTATATAATAATTTTAAATAGTTACTCATATTGTCTAAGTACAATAATGCTCTACTGGACATAATTTAGAATCAAATTTACAAATTTACACACTTAGCCAAAAGTTTGGTGCAATCCTCTGGATTTCAAGGAATTGGTTAAAAATTACTCGCTCACTTTGAACCAGAGGGGCTGTCTCTTCCTGAAAGCTTTTATCATATATACACTTATTATTATTTTTATTATTGTTATTATAAAAATAATAATAATAATAATAATAATAATAATGTAACTAATTCATTACTGTATAAGGTTTCCTTAAAATTTTATCTCTTATTGCCTAATCTGCCTTGCTAGCTAATGGTAATCTTAGGGCCAATGGATTTTAAATTTTAGGTACCCGCCCCATCTCTAACAATTTTCACACCATGCGCTAATGGGTTAAACAGTTTCAGCCCCCCAGTTTAATTAAATCAAAGAAAGTATTAAACTTAGTAATTATTAAATGCAGAGGATAGCATCAATCTTCTGGCCTAGAGTGTAGAATCGTCAGGAATGAATTTTGATACTGTAAATTCTATTGATTCCTGATTTCAATTCTCCTTTGTTTCTGTTTTCCAGTGTTTATTTCTGTTTTGCTTTCTCTAAAATGAGACAGAATTTTTCAGTAACTTTTTAGATTCATCTTGTTTGAAATCACTGACTTTCGTTTTCCTTATCTTTCTTTACGCCTGACATTTCTCCTTTTCGTGCAGAAAACCTTTTGTTCTTTTTACCACGACTCTTCGTTGATTATTGTCATCGCCGTCGATTCGAATAATTCGTGTGGCGCAAAAAAATCGTCTGTAATACACGAAAGAACTTTTTTGTTCCTCAGTCCATTAATTTCAAAATAGTATTAATTTTATATAATTCTGAGATTGAGAAATTCGTAAATATTCGGATACTAACGTGTTGTCTGTTATTTGACAGTGTATTAATGTTGGGAATATACATTTACCATTGCTAGACATATAAGGTTTTATCACTTTTGGTCATCCATACTGTCAAATTTTCAGGCTAAATTTATATGATAATAATTGGATGACAGAACTAATGTCAACACAGAACTTGAAAAAGGTAATTTGCATTTCAAGCCCCGCGCTTAGATTCTTATAAAAATTTCCCGAATAGTTCCATTTAGGTGTAAATGTATATGCTTGATTCGAAAATAACAAAAAAAAATTGATAAAATCTACCGTTTTGAGGTTATCGACAATAAAAGTTCGAACTCTTTCGCGTCGCGGTAGGTGAAGTTGAAATTGATGATTTAGTGATAAAAGTCTTAATACTTAACCCGTAGAAGAGATGGATTCATACCTTTCCCAATGATATTTGCGCCTAAGTGAAATTGAAACTCGAATCTCCGATATACAATTCCGAGTCTATTACACCACCCGCACACCTAATATTCCCAAACGGTTACCCATCTAGATACTGACCAGGGTCGACGTTGTTTAACTTCGATGATCGTACGAGAACCGGTGTTTCAACGAAATATAACCGCCAACTAAAAGTTTATAATTTATTCGACTTTGTATAATTTTTTTATGCAACTCGAGAAGTGTTCATAAAGTTTCAAATAAATATACATTGATCTATTGATTGATATTGATTTTTTTTTTATTTCAATTCGATTCCTTTCATACCTTTAGCCATTATTCTTTGTTTAATACTTTTTCCCTGCATACATTTTCAATAACAGCTTTTTCAAATATTTTCTTGTTGGTCAATACAGTTTTTTTTTTTGTTTTTTGTTTTTTGCTTATTACCATTTTCATTTTTCTCTTTGTGCCACATTCTTTGAGCCGTTTTTCTTTTGTTATAATTCTTATTTCGCCAATGGTTTCAGGAATTTCTTGTTCGATTGTTCTGTTATATTTGTGTAGCCTTTTCGCAATTGCCAAAAGCCTGTTCGCATCACTCAATAACTTTACAATATCACGTTTCACTTTTGAGGTTTTATCTTTCTTAAAACCCATGGCAATCTCTATAAAAATAATGTTTAAGAACAAAATATAAGAATTGAAATGAAGATCTGGAAGAAATCCAGGAATACTTCTACTCCGAACAGCTGATAACAATAACATAAATGAAATAAAACCACTTCTATCAACCTTTTGGAAAGTATTTAATACAAATAGACACAATAAATATACCTTGCCAATATGCATCAAGTGTATAATGATTGTTTAATGCTGCTTATAACGCATGAGTGCAAAACATGGGAAGTAAAAAAAAATTGGTTGCACAAAGATCAACTAAAATAACAATTAGATAACACTAATCCTCAAAATATGCACAGTGCTCAAAAGAGACGATCTTTGGTTGACTCTAACTTGGTATGGTATCCCCAGCTGGTCAAGGTCACACAGTTTTAATAGGATTGATCTCAATGTGCCAATCAAGACAGGGTCACCTTGACATTTCTAGCCCGTATTCCAAACAATCTTGCTACATCAACTTTCAAATCAGAGTAGTTTGTAATTTTCTCAATCACCTTTTCTGCTATATGTATTATTATTAGTAGTAGTATTTTGTACGCTTATAAATATTTTATATTTTCTCCCGTGGTTAGATATATTTTATTTAATGGGGATAGTTTCTTTGTATAATAATAGCTTCTAAAAAAAAGTTGAGTATCTTTGCAGAAAGCCTTCTTTAATATTTCAGAATTATCTACGAATAAGTATCGGATAATGGAAGAGAGAGGGGGCGGAAAACGAGAAAGGGAGAGAAGGGCCGGGGCGAGAGGGGGCGGAGAATGGCAGAGAGAGGGCGGGGAGGGGACGGAGAATGGCAGAGAGAGGGATGGAGAATGGAAGAGAGAGGTGGGTCGGAAAATGAGAGAGGGGGGGGGGGAGAGGGGGCGTGAGGGGGCGGAGAATGGGAGAGAGAGAGAGGGTTCGTAAAAAGAGGGAAGAGACGATGCTATGAAATGTGCAGCATTAGTTTTCCTTCTTCCTTTTCACTTGTTTTCCAAAACGCTTCTGCCCCCCCCGCCACCGCCAGTTATACCCGGTAACGCACGACGGCAAAGTGGTTGCCAACTACAAGGATAATTAAAAAAAAATAATCTTGAAAATAAAAGAAGTTTGTTAGACTCACGGAAGGTACATCAGATAATACGATTATTATTAAGGATAAATTTGTCAACACTGGCAATGGATTAACATGTGTAGATTATATTAAGTAATTCTAATCAAAACATCTATAAATGTTTCTAATCAGTTTCCCATCACTTCCTTCCCTCTCTAAACTCGACCATGTCTCTCACACTATTCCTCATCACCTTCTATGTCAACTTATATAAGCTTAATACTGACCGTCAAAAGTGTAAATTTTAAATTCATTTTTCGTTTCACCTTTTGAAAGTGAAGTCTGAAGATCCAGAGAAAAATAAAATTCTCTGGTGAAATAAATTATTACAAATAGAGCCTTAAAGTGGTTTGTTTTTCTTTAAATTATATATATATATATATATATATATATATAACGGCACCGTATGTAGTAGTGGATAGCAGCTTGGATTGAGGAATCGGAGAGCGGAGTTCGAATACCATGGGTAAATAGCAGGACAGATGGCAACTTATCTAGGAGAAGGACAAATCTAAATTCAAAACCTGCGGAGGGTTGTTTGGGGACGTACTGCACCAGGTCTTCGTATTCGGCCCCTTAAAAAGTGTGGTTGGTTCTGCACAAAGCCTTCACAACCATAATCAAATCATACGTGCTGGTGTCTGAGCTGTGGGTTCCCAGGAATTGAGCTGCTTAACTCTTATACGTCGAATACGACGGGAGAGTCATATATATATATATATATATATATATATATATATATATATACACACACTTTACACTCACTCCTTAAACTTTCCTCTCTTTTATTTTTTCCTCTTTATTTTCAATTGTAGCCATTTTGACTTCCGGTTTTCTAGACATATACTGTCGTTGTTAATTATATATGAGGCTATAATGCTTCCCTTTATAGTCATATATAATTTTGTAACTTTAAACGTTATTCGTATTTGAGTAGACGCTCCGTTTATTTATTAAATAGTATATTCATTTATTTTCATCTACCATCCTGAATGTTCGAGAAATATTATTAAAGAAAAATTTACGCTTTCTGACAGGAATTTGCGTCCCTCTGGGAAAAGACGGTCATCGTTAAATCCGATAAACTCTGACCAATTAAGCTATAAAGGACCAATTATTCAGAAAATGCCGAATTGTGCCTTTAAGCAAAAACTCCACTCTTCATGGCTCCTCTCGAAATTTTTCATATCTGCACAGTTTCGTATCCAAACGTAAACAACGCGATTTTTTATTAATCAAACATATTTTTCCCACTTTAACGCGGAAAATCTTCGAATCGGATTATCAGCTTTTCTTTTTAATCATTTCACCTCTAAGTAAGGCGCTAAAACCACTAAGATGCGAGTGGTTTTTAGAGTGAAAGAAACAGACGGAACAGCAAAAGAAAAAGATCTAAGGAGACAGAAGATGTCGATTGACATTGTATTTACATTTTGGAAGTTGACAAGAAAGCAAGAAGCTTCACGAGAGTTCGACTAGCGAGAAGAGGCGGAGGAGTAAATATTAACATAGCACAATTTTAACAGTGACATTATGAGACCTAGTTGCCAATCTAGTATTGCGCTTAAATTTGTAATGTTGTAATGCCAAATAAAATCAGAACAATTGCCATGAAAATATTTATAGAAAAGAATGTTACAGCGATTGAAGCCGATCGAAATGAATACCAATTCAAGGCAAGAACATATATATATATATATATATATATATATATATATATATATATATATATATATATATATATATGTATGTATGTATGTATGTATGTATAAGTATCACGAGACCAGAAGCGGTAGTCATATTGGATGCACGGACGAATGGTAAACTTATAAAGGTGCAAATTCTGGCGAGAAACATAGCAAATCAAATTTCCTAACCACAGAGTTAGCATTTGATTCAATATAATCGTTCCATTTGGTGTCAATGGAAAACGTTAGAGTGAGAAGCGCAAGGAATTGCTCTGCTGAAGTTTAGCCATGCTAGTGGAAAGAAGAAAAGTTCTTCTAAAATAATTAATGAAGTGTAATTTTGGAGGCGTTAATACACGGAAAGAAGACTTTGTTTTTCTGTAGTACTGAACGTTCGCTAGTGTTTTAAGACAGTGTGTCAGACATAAGTATTTTTGTGCTATTGGTGTAGACCATGCATTTTTCTTCGCCTTCTTCATGTTTACTCATCAGGCTTGAATAATTCTTTTTTAAAAAGGCGTAATTTAAATGACACATCTCATCAGTTTTGTATTACTTCCAGAAGACTCTTTATACTCTCATCTGGCGATTTCGCTTGTACACATTGAAAGGTCACTATACATCATACTCATTACACTAAACTTTTACGTTAAGCCTGTTTATAACAACATGACAATTGTAAATAAATCTTTTTTGCTAAGCATTGTTGTGTTTATCGTAATGTTTCAGACTTCCTTGCATTTTCTTAAATTCTGTGATGATGTATTGTCATTTCATGAATTAAGATTAGGCTTTTCATTATTGCGCGCCATTTTTGAATAGCTTTATTTTTCTGTCTTTTTCTGCCAATGTTTTTAACTGATCTGTATTTTTCATCTGTTAAATCAGATTAAGGGAAGTCAAGACAAAGAAGCATTTCGGATGAGAGATCTGAAGACGTATTCCTTAACACACGAAAAGTAATAAAATATGTTTGCAACAAATTGCCGTAGGCTAATTTAGAAACCAGAGAATATATCGATTAAAAAGAATTTTTATTATCATTATAAACCAAGGGCAACAACGAAAAGTTCTCATATCAGTGCCTGAAATGAACTATCATTACAAGTGTCGTTGTCTTCATCAAATCGTTTCGTATCCTCTCGTCTTTCCATTGACTGATTTCTTTGTTTGTTTTTTAAGGTTTATCAACATTTTGCAGGTTATTTAAAGCCAGAAAATGTTTTTGGATCGTAATAATTTTTGAAAATAATAATGATTTACTGATACAAGTTTTACTAATCAACCCATAGTTGTGGGAAGATGAGATGGATCCATGCCTTTCCGAAGAGTATTTAAACATGTGAATATAACGAACCCAACTGAAATTGGAACTCGGCTCTCCGATTTTCAATTTCTAGACGTTATCCATTGCACCATCCGCATATCCAAGTTTACAGCACCTCCTATTCCCAAGGCTTATTATTTAAAGTTCTATTCTTTATTAAATAATCAGTTACTATATTCTTGTCCCAACATTAGAAAATTTACTTTGATGACTTGGAGCAGTAATTAACTAATTCGTTTTTTAATATAGCCGTATTGTAGCTTCCCTGTGTCATTTCTATAAATACTTTCATGGTAATTGTCCTCTATGGTACTTAGGCTTTATGAATTTAAGCGCAGTACTAGATTGGCAGCTAGGTCTCATCAATTTCCACTTGAAATGGCTAGATGGAACCGTAAATTCTATGCTAACAGTTTTTTCTATCGCACTTCTCGCTTGTGGAATACTCTTCCAGCTTCATGCTTTCCAGTCAACTTTGATCTTCTTAAATTTAAATAAAATATCAATCGTTACTTTCTGTCTTCTTAATTCTTATTCTTTTATTATCCGATTTACTTAATAATAGTTTTTCTCATATTCTCTAACACTCAGTAACCTCTTGCGTCCTAGTGGCTTTATTACCTTGCTTGTGGTGAAATGATGAAAAAAGCTAGCTGACAATATTATTACTGTTGCCTAGTTTTGTTTTACTTATATATTGTTTACTTAGTATTATTTTCCCCTGTCATTTTTCTGTCTTTTGTTATTGTTTATTTGAAACTTTGTTAATTCTGTTTGTTAGTAATTTTCTGCTAATTACAATTGACCATGACCAATTACTCTACAGGTTATGAGCCCAGCACGCTTCCACTTCGCAACTCTACTCGGTTCAATATGGTGACTTTCTGGTTTGAAATCATTATCGAAGCAAATAAATATCGATTCGTCATTAATAACGTGAATTGTTGCACCATAATCAACAAGTAAACCATTTCTGTTGCAAATGCTGTCTAGCCCAATTGAAAATTCCCAAGTGGTCACCCACGAGCTACAAACCAGGTTCAACGTTACTTAACTTCGATGATCGTACGAGAACCGATATTTCAACGTGATACGGCCATAAGCCCACACTTTTCTAGAGTTCTCTAATCTTTTCACAAGGACACAAACAATTTTCAAGAAATCGTTGCTTCCAAACAGTAGCGGATTATTCATTTGGTTAAACTAACAGGTCATTGATAAATAATTCAATAATACACTAACCCACGTTGAATATCTGATATCTTTAAATGGCTAGGACAATTAGAAACATGAATAACTTTCTGTAATCAGTTCGTGGCACGGTGGAGTAATGGATAGAGGCTCGGATTGCGGGATTGGAGAGCCGAGTTCAAATTCCAGTTGCATCCATTACTTTTACTTATGTGCTAATATCCTTGGGAAAGGTGTGAATCCTCTTCTTCTCCCCCCAGATACCGCTGTCATTATATGAATTAAGTATTTCTTATTATTTGCTTAATTTGGGGGTTGGAAACAAAAGCCCACAGATGTAGATTTGAAAAAGTCCCAATGAGAGGTGTAAGTAATTGAACCTCACCTAATCATGATGGTCTTTCATGACCTATGTGAACTTATAACACTCTTGAACTGCTTATATAGTCATCATCGTCTCCGCTGTAGGCAAACAATTAATAGTAGTAGATGATGGAAAAATTCAGGTAGAATTGAAGAACAGACAATAGTTAAAACAAGCAATAATGTTAAAATTAAGAAATTCAAATAGAAATCTTACGTAGTGATTTTCCAAGCGTAGCTTAGATGTGGCACAAGGCCGAAAGTAGGGGGCACCCAGTTAGGATCGAACTCACTATTCAGTCGTAATTGTTCTAGCGAGACAAGCTTGCTAACCATTACACTGCCTTGGGGGGGGGCATAAAAATCTTACATATTTACAAATTTACCATTCGTCCATGCTTTGAATATTGCTGCCACATATGATCTAGTGATCCAGCTATATATTTAGAGATCCTTGATAAAATCCAGAGAAGAATCTGCAATGCTATTGGTCTTGACCTGGAATCTTTACTTCATTCACAATCTATTTCTATCTGTTCATTAGCTAGCTAGCTATATCTTATCCTAAATCTTATTTTAGAGGGTGCACATATTTGTGCTGATATCCGTGTTTTTAACAGTAAAATTAACACCATCTGGCCTAAAACGAGAAGTCCTATTAAAAGTCAATGTACTCCCCGACAAGAATCGAGCCATATTACATTTTTTTCCAAAGCGCACCTGCAGCTTACCAATTAGGTCAAATTTGAGCGTCATGATAATACATGGGTCAATTACCTATTTAAGGAATGCACACCTGACGATGGGACTCCTTTGAATCGATATCCCGATTCGATTACATACAGCTCTGAACTAAGATTATTAAAACTAACCACATAGATTTTATCTTTCTAGTGTCGAAGCTTTTGATAATTCTGGAAACTTCTCGTGCCAATATAGAGAAATCACAAAGTTTGTGCTCCGTGGGGTTGGGTTGTGTCAGATAAGGAAGTGCCCTTGTAGTCTAACGTGGGAGTTAGAAGTAAATTTCATTGTGAAAAAGCTGAAATAACTTCAGGTCGATCTCTAACGGAAAATGCTGATGGTTTACCTCGATAGAGAATTGTGTTTATGTTTTTGAAAACCTCGCCGGATTGAAGTAATTTTGTTATTAACTTTGGAATACATGCACATATCTGCTCTTTGCGTTTTTCAGGACTCTATTGCAATGCGTGTAGGCAGTTCTGAATGAGGCAAGAATTCTACTACATTTCCCCGCTTCTGATAGGCATAATAATAATGATTACGATGAATCAGGACCGAAACTTATTCAGTCGTGAACCAATAGTTCAACTCTAGGATGGACTGAATAGTCTTTCAAAGCTATTTTAGTCATTGAATTGTGTAATAGAATCACAGTATACTCTTGATGTTGCCCGGATTAAAAGAGGCTCGGACCATCGGGGGGTTTCTACCTCTATTTCTATTATCCAAAAGATCTTGAGTGTCTTTCGAGGAAATCTAAGATCGCTATATTTCTTTAAGTTTAATATTTAATATTTCTCAACGTTCATATAAGTCAGTGTCTCTCAAACTTTTTATTCAACGGTACATCTAGGAGCAAATGAACATATCACAACATACTTAGCAAAATTTTTAAAGGGCATAAATTTAAATGTTATGGAATAAAACCATAGTTTTAAAAACAAATACACACAAATATGAACTTACTTTATTTCAATGTTTTATTCAACGATTTGTGCAGCTTATTTTGTGTGAAACCTGTTCCCAGTGTTTTTTGTTTGTTTGTTTTTTTGTTTTGTTTTGGGTTTTTTTCGCGATTCCTTCAATGTTTGGCCGAATGTGCAATAGGCAGACCCTCATTTCTTCTTCAGTCGGGCGTAGTCTTTCTCGCTTCTTATTTTTGATGTTATTTAGGGATGAGAAGCCAAATTCTCATAAATAAGTAGAAAATTGCAATGAAACTAATAAAGTCTTTGTATATAACGTGGGAGATTCTTTTTTTACCGTCGAGCGTTTTATTTTAAATGTTTTATTTTTGCGGCACACTTAAGAGAACCGCGCGGCACACTAATGTGCCGCAGCACGGTGGTAGAAAACCACTGGTCCAAGCGACTCAGATTTTTGTAAAATCTCGCATAAGAGACAAGACAATAACAAAAGTGAAGCGTTAGATATTCGTAATAACTTTATTGATTCTTTCACAAAATACGTTTGTATAATATTTCGGTAGCGCAAGAAGAGAATGACTATTGACTCATGGCCATTTTGTTTCCTTTTATATTCAATGATGCCCAAGAGAAATTTTAATACAATAAGAGAAATATTGTCGGACATTTTTTTGCTTTATCATTCCCCCAATCATAGTAAGATTATATCATTTTTTAAGTAAAAAATCTTTGCAAATTATTCTTTGTTACTCTCTGAAGGAAAAAAATAGTTCTTGGCAAGAAATATCTTATTTTATTGAATTTATACGCTTTACATGATTTCCTCGCCCAGAGAAATGTGTGAGACATACACTAATAAATGTACGTACAAAAAAGAATAAGTTACTTCCCCTTAATAAAGGACCAAACAAAAATAATACCAATTCATTTTGAGAGATTTTTATCTCGAGTCACAAATCTTGGAATTGAGGTGACGTGTGACAACTAAAAACGCTGGCAAGTTTAGTTCGGTGGTTATGAGATCGGTTTGGTAGTAAAAAGGGTTTTTAGAGTCCAGCGTTAAGTTTGGACTGCTTGTATTGTATCTCGATTGTAAACGTAAAATCAGAATCATTCCATTTTTTAGAGCTTCTTAATAAGAATCAAAATATACCAATGAAAATAGAATGACCGAAGAAGTTTTATTGAAATTCTCGTTTTCACTGTTACGTGAAAATAATATCTATTTCCAACGAAATCATACGATTGTCATCTTCAATCATATTGCGAACAGACATCGTCTAAAACTTTCTGTAAAGAAAAAAAAGCATTGACTAAAGAATTATAGTATTACAAGTTCGGCCCTGAAAGAACACTGAAACATAATATTAATTACTAGAAGCATGGCCCGGCGTTGCTCGTGTTTGATTCAAAAATCGTACAACTCATACAGCAATCGCTATCACTTGACTTAAAATATTTTTGCCCTTCCTTGCCTTTAAAGGAGTGACCTTTGCCATGCTGATGTTGCTACATGCCTTAAGTCTTGCATATCTCACACTGCGAATTTTGTCTAAGCTCTATACTAAACATTAAATCTGTTACGAAAAAAGAACTAAACAAAATGAGTACAAAACGATCAGCTTTAAAAAAGGACTCGTAACTGGAAAAACCGAATGAAAAAAGAATGTTAACAACTAATACTTTTTCACACCCAACCCAGTTCTGCGAAATCAGAATCAACGTTGAGTTTAAGCAAGCGAATGAGCCAATTGGAGTAAAGTGCCATGCAGATTTAAATTTTTCCCACTTGTGACGAATGCAGCTATCGATTTTTTTGCATGCTGGCATGCTAGTTAACATTAGTGTCAGTCAGCTGTTGGCTCTCACGCTGGCCAGTAGAATCTTCCTGACTATTCGTGGCAGCCAGGTCTAGGCTCTCACTCTGGCCAGTAGAAAATGGCCGCAAACTACATGAAAACTGCCGTAGAAGCATGAAAAAATCGATTATTTCCACTATCGATGAAAGTTGGGAAATGCAAAGTCGGTCTTGACCTTTCCGCAAACTTGGGGCATGTGCATGTGAATTTTGGTGTAAATCCGTCGAAAATTGCGACTGTGCATCCGTTACACACACACACACACACACACACACACACCCTGCCTTTTATAGATAGAGAAATATACCATGCCTAAGGTAATAGTGTCTTAATTCGTTTCAACTTCAACCTATTTGAACTTCACACACCTCATCTAAGCATTCTTTACATTTTTCAAAATGGTCTGCAAAATCCTCTTTAGGGATCACCATTGGGTGTTTCTCCTTCATCTCATGCACGGTCTGAAATCTCCCCATTTGGAAAAGCGAGAGGTAGCAGGGAGATAAACCTTTATTTTAGTGGGCAGTGTAACGCGACGCACCTCGGTGATACAAAAAAGTGCTAACTCACAGCTTACTGAGTAACTTAAATGGAGAATGTCTGTTCATGAATCTTAAGTAAATTTCCTCCTGATTGATTGGCAAATTATATTTGACCGCACAACCGGTTCTCTTGATATTCAAAATGGCTGGACAAATTTCGAACAAACGAATGGGATTTTTATCCTTATAACAATTCGGAGAAAACCCGCGTAAATATTCTTTGATTTCATTCCTTTATTTCCTATTTTTTGTGTAGGTAGTTGGAGGTGGCATTTATGTCTATCTAAACGTCCAAACGGATTCGGAAAATCGGTTTTATTCACAACGAAAAACATGAATTTACTAAGTATGTGTGCAAATGATGCCAGCTTTTTCTTTTTAAAAAGTTGCACCTGTTAGGGTCCCAGGTATAGGCAAATAGTTAACCCCGAAATTGAGGTAAAAAGCATTATGAAATAGGTTTTAATACCAGAAATACTTTGTAAAAAATTATTACCAGAAATAAATTTTTGAAGAAAAAAAACTATTACCAGCAATACGTTTTTGAAAAATAATATTACCAGCTAGACGTTTTTGCGGGAAAAAAATATTAACAAAAATAGATTTTTGACAAAACAAAAATATTACCACGAAAAAAAAGTTGTCGGCATTAAATGACCCATTGATGTTGATATGCCGTAAAACAAAATAAAACAAAACAAAGCCATTTTGCTTAAGGAATGTTTTCTGAAGGCAAACAACTGTCGGCGCCAGGTCTGTTATTAGAAGAAGCAGTTCATTTATGCTTGTCTTTATTCCGCAGAAGTTCCAATGAATTATTTGATAGATAATTGCCAAATGGTTTTGGTTTTTAGCTGAGTATCTGATTGCGATTTAATTTTCAGGGGTTTTGAGTTTAGAAGTTTTGGCCGTTTGTGGGTTTCTGGTTTCCAACTTCCATTTCTTCCAGTTTTTCAAATCGGTTTTGGGTAGGAAGTTGGTCAATGTGAATGTCTGTTTTTGGTGGTCTGGTTCTGTTTTTTGGGGAGTCTGTCTTTGATGGTTTTTGGTAGACCAATAAGAGATCGCTGTGAACTGAATTTTTTGGAGGAGTGGTTTGTGTTTGAGTGATAGATTTTGTATTTATTTTTTCTTTCTTTATTATTTCAATTCTTTCATTGACTTCCGTTTTTTTTTTTAGGTCTGCGCTATCTCTTCGGAGTATATGTCTTTCAAGTAGTTTGGAAATTTGGGCCATTCATTTGGTCCTAAATGCACAAACTTCTATGACAGTTTGAGTCTCAATAACCGACTATGGGCCTCAGTGGAATAGCGACTTTCTGAAAAGGGTGTACATGTGTGGAGTAGATTACTATAACTTTGGACCGATTGTCTATATTTACTGTAAAGTTCTACTAGTTTTTGTTTAGGATTTATTTTTATTTTTTATGTTCTGATAGTGAGATGAATATTTTCGAGAAGTACAAAGTGGGGGTGCCTTGCCGGAGAGCATATTTCCTTTAAGATTTCTCTAATGCACAGACTGTTAAATGTAATATACACTGTTTAAAATAAAAATAGGGTGTTTCTTTCAAATACGAGTAACCACTAATAATAACAATTGAAGTAATAAAAATAAATCCATTAATACATATCACAATTAATCCACCGAGTCTAGAATAATCCTAAACAGAATGCATTGGACGGCCGTTCCGTCCTATTCTGGGGACTCGTCAACAGAACGCATCCACTACCGAGAATCGAACCCGAAACTTTAGGATATGACGCAAGCGTCATGGCCACTCGACAAATGGGTTTCGGCGACGGAGGGCCAACAAACCAGACTTGGTATACCGCCAGCTCTTCACAAATTTCGTCGTGTGACTCATCTGAGTCCAATTATACCAATGCACTGTGCCTTCATGATTCACGACTTCTATCACTAAGCGCTAGTGGATGCGCATTGCTGATGAGTCCCCAAAATAGGACGAAACGACCGTCCAGTGCTTTCTGTATTGCTATTAAGGATTCTTCTAGACTCGATGAATTAATTATGATTATTCAAATCCCACAATTATATATATATATATATATATATATATATATATATATATATAAATGAAATCGGCTACATTTTTTTAAATTTAATACCCAGCATGTATATATATATATATATATATATATATACATATATATACACACACACACCCACACATATATATATATATATATGTATACACACACACATATATATATATATATATATATATATATATATATATATATATATATATGCAGGTAAAATGAGAACGAATAAAGTACAATTCCAACGTCCGTAACATTTAATTTAAAAGAGGACTCAATACAAAGTAGAGCAATATTATTTATTTTAGAATATTACGCCGAAAACATGTCAAAATCGATACACAATTTCACTCCTGTTTCGATGCGTATTAACGCATCTCATCAGGCGACTGTAAATTACTGGCGAGTGAATGATGTATTTATATTTAAAAGCAAAATACAATGATAATTTCAAATTTAATCTCAATTGGAAATTATCAAAATTTTCAAATTATCAGATTCAATAAAAATTTGTTATTAAATCAAAGAAATGAATTAACTGTAAATTGTAAACATTGTTTACCTTTTAACTTTGGATTTTGATTATGCTTTTTCTAATATTTTAGTTGTACTGCGTTGCACCATATATGGATTATCTTTCTATTTGTAAGAGTAATTTGGATTTAATATAATTTTGTATTAATCTCCTTGTAGTATTAGTAACATCTTGCACGGATGTATTGGTATTTTATTGGTATTTTTGACATTTTACAATGATTAATTAGTCTTATTTACATCTTGTATGAAGAATCTTTATTCCACAGTTGCATATTAATTTACCAAATAATTCTATACGTTTAAATTATTTACTAGTTTCTTAAAGAAGTTATTTATCAATTATTAAAAACATTATGCGGGACATTCACAAAGTATATAACTTGTTTAGCATTTTGATAAATTACCTCTCCACCCAATTTTTATTTCTTAGGAAACGACATTGTCTAGTTTTTATAATTCATGTGGCCATTTGTATCCGCTTTAGTTTATGTCTAGCTGCCGTTAACTGCCAATGTACGGGTCATGACCCATTTATAAAGAACAATTTTTAAATTTTGCATCTTCGCTTAGTTTAAATTTAGCGTAAGTCATTTGACTGGTTGATCAGAATAAAACCTACAAACCTTATAATCGTCCCATTTTTTTCGTAAAAACAGGTTGTACTTTGCTTTTAAATCTCAATAAATCGTTGACTCACCAGTAATTTACAATCGTCTGGTGAGATGCATTGACACGCAACGAAACACGACTGCAATCGTGTAGCGATTTTGACATGTTTTCGATGTAATATCCTAATATATATATATGTGTGCGTGTGTGGGGGGGGGTGTATGTGTGTGTGTATGTGTGTATGTATGTATGTATTCTCTTATATAAAGCGCTTCCATAATTTTGGGGGTTTGCTTATGCTTATTTTGATGAAGTACTTTTTCGACTAATATCTGTCTAAACCGTGAATGTGGGCATGAGTGTTCCTTTGAATGTTCTGAGATTGAACTAAGCTCATTCAAGTGAAACGTAAGCCGTCTCGTCAACGTCGTCGTTGTAAAACCAACATATGTATTAACATTTTTGTCGGAGATGAAATGTCCCAAAGGACATTTAAATTGATATACAATGTTGGTTTTTTTTATAAAAATGCTAGTTGACGGAGAAGAATTGTTTTCGTCGACTATTTTGATTTTATTCAATTTAGTATAATATATAATTTTTTTTTTTTTTTTTTTTTGCTTAGATCAGATACTTTTTTTTTTTTTGCGGATACATTAGTGCATTTTTTTTTTGCGGATACATTAGTGTTTTTAGAGTTTTTATTTTATTTTTTCTTCCTGCTTATAGTTAGAATGCGTTTTTTCTTGATCAATTTTCTGCAGCCGCCCACAAAATTAATTCGTGAATTTAAAATGAATAGACATAATACGCCTAAATTATATAAGCAAATTTTTATATATATATATATATATATATATATATATATATATATATATATATATATAAAATAAAGACATCGAGAATGGTATATATATATATATATATATATATATATATATATATATATATATATATATACCATTTCGCTGTCTTTTTTCCCCCTTTTTTAATCTCGCCTGCTTTTCGGTGTTTCGCTGTCTTCGGCTCATTTTCAAAAGTCTCTTTTTCTTCCTCTCTTGCCCTCTATCTTCCTCCCTTACTTTCTGTCTCCCCCTCAATCTTCCGCTCTTTCTCTCTCCCACTATATTCCTCTCTGTCTTTCTTTCTTTCTTCCTTTCTCTCTCTCTCTCTGTCTCTGTCTGTCTGTCTGTCTGTCTCTCTCTCTCTCTCACGCTTTCTTTCTCAGTCCAAAATTTCTTTACAGGTTTTATAACTCAAGCAGAACTAAATAAAAAAATGTTGACAAAACAAAAATCTTTTCCTCCTTTTAAATCTCAGATCAGTTGTTTTTGACAATCTAATTATTGCCAGGCAAACTGAGCTATCCACGTAAATCTGAAAACGACATCAAATTTCTTTTTGCCTTTCTTTCCCATAAAACGCTGTCATAATGCTGCTAGTTTTAAATTTATTTCCAGATTTAAGACACATGTTTCAATCAATCTTCATTTTATTATCAGAAAATGTTCATCCCAAAATATATTGTGTGTCATTCTCCAAAAGATGAGAGCTGTTCCAAAAAAAATATAACATTAAATACAATAAGCATGAGAAGTTCTGTGGTTTTTGTATAAGAAAACAATATCGAGAGGAAAGGGTAGCTGACCACCGAACGTTAGACATACTTAACAATTAGAAAAGCATTATCCAAAACGAAGCTACAAAATCAGGTGCGAAAGACAACTTCTTTTCATAAAACCAAGACTTACCTGTACGTGAGGAATCTGATGAAAATGTAAAGAGTTTGAACCTTGACAACTGACTATGGACCTCAATGGAATACCGACTTTTTGAATTTTGGGAAGGATATACATGTGTAGTAGCTTACTATAACGTTAGATCAGCTGTTTAGATTTATTTTTAGGATTTGGGACAAATTATTTTCGGTTTTTATGCTCTGATACTTTTTTATGCTCGAAGAAACGATTTTTACCGTTAGCGGCTCCCATATCAGTAATTAATGCGTAAGTACGTCATAAAACATCTTTATGTCTTTCATTTATTCAAAGTGAACTTCCGTATATAAAAATCAGTAACGTTCAATTTACTTCTGTATTTTACTCTTCAGCCTCGAAAAACTGAACGCTTTTCAGTCTTGCAGTGTGATTACTTTTGGTTTATGTTAAATCCATTCAGCATGAAATCAAAGTTTTATATATGAATTCATATTTTGTACTAAAACAATAATACCAATTCATATCGTACTAAAACAGAAGGAACGCGTGTCTAAACATTTTGGAAATAAATTTTACCGTTTTTAATGTCCCACACCAAGTTTTGTAGTAATTTGCTGAAAATAAAAGATACACGAAACCAGAATCTGGAAATCATAAAAGTATGTTCGCCATATTTTGACATCTGTTGCATTATGGAGAGCTTTTCTCAACTTAGTTCGCCACAAGAACACAAATATAAAACGCCCAGTGAGGATCAAATTCAGTTCGGTATAATTCTTACACTTTATAAATGCATCCCTTTAATTTTATTCCATTAACCCTAGAACGCTAAACATCAAAATTAAAGTTACACCATTACTAACCATGTGTATATCATACCCGATTTTGAAGATATAAAAAAAAAATATTAACTACATCAAAAGTTAAAGTTGGAGTTTTGATATTTTGACAAAAGAAATTGATATGTTTATATACTGCACAATAGATAGATAGATAGATAGATGCGATGGGTAAATTGCCGCCATTAATATAAATAATTTCGCACATGCACGTTGTTTGTTTGTTTTGTTTTTTTTTATTTTGTAGACTGCACAGTATAATAGGGTCAGTTGGGCACCGTCTGTAAGAAAAAGACTCAAAAAAATTCACTCCACCCATAATTTGGAAACGTCATGCTGTATAGCTTGGCATTCGCGTCCAAAAATTTCAATACGAACATTTCAGAGGCTTTGGGTATAAATCTGAGGACAGTGCAGAGGATTCGGAAAGAGTTGGATGAGTCTAATGGTGATTACGAAGCTATTTGGATCACTAGTGATAGTGGCGTTATGCCTCCATTTATCTTCCTACAGGGCCTCAGACTCACAGAGGCCTATATCAAGTGCCTTGAGGTGTTAGTGCTGCCCTGGGGCAAGAAGGTGGCTGCTGGAAGACCATATCTCTAGCAACAGGACTCTGAACCATGCTAAACAAGCCGGAGTATACAGTCATGGCTGTCAGACAATTTCTGCGAGCACGTATACCTCGTACATCTGCTCACCTAATTCCCCAGACTGCAACCCTCTTGATTATTATGTGTGGTAGCGCAGATGAGCGGGAGACCAACAAAACTCCTTGTAAAACCAAAGATGAATTTAAAGCAAGCATTCACCAACTTAAACAAGGAAACCGTTCAGAAGAGTTGCTGGAGATTTCGAAGTCGTCTGGAGGCCGTTGTTGAAGCCAATGGCGATTTTATTTGATAAATTAGCATTTCAAGATATGTTTATGTAATTTTGGTAAATATAACTGTTAAAATCAGATGTCAGAGTTATTTTAATTTCTACGTCATTTAGACAACAATTTATTCATCGCACCCTGTAGATATATAGATGGCAACAGACAGTGATAGATAGATAGATAGATAGATAGATAGATAGATAGATAGATAGATAGATAGATAGATTTGAACTAAGATTGATTTTCGAGTTCGGACAAAAAGCTCCATCCTCAGCGTATGTTGAACCCGCACAAACTTTATAGATTATGAAAAAGCGTTTAGTAAAAATACGTCGGAACCGTCGTAAATTCAAGGTAACATTGACATATTTGCGAATGATCTCAGAATAGTCCAGAACCTATTCTGGCTGCAAACCGCCTGCAAAGTGATAGAAATTGAGCTCAGCAGATCGAGAAAAGTAGAAAGAGGTGTAAGACAAGGATGCGTCTTCTCACAGGATTTATTCACCCGATACAACGAGGCCATTCTGAGAAAATTAGAAATCCCACCATGATTCATTATCAGCTGCCACAATATTAACAGCATAACCTATACAGATGACACAGTGTTGATAGCAGACACAGAAAGTAAACTATAAGAACTCCTACATAATTTAGTGAAGGAAAGCGAGAAGAAAGGACTAACTTTATTGCAAAAAGACATGCAAATTACAAATTGTAGATACAAAAACCAAACAAGTACAAGAATTTAAATAACTGGGAAGTGTCTTAATATAGGAGGGAAATTGCGACACTGAAATCCAAAGGCACATTGGGATGGCCAATGATGCCTTCCAAAAGCTAAGCAAAGTACTAAGAAACAGAAATATTTCGTTAGAAACAAAGAGTATTGAACACTCATGTAATATAATTCCTCTTATATGGCATTGGATGCTGGAAATCTCCTCAAAGATGAAGAAGAGACTTGAGGCAATAAAAATGTGGTTCTACAGAAGGATGCTGAGAATACCATGAACCGAACATATGAGCAACGACGAAGAAAATGCCAACAAAAAGGACAGTTATAATTAGCATCAGGAAAAGTGCTGAAATTTCTAGTGCCCATAATGAGGAAAGAGGGTTTGGAAAATTTGATACTCACAGGACAGACTGAAGACAAGAGAGACAGAGAAAAACAGCGCATAACATCTGCCTAGAGAGTTTAAATAAATGGATGGTGAACAAGGTTTAGGAGCGATAACAAAAAGACAAAATTTATTAAAAACTACAAAGGATAGGAAATTGTGGAGAGCCATGATCGCCAACGTTCTGAAGGAACACGACACATAGAAGAATACATGAAAGGCTAAATGGACGATGAGAAAATCTATTTTAGCAAAAGGTAGTATTTCTTGAGCATCTCAAGATGTTAACATTCCACAATACTTCAAGTAAAAGTTTAGGAAGGAACTGAAAAGAGCTATAACAGCTACTGGACGTGAGAAACATGTTTTTTTCTAAATAATTGTTTTAAGAGAAAGATTTTATAAATTTCAACCAAAAGATCAATGGTTTAAAATGGCTCTGAGAGAGTGAAATCTGAGGATCATGACAAAAAATCCTTCTTTGAACATTGTGAAGTGACGTTACAGAATCACAACGAACGATACTAAACAACAGAAACCACATCACTTGAGGAGTAACAACAGCAGCAATAACTAAAATGGATAGCGGGTGTAACTCGAAGGGAAAATAATGACATAATCAAGATGTTGATCTTCTGCACTACTTCAGAAAAAAAGGCTGGGAAGGAAACCACCATTAATAAAGACAAGTGCGATAACAGCCACTGGACTTGAGAAACATATTTTCCTGGAAACTTGTTTGAAAAGAAATATTTTATAAATTCCAACCATGCTGACTGTTCGATTAATGAATGCCAAATGTTTTTGGTAATGGTAATATTAGCCTTTTCGCTATAAGGAAACGGTTAATATTACCATTATCATTTGGAAATTATTGAACAGTCTACAAATCAGAACACTAATTCTTGCATGACTTTCAGATATTTCCCTCAAAACAACTAATTTTGCCAAAGGTCATTCAGTTTTCAAAATTTGAACAGGTTGGAATGTGCATTGGCTTATATTTTAAAGTATTTTGTTACTTTTCTAAAAAAAGAATTTCGATACACTTATAACCTTTTAGGTGAGAAACGTCATTTGCATAAAACGTGAGTCCTGCTCTTTTTGTTTTTCTTTTTTACTGTTGATTCGATTCTTTTGATTTTTACATTGATTCTAACTTCGAATTCGAGAAATTTCTGAGCCTTATT
>CAHIKZ030002346.1:2695000-2897500 GCA_903632075.3 Acanthosepion pharaonis
TAATTACATTGTAATGAACAAATTAAATACGCTATGAGAAATATTAACATAAATAAATTCATTTTAAACCTTAGGTATCGCGAATCTCTAGAATAATCTAGTAAAATGATACTAAATTAATGAACAATAATGATAAGTACATTTCAATAATAATATTAAAAAAAATCAGAGGATGCGTACTATCAGGTGAACGAACGAAAACATACGACATACTTGAAAAAGTATGTACAGATAACACAGCACAATAAACCAAAACTCTTCTATAATGGCTAACGATATCCACTAGCGTGCAGAAGGGAGTGCAGAAGGAGGTGCAGAAGGGGGTGCAAAGGGTGCTACGGTCCCAGGCATTCGTATTGGGTGGGAATCCATAAATTTAGTTTATATTTAATTGGAATAAAAGTGTTTATTTTATGTTTCATCCGTTTTTACATACTTAAAATGTCTTCCCTTTTCACACTTCTCAATATTAGGACCTATAGGTAACCTCCCCCTTACTTGAGTCTTAGGAGCATACAACCAAGGCATCACCAAAGTTTTGCACATTACTGACGATAGCTGAAATTACTCAGACATTGGACAAATTATGTCTAAATTTGAACCTAAATGTAGAATAATAAAAAAATTCTGAACAAATATCTTTTGTTGGTCTTTAAATAAATTGTATAAACGACAAATTCCTATCCATATATATATATATATATATATATATATATATATATATATATATATATATATATATATATGTGTGTGTGTGTGTGTGTGTGTGTGTGTGTGTATTGTCTATATATAGGCAACATATTTTCATTCAAACACGTTTGGTTAAATAATTTAGACATATCTATTATACGAAACTTAATAAACCGTGCCCAAATCAAATTCTTCAATAAAAAAAGATTTTCTACGCTGAATTAAAATAATATTAAACAACCCCTCATTTATATTGACTTCCCTAATTGCATTGTTGATGAAAAAATTAGACAAGCTATAGGAATATTAACATAAATAAAAATCAATACATCATCAAATAACTCTAAACATATCAAATTACTATATCGTAATCAAATACATTCCAACTACTAACAGGAGGAAAACATTCTAAAAAACTCATGACACTAATATATTTCCCACTAATCCAAGTAAAAAAATAAAATTAATGATATACTGTACTAAATTTAATACAACCAACCTAGTTGTCCAAAACAACTCTTCTCCGCCAACTAGCATCTTTCAAAGGGCCAACATTGTATATCAAATTAAATGTCCTTTAGGAGATTGTATCTCTGATAAAAATGTCATTACGTACGTTGGCTTTACTACGACAGTGCTAACAAAAAGACTTACATTTCATTTGGCTGAACATAGTTCAATACATCAGCACTTAAAGGAACACTCACACCCACACTCACAGTTTAGACGGATATTAGTTGAACATACATCTATATTACATAAAAACAATAACAAACAAAAACTAAAAATCCTTGAAGCCCTTTATATAAGAGAGTTAAATCCCAAAATAAATAAAGTCAACTATGAGTAAAGCAACAAAGTCCTTAAATGCTTATGAAAAAAAAATTATTACATACGCATAAACAAAAATAAAAATTTACTCCCTTTACATTGACCCCCCACCAAAAAGAACACGTGAACTTTGAACTTTGAAATAGAGAACGCTACATAAGCAGTAAAAACGAACAGTTGAAATGTTTTAAATTCACAGAGACATATATACATACTCCCAGACAACTTAACCTCCTAAAGATGATCTCAGATGAGATGGAAAGTACTTGTGGAAAAAATATTCGAAAGAAAACTTTGGTATTTTTCTTAATCAGTTTTTTAAATCTACCAAAAAATAAATCCGCGAACTTGGAAAATTAATCGACATGAGATGTCTGAATAGATAGATAGATAGATAGATAGATAGATGAAGAGATGAGATAGATAGATAATGAAGAGCTGGATAGATAGATAGATAGATAATGAAGAGTCTGAGATAGATAGATAGATAGATAGATAGATAGATAGATAGATAGATAATGAAGAGTCTGAGATAGATAGATAGATAGATAGATAGATAGATAGATAGATAGATAGATAGATAGATAGATAGAAGATAGATAGATGATAGATAGATAGATAGATAGATAGATAGATAGATAGATAGATAGATAGATAGATAGATAATGAAGAGTCTGAGATAGATAGATAGATAGATAGATAGATAGATAGATAGATAGATAGATAATGAACAGTCTGAGATAGATAGATAGATAGATAGATAGATAGATAGATAGATAGATAGATATGAACAGGCATAGATAGATAGAAAGATAGATAATGAACAGTGAGATAGATAGATAGATAGATAGATAGATAGATAGATAGATAGATAGATAGATATGAACTGAGATAGATAGATAGAAAGATAGATAGATGAAGAGATGAGATAGATAGATAGATAGATGGAAAGATAGATAGATAGATAGATAGATAGATAGATAGAAGATAGATGGATAGATAGATAATGAACAGTCTGAGATAGAGATAGATAGATAGATAGATAGATAGATAGATAGATAGATAGATAGATAATGAACAGTCTGAGATAGATAATGAACAGTCTGAGATAGATAGATAGATAGATAGATAGATAGATAGATATGAACAGGCATAGATAGATAGAAAGATAGATAATGAACAGTGAGATAGATAGATAGATAGATAGATAGATAGATAGATAGATAGATAGATAGATAGATAGATAATGAACAGTCTGAGATAGATAATGAACAGTCTGAGATAGATAGATAGATAGATCTGAGATAGATAGATAGATAGATAGATAGATATGAATAGGCATAGATAGATAGAAAATAGATAATGAACAGATAGATAGAAAGATAGATAATGAAGATAGATAGATAGATAGATAGATAGATAGATAGATAGATAGATAATGAACAGTCTGAGATAGATAATGAACAGTCTGAGATAGATAGATAGATAGATAGATAGATAGATAGATAGATAGATAGATAGATAGATAGATTTCATTAAAAACGACAGACAAGGTACTGTGATTAAGTTTTTTCATTAATGTTTCATTTGTTTTTATAATTTTTTTTCTTTTCTGGACGTAAATTATATAAAAATAAATGTGCTGTCCGTATTTGGAAAACAAAACATTTCTCTAACTCTAAATAAATACATGAAACAATCCATACATTCAGATAATAAAAAATAAACAAAATTAATCCTTGATAATGGTTAAAGTATAGCCGAAAGCGCTCAGACATATAAAGTATTTGGACAATTTTTTATATAATTTACGTCCAGAAACGGAAAAAATTATAACAAATGGAAAATTTAAGAAAAATTTAACCACAGTACTTTGCTAGACGTTTTTAATGAAACTTGCAAAAAAGAGGGATTGATGGCCAAATTATAATATATATATATATATATATATATATATATATATATATATATATATATTATTATAAAAGTTATTGGTTAGAGTTGTATTAGACCAGAAAACAATTACATTAAAAAGTATACTATATAATTGATTGCACGTTTATCGAAATTAAATATATATATATATATATATATATATAAGGTCATCTCATAAGTTCTGTCCGAATTTTGAATAAAGAAAATAAGTGACCAAATGTTACATTTAATTACAGATTCAATGAACAATGTATTTTCCATGATTATCTATGACTTCCTTCCATCTATTAACAAGCTTACTAATTCCATTACTGTAAAATTCTTTTGGCTTTGATTCGAAGAACTCACAAATGTCAGTTTTAACCTCTTCTTGTGTTACAAAAACTGTTCTTCCAAATGATTCTGTAAGCTACGAAACAAATGGTAGTCTGAAGGAGCAAGATCGGGAGAATAAGGTGGATGAGGAATTTTCTCCCAACCAAGTTCTTCGATCTTTTGTGACGTGATTCTTGCTGTGTGTGGTCGCGCATTGTGCTGATGAAACATCATCTCTTTTCGATTCACTAGAGCAGGTCTTTTTTTCCTCAAAGCTTGGTTCAAACGCTCTAATTGCTGACAGTATATTTAAGCATTAATTGTTGCATTAGGTGGTAAGAATTCAAAGTGGATTATTCTTTGGCGATCCCATCAGATTGAAAGAAGAACCTTTTGCCCATGAAGTTCCCTTCTCGGCTATGGCTGGGGTCCTTCCCCTTTACCAAACCACTGTCTACGACACCTAACATTTCGATAAAAGATCCATTTTTCGTCGCCAGCCACAAGTCTATCCAAAAAGGTGAAACAAGATGGCGAGAATAGAGAGTAGAGTAGATGTCAACTCGAGATTTGAGGTTGTTTTCAGACAATTCATGAGGCACCCATTTTCCAAGTTTAGGAACTTTTCCAAGTTGTTGATGATTACTATTAACAGTTATATGGTTTGAACTGAGAACCACTGTCAATTCCTCAACTGATAAAGCAGGATTTTCTTCAAGGGCTGCTTCAAGAAGCTTTTCATCAAACTCAACTGGACGTCCGGTTCGATCTTCATCTTCAAAGGTGAAATCTCCACCTCTGAATTTTGCAAACCATCTTCTGCAATTTCTTTCATTCACACATTCCTCTCCATAAACTGAGTGAATGTTTCTAGCCGCTTCGGCTGCTGAGTTTCCTTTCTTGAACTCATGTTAGCAGGGTTTTAATCAAACAAAATTTAATTTTATTGTTCTCTGAAATAAAATGTGATCAGTTTAAATGCATCTAAAAATAAAAATAATGTTCAGCTTCATTAGACACTATAAAATACTCTTTTAAATTTCGTTCATTTTAACAAAAAGTTAGAATTCAGACAGAACTTATGGGATGACCTGATACATATATATATATATATATATATATATATATATATATATATATATATATATATATATATATGTATGTATGTATATTGGGGAAAATAAATATTCTTAAGAATACAAATTTTTGATTTATTTTATTTACAACTAATGAATAAACATACTTTTCATGTAATTAAAAATTAATTAAAATCCCATACGAATATTTGTCTCCACCCAACCTCAATATATATATATATATATATATATATATATATGAGGGAAATACTTTCAAATAATAAAATGGATTTTTCTTTGTTTTGTTTTTGTTTTTTGGGTTGGGGTGGGGTGTATTTTTTTATTTTGTTTTTCTTTCCATTCTTCATGCTGAAAAAATCTTTGCCTCTATGCTTTACGTTTTTCTCTTTTCATTTTAGCAACTTTGGTGGCTGTGAATTCCCTGACGCTATTAGCTTTATCGCTGGAGCGCTACTTCGCCATCTGCCACCCTCTCCGTTCACGCCGATGGCAGACGCTGTCTCACTCGTACAAGATTATCATCGGCGTATGGGTTTCGGCCCTCCTCTTTATCGTTCCTGTGGCCGTCTTTCAACAATTGAAAACCATGAGAAACGGTAACAAATTGTGTATTGAGATTTGGCCTAACAAGAACTTGGAGAAGGTCTACCAAATCTTGTTGGACATTGTACTCTTCCTATTACCCTTACTGATGATGATGGTCGCATACAGTTTGATTGCCCGGAATCTTTACGCGGGAATTGACTGCGATCTAAAACTACCCCAGTCTCAAGGTAAGACCGTCAATCAATTTATCTTACGCAGTTTTTTTGTTTGTTTTTTTTTTTTCAGCCTTTCTATAAACTCGTCCTCCTTAGGGACGATATTACTCTATAAATCAAAAGAAAATACAATATGTTCAACTAAGACTTTTTATTTACTTTTTTTCTATATTTGATGACTCAATACAAAACCAAAGAGACACTCAAGGTAGAGCTAGACATTTTGAAATAAGGCGTCTGATTGTAACTTCCTCTTTACTAATGGAATACGAATAGAATGAGAACGATTCTAGTTTGTGTAAGTGACATGGTAGTTCTAACTGTGACAGTATGAACCGGTGAAACTAAAATATGTAGTTAGTCTGAAGATTTTCCATGGAAATAATCGATACAATAGCAACAGATTCGCGATGTTTCGTCTGTGGAAAAGAGGTTGTAGGATGGAAAATAATTCATCACCCACAAGGTCGCATAAAAGGTTTCAAACTCTGTCTTGGCTAGGAAGTAAGGATTATGAAGCTCCAGATATGGCAGCAATATTCTATTTTTGGTCTGATCTGATTCTTGGATGGCAGGTAACCGACCATTTTTCCAGAATTAGCGATGGAATGTATATGAGTTCCACTTGAGTCCCAATATTGATTCATGGCAAGGTACCTCATTGAGAATGCAATTATTCATCCAGACTCGATAAAATTCAAAGTCTAATCGGTGAAGATGGATATTATTTGTTAACATATTTCTGATAATTCCCTGCTCTTGTATGGATTTCAAACTCCCGATGGGATTTAATAGGATTATATAAGTTCGCCCATCGTCCGGTTCACACTTCTCTCCGGTCTTTTGAACAAGCGTAGGAGCTTTTCTTCCCTGTTTCCTTTTTGGGGTTGAGTTTCTGCGTCCTTCGAAAGTCTACTCATTCTCTTTCACTTCCAGTAATCACTTGCATATTAGTGGCATTATCACCTTGTTTGGCGTGAAACGATTAAAAATATCTATTTATCTATCTATCTATCTATCTATCTATCTATGCGCACATATATACAAACGCACAGAAACACCTGCAGATATAGATATACATAAATACTTCCAAAAGTACGCATACTTACGCACGCACACACAAACACACATATATGAACCCAACAACGTGAGCCTTCACTTACACAGAAGTAAACTAGTAGGTCCATAGCCGATTGATAAAAGTATAATTCTTTTGTTCAACAAATATTTAGTTTCTAACTTAATCCAATGTTTCGTATTTAGTCTAATATTAACATGGTACATAGATGAATGAATGTCTGATGTCAAACGAGCACATAAACTTATCCTCATCATTGAAGGGACACTACTTCATATAGTTGGCAAAAGTAAATAAGTCCTTGATACAATCGTATTACATTCCAGCATTATCACATTGCTTGGGTCGATATATAAATTATATATATAAATATATATATATATATATATATATATATATATATATATATATATATAGTGAAACCTAGGTAGGTTTGTCTGGCTCTTTAGGTTTACTTATTTTGCTCTACTTAGCGTATTGAGAACTTTGCTTAGTTATTTTTACTTTACTCGTGTCGTAGATTTTTTTTCTTTGAACTCTGAACTTAGATTCTAGACGATTATTTTCGCCGGAAGTACATGTTCTTAGTTCTTTCTTTTTTTACCCCTTTTTTCCCCTTGGGTATTAATTTGTTCCTTCACAAGCTAAAACACCTAAGTACGAGTATAGCTGCTTATATTTATAAGATTATTAGATTATATATATATATATATATATATATATATATATATATATATATATATATATGCATATAGATAATATTAGTGGTCAATATACACCTATATATATATATATATATATATATATATATAAATTTCCAAGAGGATAGAATCCAGGCAGAACTCAATATCCAGGACAGAGTAATAATATAATAAAACAGTTCAAACGCTAATATTCCATGGTTATAATTTATTACATTGGAATCGGAATCGTAATCACGATCCAATTCATCAGACCTACAAATTCAAAAAGAAATCGCAAAATATAACTCCGGATATAAAAAACAAAATTTTAGTGAGAGTGTATGTGTGGGAGTGGGAATCAAATGTGAGAGGGAAATGTATGAAAGCTTTAGAGAGAGGGTGTAACAGAAGAAAGAAGAACAGGAAGGCCTAAAGGTGAAGGTGGGGGTTAAAATTTAAAAGAGAGAAGTTTTAAAAAGAGGAGTTAAATAACGGTTCAAAATGAATGAGATACAGATAAATATGAATTATTTTTCGATGCATAATTCGCTACCGATTCGCTGACCTAAAATTAAAATTAAAAAACAGACACCGGAAACGTGTGGATACATTTCTGGTGACACTACGCACAATAAAAAGCGATATGATCTAAACTTAAAATCCAGAAGATAAGAGAGGAAAAAGATAAATAAATAAATGATGGGGGCGGGGCCAAACTAAAAACGAAAGGTATTAATAAGAGAACCGATGTGTAATAAAGAAAGTAGTTCACTTTTGAACAGACTGCTCGGTTTGAACTCTCTTCCTACGGGCGGGAGGAACCCGAAGGAGGCTCCGCCGAAGGGCGGAGTCTCCTTCGGTGAGGTAAAACCGGCCCTGAATCCGTTTATACGGGTTCAAATGGGCTATTTTTTGGCCGAGCCTAATGGCTCGGGAATGCCCACGTTAAAAAGGCCTTGTGCCACATGACACCCTCGTGGGTGTGGGGGGGGTGACTCAATATCGTAATAAAGAAAATTTGACAAAGCAAGTAATATCACCAACAGGTTACAAATTTAACATAAACATGTCAAATCTAACTAATATTTTATGTAGTAAGGGCCTATTATTTATTTGCCTCAAAACAAATACGTAGATACACACCATATATATAAAGTTAATGGTTAGAGTTGAATTACACGAGTAAACAATAGTATTAAAAAGTGCTACACGTATAAAAAAAAACAAAAATAACATGAAGAGCTTTTCCGCCATTTTGGTTTTAACCTTTCGGTATCTTCCGGCGAATTTCGGTCAATTTGTTTCCTAACGCTTTACTTTTTAAAAATAAAACATTTATAAACGCTATATTATTTAAAAAAATAAAATAAAATAAAATAAAATAAATAAATAAGCACACGACGTGAGGTGTGGTAGAAGGGGAAGAGGAGAAAAGCAAGGGTATTGGAAATGTATCGGTGCAAGTGGGGTGGGGGTAAATGAAATATACGTACTTTCTTTTGATTCCGGTTCATATGAACTCAAACGGAACTTTTTACGATGTATGCAAAGGGTCATTATTTTGAGTCTCACATTCAAGATTTTTCGGTATGGAAATGTTATTATAGCTAAATTTTCCTATTGCAAAAAGTTGCTGATATTACGACGATTGTTCATAAATATATATTTATGTTAATATATATATACTTATATTATATATATTTATTTTTAAAAAGCAAATAATTCACAGTAAAATCTAAAATTACCTGATATATATATATATATATATATATATATATATATATATATATATATATATTACCTCTCAGTGATAGGACGAGTTTCATGCACAACGCAATACATATATATATATATATATAGTAAAGGTAATAAACCCGTTGGTCTATAATCCAAGTGGATCCTAGTGATATAAAATATTAAACTGAACCACAAAAAGAGCTCAATGTATTTATTATTACAAAGCTTATAATTAGTACACAATAAAATACAAAATTATCTTATATATATATATATATATATATATATATATATATATATCATTGTATAATAAAGGGATTCAAATGAAAGTTTAAGTATATTTAGTATTTAAGGAAAATCAAGAAGAATTTTAAAGACATTAAATTTGAATGAATAATAAAGGGAAAATTATTCTTTTTTCACTGCATTCAATTAAATAACAAGATTAAACTTTGTTCGGAATATTGTCCTCATGTTTGTTGCCGAGTTCTCCACCGCCTTAACCAAGTATTGAACTCACAATCTTTGGGTCCTGTCCTTTGGGAATTAACAGGAGATAACTTATAACTGACATCCATTAAACATGGCACGTGGAACTAGAACAGTCTACCCCAGTGAGCGAAATAAATAGTTCAGTTCGACATTCCAACCAACTGAAGAAGGCCGGAGCGTACAGCGGCCGAAACTTTGTGATAAATATGGCAACAAAGATGAGGACAATAGTCCGAACAATGTAAGTAGTGTACATAATACTTCATCTCAGAAATATAGTAAGATTAAACTTTGTTTTACAAATAACAAGTTCAGCAGAGTGAAAGCAATTATAAAAAGAGAGTGATCCCCTAGCCGATAATGAACTGCGTGAGGATTTTGATAATGACCATTCTGTTGTAAGCGCTGAGAATCCCAATTACGAAACCCATAGCCCATAAGAATCGTAGGGGTAACACACGTACTGCAACCGCAGTAAAAGTGGAATTCCATTGGGAATATAAACAGCCCTCTCGAGTCGAGTTTTTTCTTCACTTTGACAGGTTGTCACTCAACCTAAGGCTATAGGAGCCATCCCGTCCTGCTATTTACCCGTAAGATGAGGGTAGCTGAGGAAGAAGAGATGGATTCATACCTTTCCTAACGTACAAGTGAATGTAATGAACTCGACTGGAATTCAAACTCGGCTCTTCCATTTCTCAACCCGAACCTTTAATCCAACGTCCTCAGAATAGGCATTTCATTCACATACTCTGGTACAAAACTAAATAACGATAAACGAAGTCTTTCACTCACTACGTGCTTTTCAAAAATAATTTGTTAATCATCTCTTAACGTAAACAAACTTAAATATCTCTTTAATTCAGTGATATAATATATCGACGTTTTCAAAGAGCCATCGAATTAATTATGCCATAGATTACAGATATGGGTTGTAAAGTGATCGATGCTTCATTAGATAAGCAAAGATATGAAAATCTTTTTTTATTCTTCGTTTTTGGTCGTTATATATTGAATTAAAAGTCTGCAAGTATGACTCAGATTGGTTGCATTGTCCAAACACATTGGCAGAGACGGAAGAAACAAAAAAATATTCGATAAGAAAACTGATTTTAGACAAAGCATCAATCAAGAACAAAAGCAAAAACATCCTTTTACAAAGACGAATTGAACTTCTTGAAACTTTTTGACCGGAGATAAGCAAGTAGAAAATCGAAGACGAATTTCATTGCTTATCTCTTTAAAGAAACAATTAAAAATTCACAGAAGTCCAATGGTACATGGTTTTTATTTTAAAATCAAAGCATTATTTATACAGAAGAAAATATTCAAATTTTGCGATATACTTTGGTTCAATGGAACGAAGAGAATCGACATTTCAAAGCCGAGGTATCTGAAGGGAAAATAATCAGAACCGTCTATCCCCGTGTATTGAATAAAGGGTTTAGTTCGTTATCCCCAAAACATTTGCAGAATAAGATTGACACCTGAAGAAGGACAGGGGATAAAACGACCGAAACGTTGTAACTATAACTGATGTTACGACTTCATTTGTATTAAAAGAACCAACAAAAGAAACCCTTGCCTTCTTACAAATGTGAAAATCCACGCAGATATAAAATGTCTGTTTAAAAAAAAAAACATCAATAAAAATAAAACATCAAGCAAAATAACATCAAGAAATATAATTTATACTTCGCACAAGTTATTATATAAAGAATTGAGCAATATAAAACAATTCCTTATCCACACACATTTCCTCAACTACGTTCGTCAGATAGCAATGGAAATTGGCATTAAATAATTTAAAAAAAAGAAATTAACACATTTTGTACACTATTTACATTATTCAGACTATTGCCCTCATTTTTGTCGCCATATTTATTACAACGTTTCGGCCGTTGTACGCAACCGGCCTTCTTCAGGTGGCTGGAATGTCGAACTGAACCCTGTATTTCGCTCACTGGGGTAGACTGTTCTAGTTCCACGTGCCATATGTAATGGATTTCAGTTATCAGTTATCTCCTGTTAATTCCCCTCTCCAAGTTCTCCACTGCCTTAACCGGGTATTGAACTCACACTCTTTGGGTCCTGTCACTGGATCTAACCAATCTATCTTTATCCACTGTACCATGTGTCCTCAGGGACACAATGGCAGGAACGTTGTAATAAATATGGCGACAAAGATGAGGACAATAGTCCGAATAATGTAAATAGTGTACATAATACCTCATCTCAGAAATATAGACAGATACTAACACATTTTGATATACAAAAATAAAACCATTATTAATACTCTAATTTTATTCGGACTATTGTCCTCATCCTTGTTGTTTTTATCATAACGTTTCGGCCGCTGTGACTTCCAGGCTTCCTCAGGTGTATATCGATCTTGATAACCTAAAGGAAATTCCGAAATAAATGGCATGGCTAATCATTTGTGTAGTTAAAAGGGTGGATATCACTTCCTATGAAAATACTGAACAGGGACGAACAATGGAGAATTAGACATTTGAAAGAATCAACACCTACAGGCTATAAGGATCCCCTTAGTAGGCCTAGCATAGAAATAAATACAATATGGGAGCCGTTAATAAATAAATAATGACAAATGACAGAAAGTTTTCAACCGTAATTAATAATTACTATTCCCTATATTTATTAGTTACTATAAAACGTTTAAAACATTTGACTTGATTATTACTAATAACTCGATACCCCAAAAATAGTCCTTATGTAAAAGCAAATGCAGTTTATAAATCCTCATGTCCTTTGGGGGGGGTGCCTCTTTAATGCCAATAATAAAAAAACAACTTTAAATTTTTACATTGGTCAGCGAAACGCTACACTCTCTCGTAGGTTAACTTATCGTGTATTGATTGTCATATTACAACCAAAATACAATATAAGACAAATATTTGTAAATTATAACGAAATACTATTTAGCACTCACTGTAAAAAAAGGTTCAAAATACTCGAATCTATTATTACAAAGGGAACAATGAACATTAAATAGGAATATCACTCACCACAAGGGGCAACCTTTTTAAAATTTGCATCCATTATTTAAAATGTGTATGAAATATTTACTCGTTTTCGTTTTTTTTCTGGAATGTCAAACCTCTGTGAAATTGCTCTACACATGAGATCACTTGCATAAACATATATACTTAAATTTGAAATGTAGCGTTCCAAAAATACAAGGATGTTTGATAATTGTCATCACTTAGACCTTCAGTAACTTATCCCTGCTTCTCACTTTGTACAAGCTAAACTTAGTCAATATCACATATATCACTAACATATTATATGGCGTCTGGCCAAAGAAATAAGACGCTAATCTCATATACTATAACTAGTATAGTGCATTCGATCTCCATTGACGCCCTTATATTTATAGACTTTTGTCAGACTTGGCTACGCTTAGCTAATATTTTATTACAAGTCTTTCATTTAGTTATGAAGAATTCCGAAGAAACATACATTGTTTTCTCTGACAAAATGAAAATATTAATATATTAAAAACCAAAACTACATCAGCATATTTGCAGAGAAAATTGAATGGTATATAATTGAAACCAATTCTTTGTTCTCAATTTGTGGCCCTTTTCCATCTTTTCTATTTATCGTTTCTTTTTCTTTTTTTCAAATGAATATGATTGTTGTTTCTTAAAGTAAAAGCAATGGGAATGAATTATCTTGTTTGTTGATAAGATCTTATTTTGCTCCGGCAAAGAAATGATTCAAATATATCAGGAATAAGCATAAAGAAAACCACTCAGAAGAATGAATAGAAAAAGTAGTTTATTTCGGAAATCGCTCGCACTGAGCCTTTGTCACTTCGAAAAAGATAAATAGAGTTTTCCATTGCTTCCCATTTCTATGGACTTTCGACAAAAATCAAATGAAATTAACGTAAATCGAAGAAAAATACGAATCAATCAATAAAATGTACAAATATATGGCATTATTTGATTCATTAATACACTATCCAAAGGAAAACGGGAATATACGAGACAACTGACATAATGTGGTTAATTGTTAAGCTTAGTTTAATAGGCACAACACTCGCCACTCTTGTGAATGGTGTGAGAGGCTAGTTCAAAGACGATTGAACTTGGTGAAGATCGAACTCGCCACTCTTGTGAATGGTGTGCGTGACTAGTTCAAAGACTATTGAGCTTGGTGAGGATCGAACTCGCCACTCTTGTGAATGGTGTGCGTGACTAGTTCAAAGACTATTGAGCTTGGTGAGGATCGAACTCACCACTCTAGGGAATGGTGTGCATGACTAGTTCAAAGACTAATGACTTTGGTGAGGATCGAACTCATCACTCTAGGGAATGGTCTGCGAGAGTCTAAGTCACGTAGATTGGTATAGTGTTGTATGATAAGAACACACATCAAGGATCGATTTCACACTACTAATGAATGGTCTAATTCGAAGTATTACTTTCGAAGCAATTTTTCTATTTTGTCTCTGTGTCTGTCTTAAGTATTCATAGACATTTTTAAAAATGCAGTGTTTTTCATATACTGACGCGCAAACCATTTGATTAATAGTAAGCAGTTGAACAGAAAAATATCTTACCGACGATAATTTGAGACGTGGACATCTTAAAATAGTCACCACACAAATATATTTCCCATTTTCACGATTCAATTTGTTTTTTAATATAGAATATTTGATGCCAATGGGAGAATCATTGTGCGAAGACATTATTACTAGAAAGAAATTTGTAATATTTCCAAGTTACAACTTTTCACGTGCAGACAAATATTGGATAGGCCTTCTCAAGGGTAATGGAAATGTCAGCCATTTTATGCATCTGTCAATCTGGCTGACTATCTATCTAAATCTATACCTATTAAATTTCGTTCATATCTGTCTGTCTATCTGTTTATCTTAGTGTGTTTATATCTATCTATCCATCAACGCGCAGTCGGGCAGAGTCTCTCGATTGGATCTCTTCTTCCTTCCTCCGTCTTCCCGGTACCAACCCATATTTATATGGTCGGTACTCCACTTATGTAAATTAGGTGGATCGTACCACAACACTTGTCTATCTATCTATCTATCTATCTATCTATCTATCTCTGTTCCTTATCTATCTATCTATCTATCTATCTATCTCAGTCTATACCTATTCCAGTTCGTTCATATCAGTCTGTTTAGTTTATTATGTTCACATCTATCTATCTATCTATCTATCTATCAGCCTGTCTCTCTGTCTATCTATCTATCTCGGTCTATTCATATCTATCTATCTATCTATCTATCTATCTGTCAGTCTCTCTAACTACCTATCTATCTATCTATCTCGGTCTATTCAGATCTATCTATCTATCTATTTACCTAACTATCTGTCTGGCTGTCTATCTATCTATCTATCTATCTCAATTTATTCAGATCTATCTATCTATATGTTATGATCCGGTTCCTTGTACCACGGTGATAGTCCAAGGTAGAACCAATAAAGAAGAACGTGAACACAGATATGGAATAACACAGATATATTACAAACAGGAATATATACAGAGAAGTAGAAGTGTTAGTATGAACATCAGGTTTAGTAGAGAGAACAATGTAGTCTCGACCAGTATCACTATTCCAATATCTTGCAGTAATTGTCTGAACGCGACTCTGTTTCGGACTGCCTCTGACTCGACTCTTGACTCGACTTGAACTACTGACTCAATTTGAACTACTGACTGACGATATTCAGTCACCCCCCCTCACGAGGGTGTCATGTGGCACAAGGCCTTTTTAACGTGGGCATTCCTAAGCCATTAGGCTCGGCCAAAAAATAGCCCATTTGAACCCGTATAAACGGGTTCTGGGCCGGTTTTACCTCCCCGAAGGAGACTCCGCCCTTCGGCGTAGCCTCCTTCGGGTTCCTCCCGCCCGTAGGAAGAGAGTTTAACCGAACAGTCTGTAGTGAACTACGGACTGAAAATATTCAGTCCCCCCACGAGGGTGTCATGTGGCACAAGGCCTTTTTAACGTGGGCAATTCCCAAGCCATTAGGCTCGGCCAAAAAATAGCCCATTTGAACCCATATAAACGGGTTCAGGGCCGGTTTTACCTCCCCGAAGGAGACTCCGCCTTTCGGCGTAGCCTCCTTCGGGTTCCTCCCGCCCGTAGGAAGAGAGTTTAACCGAACAGTCTGTAGTGAACTACGGACTGACAATATTCAGTCACCCCCACCCACGAGGGTGTCATGTGGCACAAGGCCTTTTTAACGTGGGCATTCCCGAGCCATTAGGCTCGGCCAAAAAATAGCCCATTTGAACCCGTATAAACGGGTTCTGGGCCGGTTTTACCTCCCCGAAGGAGACTCCACCCTTCGGCGTAGCCTCCTTCGGGTTCCTCCCGCCCGTAGGAAGAGAGTTCAAACCGAGTAGTCGGTTCAAAAGTGAACTGTTGACTGACTTATGGCCTACTCCTGAGGCGCGGTATTTATTAAGTATAGAATAGTCCATTTTTATTATTATGGGTAAGATCCCATAACACTATCTATCTATCTATCTATCTATCTATCTATCTTTCTCGGTCTATTCATATCTATCTATCTATCTATCTATCTATCTATCTATCTATCTGTGTTCGTATCTCTGCCTGTCTGCTTATCTATTTGTCTATCTATCTCAGTCTATACCTATTCCAGTACGTTCATATCAGTCTATTTGTTTCTCTTAGTGTGTTTCTCTCTATATATCTATCTCAGTCTATACCTATATCAGTTCCTCCATATCAGTCCGTTTACTTTAGTTTGTTCATATCTATCTATCTATCTCGGTCTATTCATATCTATCTATCTATCTATCTATCTATCTATCTGTGTTCGTATCTCTGTCTGCTTATCTATTTGTTTATCTATCTCAGTCTATACCTATTCCAGTTCGTTCATATCAGTCTATCTGTTTATCTTAGTGTGTTTATATCTATCTGTCTGTCTGCCTGTCTCAGTTTCTTCTTCTTTTTATCTTTTTTTAGTCTGTTCCGATTTCAATCCGTTCAAATATGTCTGTTTCATTTTCGCTATCTATTCATATCTATCTCCCTCCTTCCATTCCTATCGCTCTACTTTAAATGTAAGATTGGCTAACGGCAAAGAAAACAGAAGCAGCAAACATTATAGTAATGCTCTTCAAATTTCCATGGTTCCAGCTTTCTCTGATCTATCTATCCGATTTTCTCTCTCACTATCTCTCCCCCTCTCCTTCTCTCTCTCTCTTTCTCTCTCTCTCTCTCTCTATCTATCTATCTATCTATCTATCTATCTCTACCTCTCTCCCTAATTGTTTATCTTCATTGATAGGTATGCAGGTAGCGTTACAGTTAGCATCACAGAAAATAGATTCCCCTATCCGAGTTCAAATCCCGGCCGATTCTGTTTCGTCTATTTTCAAGTTATTTTTTTAAAATCGACTTCACCCGAGGCAAGGCAGTAAATCATCTGCCTTGCACACACTATTAGTGATGTCTTTGATGAACACCACGTCAAAGCCAGCATTAAAGGTCGCAGCATTAGAGAACTTCGCTTTGCAAACATCATAGATGGTCTAACTGGCAAAGAAAAGGAACTGGTCAGTCTGATAGAGAACCTAAATTAAATATAGTCCAGATCAAACAGAGATTAATGCCGAATAAAAACAAACAATGAGAAAGGGCTTTCAAGCAATATAAAAGTCGTTGGTCATGAACTTGAAATAGTGAGGCAATCCAAATATCTTGGCCTGATTATCAGCGACGAGGACTCTAGAATAAAAATCATTTTAAGAGCAGTACAAGCAATGACAAATGTCGTAAAACCAAAGCTCATCAAGAAAAACAAGAACAACTGTTTGAAATTAAAGATCATTTTGTTATGTTCATTGCCTTCTCAATCTTTCTGCTCACCTGCAAATCTTGGACTTTAATCGCAGAGTTACAGGGAAGAGTCCAAGTATCAGAAATGAGTTACCACAGAATCACCCTGGGTATCTCTTATGTAGACTGCATCATAAATGACCCACTGCGATACAATCATCAGACAAGAATCAGGTCCAATGGACGATCTCATACCAACTGGTTTGGGCACGTCATAAGAGCCATCTTCCAAGGTAAAAACCTTAAGCAAAAGAAGTTACAGGCAGAGGAAAATGAGCAGATTGGAAGGTCATTCACAGACAGGCAGACACGGGCACGCAACCGAGACATTTGGAAGGAGCTGGTCAGGTGTTCGGCTGCACAGCGACGCTACGACCATTACCGGCCGTGGGACTGATGATGATGATGACGATGATGATGATGATGATTGCTGGTGCTAAAATAATGCTCAATGCTAAAAAAAAACAGTTACTATATCAATCAAAATGAATAAAAAGACATCAAGGAAGAATAAGATAGTAACTGTGTTTGTATGTGAATGCATGTGTACATTTACAGAGGCACTTCGTTAGCGGTTAGCAAACTTATCATGCTAAATCAATTACAACTGAATAGTGAGTTCGATCCTCCCTGGGTGTCTCATAATTTCGGCCTTGCGCCGCATCTAAGCTACGCATAGGAAATCGCCATATGCATATTTATAGTAAAAGTGTATTTAAATGCAATGTGAATCGTTATCTTCTTGATTATTGTTCTCACTCTTTAGTAATGTTTCATATTATTTTTCTTTCCCACTCAGTAACCCCATGTGTCTTCAGGACTTTTCTACCTTTCTTGAGATGAAATGATTAAAAAATGTCTTTGTGTGTATAAGTACACGTGTGTGTGTGTGTGTGAGTGTGTGCGTGTGTGTGTGTTACAATGTGTTTGTGCGTGTACATGCGTTTGATTTAAAATATCGCAAATATTTTTTTTAAATAAAAATAAAAACTGATAAGAGAAAATAGCAGCCAAGTTTCTCTCATGTTTTGCTCACAGCAACCAAAACAGAAAGACGTTTAAGAAATGTTAGCCAAGATGCCTTTTTTTTAATTTTGTTTTGAGGGGTCATTAATCATTGGGAAGAGCTTGATCTTTTTAAACAGATGAAAGAAAGAATGTCAAAGAAAACTTGATGTTTTTTGGCAGGATGCGAGTCAATGATTTTAACTTGAGTGCGTCTAATGGAATGAAATAATGCATTTGCCTAAATGAGATTTGATAATTTAGAGACATTTCAAAAGCAACGCTGTTGAACGAAAAGACCAAGTCGCTGAGAGATCTCATTAATCATTTTAATTGCCTTGTTTTGGGTTGTCTCCAAAATTGTTCAAGGTAGAATACACTAAAATAATCAAAACTAAACGTACATCCTTTATTGAAAAATCAATTTTGCTTACGCATTTAAATAACTGATATCTGCAGATAACATAGATTTTACAAGTATGTAAATACATTTTAAGATCATGAATTTATTGCGGTTACCTTATATCTAAAAATTAAATTTCACAACTATTTCAACATTCCGTCCTAGAGCGTTATATTCACTTTCACGCAAATTCCTTAGAAAACGGTATGATTTCATCACTTCTATAGCCGTGATTGGCAACTAGTCTAAGAGAAGAAAAAGCCTAAATTTAAAGCCAATAAGTAACCTTAGCAAAGGTGTATACTACCCCAGCCACTGAAAAAGATTATGGTGCTCGGAAGTGACTGCGATGCGGGATTGCGAATGTTTTCTATGAAAATTTCTCGGACATTCAGGCCGGTAAATGTTGTTTAATACCGTTTATTATAAACAGAGCATTTACTTAAATATTTGTATCTATAAAAAGAATGTATAAACATAAAAATGTCTTAAAAGAATTGTCGGACTTTCTCCATTTCATAATGTGTGAAGTCATTTGTTTACATTTGGATACGCCATGAGCAGATATGAATGTACGTGAGAGAATCATGGAAGATTCAAGTTTAAAGACAGTAAATTCGACCTTGGTAATCGAACGCTCCTCTGTAGCCAAATCGGTTAAGGCAAGTCAAGCTAAATGACGGTTCCGTATAGGATACAGGTTCGAATCCTGTCGGAGGAGTAATATTTTCTGTGAAACTTTCTCGGACATTCAGGCCGGTAAATGTTGCTTAATACTGTTTATTATAAACAGAGCATTTACTTAAAGATTTGTATCTATAAAAAGAATGTATAAACATGAAAATGTCTTTAAAATATATATATATATATATATATGAACTATACTTTATCACATATATGTATGTGTGTGAATGATCATTGAATTCAACACCTAGAGGCAACAGTTTGTTTCATATTAAACGCAATCGTCAGACCACACACACACACACATATATATATATATATATTCAGTTACGTGCAACTGAATATGTTAGCTCTATCACGGATATTGAGCACTTTCCACGAAGTACTGTGCATATTATATATATATATATATATATATATATATATATATATATATATATATATATAGTGCTGGTGTTAATAAAACAATTACTGGATGCAATAAAACTGCGCTATTAAGTAAATATTAATAAATATACATATTATTCCTCACCGGTAGAGTTTGCATGAATCTCCTGAGTCGTGCTATTGGTGATTATATATATATATATATATATATATATATATATATATATATATATATATATATATATATTGAAATATAATTGTCATCTTTGATAATGGCTTATGTAAGCCGAAAGTTTAGATAGGATTAAAAAACATGTATTAATATGGTGTTTTTCTTTCATCTTTCAATGATGATGTCATTAAGCTTATCAGACCATATGAAAGAAATTTACTTAAATTAAATAGACAAAACTTGGCTATATTATTTAATGAAATATGCATCAATATATATATATATATATATATATATATATATATGATAAGAAGAAGACGGAGACATTAATTATCCATTTTGTTTATAATTTTTATTTCGTGAACACCGATATGTTCATCTCATCAGAACGAAAATCTGCTCCACGAATGAAGTACACCGGACGGACACTTTATCTCGGTAGTGGGGAGGGAAGGGTATATGTTTAATTATGGATGGAGAGTGGTTTGACTTAGGGTGTATATACAAGGGATTAGTGTTAGGTTTTCTGTAAGGTATATACACCCTAAGTCAAACCACCGTCCATCCATAATTAAGCATATACACTCATCAATAGAGAATAGAATCAGCATTAACTCCGCTAATAAAGAAGTATTCCAACAACACAGTAATTTTTATAACGCAGCCCTAAAAAATAGTGGATACAAAAATGCTAACATCAATTATAGAAACAATTGTACTAACCAGAAGAAAAACAGGAAAAGAAAAATCATTTGGTATACCCCTCCGTTCAACCAAATTGTTAGTATTAAACTAGGACATAAATTCCTAGCTTTAATTTGGAAAACACTTTCCTACAAATAGTAGATATTGTAAAATATTTAATAAAAACACCCTACAATTAGGTTACAGTTGCACTGAAAATCTAGAAAGTATAATAAACAAACACAATAATAAAATCCTGAATAAACCCCCATGCCAGAATAGTATTAATAAAAACCCTACACTTAAATTAGACAAAAATAGTGAAAAATTAGGTGATTGTAGAAACCCAGAAACTGCCCATTGGAAAATATATGCCGCGTAAAATCTGTGGTATACCAATGTACTATCTCATCCATTGAGAGTCCGAATACTAATATGATATACATTGGGTCTATGAAGAATGAATTTAAAATCAGGTGGAGACAGCATAAAAGCTCCTTCAACAATATTAATAAAAGAAATCAGACATCTCTATCTAAATATTTTTGGCATTTGAAGGAAATGAATAAAACACCAAAAGTAAAATGGAAAAAAAACTGTAGTGAACGAGATAATCAAGTACCCCGGAAAAAAGTTCGTGTTTTGTGTGCGATCTGCCGGGGAGGGATTGCCAAAAAGTAGTCAGCAAAACTCTTATAGCGACTTACCTCGTCAACCCAAGCGAAAAAGAAACAAGTTCGTCGCAGGAGTCGCTATAAGAGTGTATTAATATGCAAATTACGGAACATCCTATCCCGGCTGTCGACGAATGGAAAAAATAGGTTCTGCCGATAAAAGCAGTTGGTGTTGTCGACTCGGTGAAGGAAAAAATTCGGGCAGTTTTGGCTATGGCGTTCGTGAGTTATTTTCCTGACGTGTTACAAGTTATTTTCTTTCTTTGTGTTGTGAAAGCCACAAATTTGCTTTGAGAACGCTTACTCTTCAAGCTATTTCGGCATTTACTTTGTCTCTCGCAAGATGGCGGAAAGACCGTTCGATATAAAACTGATCCCCGAATTCAGTGGTGATACTAGTGGACAGTCTGTGGTTGAATGGATCGAAAAGGTGGAACTGGTCTGCGAATTATGCGAGATATCGAAGATTGATCGGATTCTTCCTCTGCGATTGAATGGCGGTGCCCTTGCTGTGTATAGGCAGCTGAGTAAAGAACAGAAAAGCGACATTGAGCAAATAAAGCACGCTCTACTAACCGCGTTTGGAACTGACCGGTTCGTGGCCTACGACCAATTCCAGGCACGGCGTCTGCGACCTGGCGAGACAGTAGACGTATATTTGGCAGAATTAAAGAAGCTCGCCGTTCCAATCGCACCGCTTCCTGAAGAATGGATGACATGTGCCTTCGTTTCTGGATTGCCCAGTCATGTTAAGCAGATACTCCGCGCATCATCCAGAATGGAAGACCTGACGCTCAATCAATTGTTGACCAGAGCCCGTGCTGTCATGATCGACGAAAAAGAGGCTGATGAACCAGTGGCCGCAGTTATTCAACCAATTGAAGTCAAAGAAGGTCCGACCCCAGCCATTCGTCACCATGGCGTTGCCACCTGCTATCGGTGCTCTGGGCCGAATCATTTTGCCAGAGACTGCCGCTATCAACGCGAAGAAATGCGCAGCGGTTCGGCGCAAAAGGCACGTCTCGATCTACGATGCTTTCAATGTCAGAAAGTAGGTCATATTGCCTCTAAGTGCCCGGGAAATGGAATGGGGGACGCGACGTCAGCGCCGGTCTCTTCCCCGCACCGAGCATGAAAGTGGCGCTCCCTGTGATTAAGGTACGCATCAATGGAATAACGCGTACCGCTTTAATAGATTCGGGCTGCTCTCGGTCACTCACCAACGGTTCGATTTGCCGACAGTGGAGCAGACAAAAGATGGACATACTAACGGCTGATGGAAAGGCTCTCAGAAGCCGGGGAGTTGGAAACATCAAACTCAGTATTAACAACGGTGACCCTGTCACAGTCAGTGTGTTGGTCGTGGACAGCGCGTTATTAGGTTTCGATCTGCTCCTTGGGATGGACATTATTAGGAGCTGGGCGGCGTACGCATTACAGAGGCAGGCGAAGTCAAGTTTTTCTGATCCGCCCATCTGTGCTACTTTGAAGATCAACGAGCCCGACTTTAGCGCAGAGTTCGACCAAAGGACGAAGACATGGACAGCATTTTGGAAATGGTCGGAAAATAACCCACCAGAAAAGCTCCAGAACCGAGTGTCAGAATATTCGGTGCCCGAACGCGTCAAGGAAGAATACCAGCGCGAATTGCAGGTGTGGCTGGATAACGGATGGCTGACTCCATATCCCGAGGAAGAGCTTGGTCCTCCAAGAGGCCTCATCCCGTTGATGGCCGTGGTACAAAAGAACAAAGGAAAGGTGCGCCCTGTACTAGATTATAGAGAACTGAACGAACATGTAGACACATACACAGCTCATGCTGATGTGTGTGCACAAAAATTGAGAGAATGGCGAACGAAGGGATCCAATGTCTCTGTGATTGACCTTCAAAAGGCCTACTTGCAGGTACGCGTGCACCGGTCACTGTGGCCATTTCAGACGGTGATTCTTAATGGGACGAGGTACTGCTTAACCCGAATGGGATTCGGACTCAATGTGGCGCCGGCCATCATGAAAGCCATCGTGGATGCTGTGCTATCCCAGGATGAGACAATTCGTCAAGCGACGTCAGCCTACATTGACGACATCTACATCAACGAAACCTTAGTACCCGCTTCACAGGTGAGAAAGCATCTTGCTGACTTTGGGCTCGAATGTAAAAACCCAGAACGACTGGAGGATGGTGCCCGGGTGCTCGGCTTGCAGGTCTGGGGGGGAGCACAACATGCTTTACTGGAAACATGGAAGCGAGCTCCCGGACATTCCCAAACACATGACCCGACGCAGCGTGTTTTCGTTATGTGGAAAGCTGGTGGGACATTTTCCCGTGGGCGGGTGGATCCGCATTGCAACTGCATTTATTAAACGTAGAGTGACTGCTGTCACTTCCGGTTGGGATGACACAACCAATGATGCTCCCCTTAGACACATGATAGGGGAAGTCATTACTAGGGTGCGTCAAGACGACCCCGTACGTGGTAAATGGTGCGTTGACGGATGTGAATTTAACGTCTGGGTCGACGCGAGCTCCCTTGCAACAGGAGTGTCTCTTGAAGTAGGTGACACTGTCGTGGAAGATGCGTGTTGGTTGCGTCCCGAGAAGGATACGCAACATATCAACCTGTCAGAATTAGACGTCGTTATCAGGGGAGTCACCGCGGCCCTTCAATGGAATGCAAAGGTATTGCATTTATTCACGGATTCCGCATGCGTGTATAAGTGGATAGCAGACACTCTTACGGGGAAGGCTAGGATACGTACAAAGGCTGCGAGCGAGATGCTCATTCGAAGGAGGCTAGACACACTGGGAAAGTTGGTAAGTGAATACCACTTATCCGTAGACATACAGCTGGTCAGATCACAGCAGAACAAGGCGGATACTTTAACAAGGGTACCCCAAAAATGGCTTGACGCTATTAAGAGGTAGAGCCGGTAGAACATGTCTGTGTAACATCAACGAGTAACTATAACTCAGATTTACTAAAATCTGTGCATTGCCAAAGCGGACATGCCGGTGTAAAACGGACCTTATATTTCGTGAGGCAGATTGATCCCTCCGTATCCAAAGCTGCTGTCAGGGCAGTGGTCAGAGAATGCAAGGAGTGTCAGTCCATCGACCCAGCACCTGTGCAATAGCAAAAAGGACAAGTGAGTGTAAGAAAGGTGTGGCACCTTGTTGGAATGTACATCACCCATTATAACGGACATCACTATTTAACCCTGATTGATTGTGGCCCAACCCGGTTCACTATTTGGCGGCGTCTGCGTCGACAGGATTCCGCAAGCGTCATTGACCACTTGGGGGTCATTGTTCTTTGAACGTGGACCTCCGACGGAACTCCTCACTGACAACGACACTGCATTCCGCAGTGAACTATTCAAAGATTTTGTGACTTCGTGGGAGTACACCTCAGATTTCGCTGCGCGTATGTCCCATCAGGGAATGGCATAGTCGAGCGATGTCATCGAGCATCAAAAGAATCGCTGCTAGGAAGCAGTGTTCCATAATGGAGGCGGTGTATTGGTACAATGTTACCCGAGAGACAATAATGTATCGCCCTCAACTGCGCCAGCCAACATGATTTATCAGTATAAAGTCCGGCTACGAGGCATTGACGCAACGCGTTCAACTGAACGGATAAACGAACGAGCGCCGTATGACTTGGGCGATCGCGTGTGGGTGAAAACCCGGTACCGAGTGGGGCATGTCACTTGACTAAGTAACTCGCGTTCTGTGCTGGTTGATGGCATACCAAGACACATAAAGGACTTGCGTCACTATGTAGGTACAGATACGTCAACAAGTGACACTAGCAGTGAGTGCTCAGAAAGTGAACAAATAATTACCATCGGAGGTAGGGCTAGCACCCCTTCAGATGGTGAAGACTCTGTGCGTGAGGTTGTCAGACCAGAAGAATCCTCAGAAGAAGAATCTTCAGAACATTCTTCAGATGAAGAAGACTCTGCGCATGAGGTTGTCAGATCAGAAGAAAACTCAGAATATAACACACAATCTCCTCCCACAGTTGCCCCGCTCCGGAGAAGCTTAAGAATAAAGAGGCCCGCCCATGAGTGTCACTTATGTGACAGGGGGAAGTGTAATGAACGAGATAATCAAGTACCCCGGAAAAAAAGTTCGTGTTTTTGTGTGCGATCTGCCGGGGAGGGATTGCCAAAAAGTAGTCAGCAAAACTCTTATAGCGACTTACCTCGTCAACCCAAGCGAAAAAAACAAGTTCGTCGCAGGAGTCGCTATAAGAGTGTATTAATATGCAAATTACGGAACATCCTATCCCGGCTGTCGACGAATGGAAAAAATAGGTTCTGCCGATAAAAGCAGTTGGTGTTGTCGACTCGGTGAAGGAAAAAATTCGGGCAGTTTTGGCTATGGCGTTCGTGAGTTATTTTCCTGACGTGTTACAAGTTATTTTCTTTCTTTGTGTTGTGAAAGCCACAAATTTGCTTTGAGAACGCTTACTCTTCAAAAACAAAACTAGAACTTGTAAAACTTGGGATGACCCATGCCCTTTATGCCTACATGAAAAACTACACATTATCAAGTTTCAAAATAATGAAAATTTATTAAACAATAGACATGGGTTAACGGGTTTTTTGCCGACATCATCAAATTTTCGCATTGAATAATTAGCATAAAAAACAAACAAACAATAAAATAATAAATACAAATTTTAAACTCCATAGTCAAAATAAAAATTTTAAATGCCCTACCCAATAAAAAAAATTTTTTTAAATTTATGAAGCCGTCAAAAAAACAAATGTTAGCGAATTATGACAGTTTTTTATATGCAAAACCCTTTCAGGGAAAAAAAATAAAAAAAAAAAAATAAATAAATAAATCTCCATAGACACTTAACCAGACTAGACGATGTCATCTCCCGGTTTGAATTTAGACAACCCAACCTTACCCTGACTTGACGTCTTTGAATGTAACTGAGATATTTATACAAATTATTAAACCCTTACGCCCCTTTTTTTAAATAATTGCTTTAGCCGTTACCATAGTAATTTTAATTTTAATAATGAATATGCTTATAAAACGCGTAAATTTCAAGAATTAGTTATTCCAAAAAAAAAAATTCGCTTGAAGATGGAACAGAGCTTGGTACTTTAATTCAATTTAATTCAAATAATTATATTGAAGTTTTCGGCTCTTGTTTTGAAACATGAGAACTCTTATGTAGCGATGGAATCATATTTTTAAATAGATAGATAGATAGATAGATAGATAGATAGATAGATCAGTTGCAAGGCAACTCTTTTGTTCCAAAGACAATCTGGAGCAATGCAACATCTCCTTTTCTCCCTGAGAAAACAACGCGTCAGACCGAAGTAGCTGGCGCCTGTCCTACTTCTTATTTACAAAGGTTTGAGCGAAGCCAACTTGATTATTGGGATCAACTGCGTGCAAATATTAAAGAAAATTGACAGTATCGTGATAGACATACGTACCACTGTAGGTTTGTCGCACGCAATAAGGCAGGCCTTGATGCCCACTCGCAGAAACATGTGGCAATTGATCCTCAACCACTCAAGCAAAATGACTCATACACATGTTCCATCTGTCTAAAAGTTTGCAAAACACTTACAGGTCTCTGGAGACACATGCGTTTCCATAGAAGTTGAGCGGCTCTTTATATTACTAACCCCTCATTTGTCGCTCGCAACGAAAGTTTCTAATATATATATATATATATATATATATATATATATATATACGAATATAAGTATTTAATAATTCACATTGAGTGCTGGTAGTAATATAAGTGGTCGATGTAAGGAGCTAAAATTTATACTATATATATATATATATATATATATATATATATATATATATATATATATATGTGTGTGTGTGTGTGTGTGTGTGTGTGTGTGTGTATTATTCAGGCTTATATGTTGTCTGAAGTAGTTGCTAATACCTATCTAACACCTGTAGTAGAATTTCGACAGCTGGTTTTGAAGTTAAGTAATATTCCGCTATACAATGTTCCTTTTATGATCAGTTCATACATTCGCGTACTTTTAAAATCTACAAAATTTATACGGTAAAAGAGATGAATTACTGTCTACTTATTCCCGTTGATTGATCTTGCAGTCTTCGTTTCTGTTTAATTCTTCATTGATTTTAAATCGAACAATGTCAGATTGAAGTATCCACTGTGACGATCCCAGAATATCTTGTAAATAATTCCCATCTTCAATGGCATTGGAATTGACACAACCAACCCTGGTCAATTGTAATCAATTTCGATTTGTCCTTATCTGTCACAAGCTTGGCAACCATCAATGATAATTGTTTATGTCACCCAGTCAAAAAAATACAAACACTCCCAAAACGTTTCGATTGTTAAGATAGTAGCAACGCTTCTGTCGGCGATCCAAGCGGGTGGTCGAGTTTAATTAAATATCATTAATCCGAATGCTGATTTGCAAGGTGACTGTATAATGTTATTCGATTCTATCGTCCATGTACTAGTAAAATCTCTACTCTCAATTATGTGTAAATATTCAGCTGTAAAGTTATTAATAATAAAAGATTTTTCTTTCTTCATATTTCCATTTTTATTATCACACACGAAGAAATTCTATGGTTCTTTTGTGTAATTTTAAGAAAGAACGAAGGATAATTAACAGATTAAAACCTGATAAGCACCTTCAAATCTAGTTAGTATGTACCTGGGTGACAAATTAGGAGCAACAGATAAAGTAAGCGATTTGTCCCATTCTAAGATTAATGATTATTAAAAAATTCATACGCGTGGGATATTCAAATGGTTTGTAGAAAAAATGTGTTAAAAAAGATTATGAAAACATTTAATTTTAGGTTTATTTTTACTTTCTGTTCTATTTGCCATTTGTCCCCTTTTCCTTTACGACCAGACCTAGAAGGTTTCTAGCTCCTGATTTAGCGCCTTCTAACATTTTCTTGTTTCATGACCATAAATATCTTTAAAAGTTACCCATTTTGAAACCAATTAATGACGTAAAACAAGGTTTCTTTGACATGGATAACATCTTAGGACTCTCAGTTCTCTAGGGTTTCTATAAATTGCTGGTATCATAGCTTACAGAAATACCTTGATATTGTTGGCATTTGTGTGTAGAAATGAAAAAAAAAACGTTTCCTTGTAATTCCAGTTTATTACGAACTTTTTGACCACCAATTGTATATTATTAATACAGGAAGAAGATTATGCTGTGGAATGTTTTGGTAGAGTTACACTAAAAATGTGCATTTACTTAACAAAAGCAGTGTATCTTCAATAAAAGATATACTACTTTTGTTCGACAGACTCTTTGGCATTAACTTGAAGCAAATTTGACTATTTATCATATTTGGCATAACAATATTATTCCTACACTATGACCGACTAAATTCACGACATGTTTGCGAAAATACGTATTTAATTTCTCTTATTCTGCGCCAAACGAGAAATTATTTGCCTGGAGATGTCAATGGAAGAAATATTTTGCAGACACCGAATACTCATGATTCCTGCGACTCGATTTCGCGTAATTCCATCGCTTGATCGATCTTTAAATATGGGTAGCGTGGATGTGGCCTTTTCGTCCTGTTACGGTCTTACATTCTCCTGTATAGATGGGCCAACGTTGAGCCTCTCTTTTTACATTAATAATTTGGTGGCACCTTATTTGTTATATTCACTGCAAGTAGAAATGTCGTATATCGTGTAGTGAATGACTTCTCTTAGTGTATGTGTGTGTGTGTCGTCTTTCATGATTATTGAGATGTGATCATATTCATTCTATACTATATCGAATTCTGTGTCAACATTCTCTGGGAAATTAACATCAATACCCTTACGAACATATGACCCTTGAGATTTTTCTGCTCCACACGATTCTTTTCAAACTCTGTCTTACCATTTTGTACTGCTTTTCTCCAAGATGAACTATCTAGGGCTACGGTTTTCCCAATTATTTTACATGATGATGGCCGTCTGCAATGTGATCTTTATATCTCAATTTCGGCTTGATTTCAATCTTCAGGCCAATCAAATGGACTGAATATTGCGTTCAAGCATGAAACAGACTGTCGACACTCTATTTTGACCTAAGTGTCCACTTTTATATTTACATATGCTCTATCCCTGATATTGAGCACCTTTACCTATAAGTATAGAATGCCTTAAAACTATATTTTGACACTATTTTATCAGTGTTCAACATTCTTTCATGCTGAGTGGCTACATGGGGCTCATCTTACAGTATTTGTTACATTCAAAGTTTGGCGAACATTCAATGTGTGGTGTTTTTGATGATTTCTGAGGCCTGAACTACTTAAACAGGCGTGACAACATTCATTAAACATTAAATCAAATTCTGGGCCAACACAGGGAAATTAACATCAAGATCCTTACGAACTTATGGCTCTTGAGATTTTTTGCGTAACACGATTCTTTTCAAAGTTTCTCTAAACCATTCTGCACTGCTTTCCTCCAGGATGAATGATCTACACCTAAGCTTTTGCCAACCATTTTGCGGGATGTTGGCATATATATATATATATATATATATATATATATATATATATATATATAGAGAGAGAGAGAGAGAGAGAGAGAGAGATTAAGACATTTTTATGTTTATACATTCTTTTTTTATAGATACAAATATTTAAGTAAATGTTCTGTTTATAATAAACAGTATTAACAACATTTACCGGCCTGAATGTCCGAGAAATTATCATAGAAAATATGCGTCCTCCGACAGGAATCGAACTTGTATCCTAAACGGAACCATCATATAGCCTGACGTGCTCTTACCGATTTCGGCACAGAGGAGCTTTTCGGGTAGCAAGTTTTACTGTTTTTATACTACAATTTTCCATGATTTTTTCACGGACATTCATATCTTAAAAATTGTTTACATTTACAGCAGGTATTTGAATTAATTTGAAATCTATGGTTTAAAAAAATGCCTGAATGTTTTCAACAAACTTGTATGTACCATAGTGACAATATTCAGTTTTTGAACAGTGATTAAGAGGATAGAAATTATTTAGGAAAAGAAAATGACAGTTTGTCCCCAACTTGGAGTCGGATGTACAAAATATGTTTCACTAGAAAAATGGAAAATAAAAATTGAGAGCCGAAACGATCAATATAATTATTAAAATTAAGTTGAATCAAGGTGTTGGGTCCCGTTTCATCCTCAAGTGAAAATTTAGGAATAAGCTATCTTGTGGTTTGCTTGTGTTTATAAGTATGGTCCATTGTAACACTAATTACTATAGAAACGACTGGGCGGGCCATTTAGGTTAGGTGGTCAGACAGTTAATTCTTATCTACAGATTCGTCACCTTTGGAAAGGTTATGCCAAGGTGGAGTGGGGTATCTATTTCAAAGTTAATGGTGGCAGTAACCGTCTAGTTAGTTTACAGCGAAGGATATTTCATGGCGCGTTGTCAAGTCGTTAAGTGTCGAGAGGATTTTGTTTTATTATTATCTATCTGTTAATCTCTTTATTTATTTGTTTATTCAAATGGCTGTTCCGTATACAAACGTGTTGCACTGAACTACAGACTTCACGACTTCACAAAGGGTTTTTTCTATTTAATGTTTTGGCTAAGCATTTAAAACTTTTATTAAACTATGGAATTTATTTATTTATCTATTTTTTTATGCTAATTATTTAATGCGAAAATTTGTTGATGTCGGCAAAAAACCGTTAACTCCTGCCTATGGTTTAATAACTTTTCATTATTTAGAAACTTAATGATGTGTAGTTTTTCGTGTAGGCATAAAGGGCATGGGTCATCCCAGGTTTTACAAGTTCTTGTTTTATTTATTATTTTCCATTTTACTTTTGGTGTTTTATTCGTTTCTTTTAGATGCCAGAAATATTGGGATAGAGATGTCTGATTTCTATTTTGAATATTGTTGAAAGAGCACTTGTGTTGTCTCCATCTAATTTTAAATTTATTCTTCGTTGACCCTGTGTATATCCTATCAGTGTTAGGACTCTCAATGGATGAGATAGTGCATTGGTATACCACGGATTTTGTGAGGCATTTATTTTCCAACGGGCAGTCTTTAGGGTTTCTACAATCACATAATTTTTCGTTATTTTTATCTAATTTCAGTTTAAGAGCTTTATTACTGTTTTGGCATGCATGTTTTTTCAGGATTTTTATTATTATGTCTTTTTATGATTCTTTCTAGATTTTCAGTGCAGCTGTAACTTAATTTTAAAGTGTTTTTATTAAAGATCTCGCTAAGTTTGCTATTAGTAGGAAAGTGTTTTTCAATTAAAGCTAGGAACTTATGCCCTAGTTTGGTACTGACCATTTGGTTGAACGGAGGGGTATACCAGATAATCTTTCTTTTCCCATTTTTCTTATTATCGGTACTAATGTTTCTATAGCTTATGTCAGCGTTTTTGTATCCGATATTTTTCAGGGCTGTGTTATAAAAATTACTGTGTTGTAGGAATATTTCCCTGTTAGCTGAGTTCATGCTGATTCTTTTCTCTATTGATGTGGGTATATGCTTAATTATAGATGGAGGGTGGTTTGACTTAGGGTGTATATACAGGGGATTAGTGTTAGGTTTTCTGTAAAGTAGGTGAACGTTGTCGTTAAGTCTAGGGTTACGTCTAGGAAGTTTACTCTTTTTAATTTAGTGTTGACTATTGTTTTAAATTTAGTTTTCCGAATTCACTATAAATTATCTAATTTTATCTGTTTTAAAATTTGTGGAGCTCCTCACTACTATGAGCCCGTCATCGCTGTATAGCCCGATGTCCCTAATGTCTAGTTCACGGTAGGCGGTTAGATTGTACAGTATAAATAGACCGACAAGGTCCGAAGATTCTGCAGAGTCTAGAGATCCCATGGTGATGTCAAAATTGTCATTTGTGTTTTTAATCCATTAATCCCCATTATTGATGATGACAGATTTCTTTGCACTGAGAATTATGTTTGTTTCTTCCTTAGTTAAGTCAGAATACACTGTAGCAAACTCTAGGGCAGTCGTGAAGAGGTCTTTTGATATTGACCGGTAATAATCCACAATATCGAACTGAATTAGGGTGCGGTCAGGCTCATTGTCGATGTTGGTAAACCAATTGATGACTTCTTTGGTTTTAATTCAGAGTGTTAATCCAAGGTGTTTTTTAATTTGGCTAGTGATCCTTTCAAGGATTGTTTTGCTTATCTTTCCTATGTCGGGTCTAGTTGGGTTTATCATTCTGGTAGTGGGGTTTTCCTTTTCACTTGAGGATGAAACGGGACCCAACACCTTGATTCAACTTAATTTTAATAATTATATTGATGGTTTCGGCTCTCGTTTTTGAAACATGAGAACTCTTATGTAGCGAGGGAATCATATTTTTAAAAAAATATTAATATATATATATATATATATATATATATATATAGGAAGCCCAATAATGGTATTATTAACCGTGCCGGTTAAACATTCAGCATTCATTGATCGAGCAGCCAGTGCTACTAGAGTTACGCTTTTCTTCGTTCCCTGACCATCAAAGTGTAGTATCTGTTCTCTTCATCACTAATTTTAATGGTAATCTTTAATGGTTTCCATATAAGGAAACATTCGGCATTCATTGACCGAGCAGCCAATGCTACTTTCGGTGGAAATTTATAAAATATTTATTTTTAAATAATTTTTGCAAGAAAAAACTTTTCTCAAATCCAGTAATTTATGGGGGGGGGTTCATTCCTCAGCTTTTCTTTAGTATATGTGTGCGTGTCTGTGTGTATCTCTGTGCGAGCGTGTGTGTGTGTATTTAGTGAAATATAAGGGACACGGATGTTTAAGTATTTTTTATTCAATTTTTCTTTTGTTGGTCACAAAGCTGGAGAATCTGTCCGTATTTTTATTATTCGGAGCGCTTTCGGTTATTCGCCATTTTCAAGAGAAATAAATTTTAATCGTAATGAAGATTTTTAATACATTTTTGTTCAGTTTCTTAAACTTTTTAAGTTTGGTTTTAAGTTTAAGTTTGGTTTTAAGTTTAAGTTTGAATTCAAGTTTAAATTTGAATTTAAGTTTTATTTGATTCTTTTTTTTTTTTGGTCTGTCTTACTCAGACAAACAGCGACCACATTCATTAAATGTAATATGAAATTTAGTGACAACGTTTCCAAAGAAATTAACATCATTTCCTTTAGGAATATCTCTTTTATTTAAAGTCTCTCTTACCATTCGGCACTCCTTTCCTCCATGATGAACGATCTACAGCTAAGGTTTTGCCAACCATCTTGCATGATGTTGCCCTTTTGAAGTGTGTCCTTAATTCAATCTTTATATTTCAATTTTGGATTGTGCATTGGTCTTCTTCCTCCGGCCAACTTAGGCTGTCTAGAGAAATACATACACACATAAATTAACATAAAAACACCCGTATACTGACATACACATGCGAATTACGATTCTACTGTTTCGAAAGTTTAAAGAAATTATTAACTTTTATACCTAGTTTTCACCATCTCCTTCAAAGTAATCACCTACTTGTTGATTTCATGCAGGTTCACGAAACGGACTATTCACGAAACGGACTATTCACAAATCACAATGGCAAAAGTCCGGACTACATTTGAGTAATGGGCAGTATTGAAATTTCACAATGTTTACTGTAATACGTTTTATATAGGTTCATCGCTGTAAATTTAATGTAAATGTAAAACATTATGCAAGAAGATTAAATAATTCATAATTAAATTTGGAGCAAATACTGTTTCTGAATTTCTGGCGTAAGGTGTTATCATTATTTTTTATTATCAATATTTACAGTTGGACTAATGTCCTCGCTTTGTCGATACTAACGCAAGCATTCAGCGGTTGTATCTTTCGGGGAATTTTGAACTGAACCCTTTATTAAACCTACAGAGATAGAGTGTTCTCGTTTCACTGTCTACGTATTGTCTAGTTCTTATTTAGTACTGCTCAGTTATCGTTCTTTCTGTTTCCACTGAGTTTGAGAATGATCCCACAGAGCAATAGTCTAGTGGGTTAAAGAGTTGGTTCCTTAATTTGGTGACAGTAATTGTGAGTTCAATCCTTAAGCTGGAATAACCTTGAAGAAGTGAAAGAGGTGAGAGTTTCTGTCTGAAAATTTGGGATGAATAGTTATCACTATTTACATTATTTACAGTCAAACTAATATCCTCATCTGAGTAGTAATTATAACAATGTTTTGGCCATTCTGTTCTCTGGCCTTCTTCAGGTGTCTGTCAATCTTCAGAGAATTTCAAACTGAACACTGTATTTATTCTTTGGAGCAGATTGTTCTCCTACTCTCCATGTCTACGGATATCTCATTTGCGATAATAGACTAAAGTATTGGTTTCTGTATTTAGTGGAATAGGAATTCTGTGTTCAATCTCTGGACTGTGTAGTACAGACTTGGATTCAGTAGAAACAGGGTGAGCAATCACAGAGCAGTAGTTAAAAAAAAATATATATCCCTAGACCCCCTGGACAACTGTTATAGAGTAGTTTCACAGTGGAGGCTTGTAGTTGTACTAAGTCGGTCCTAAAATAGGTTTGACGTACAAAACGTTAGGAACTTGATATAATAGGTAATGACGCAGAGAAATCTAGTCATGGTCGCTGATACTTTAGTATCCAACTAACGGTCGTCCGGCATCGACTGACCAACTCACTGAGCGACTTACTTGTTACTCTTACTACTCCTATTTATTATAAGTGGGAGAGTCTATTAACTATAGAATAGGTGTGTTCCACTATAACAACAACAGAGCAAGAACCTACTACTCTCATAGATTAAATAAAAGTTTAGTTCCCTGAAAAAGATTACCAAAAAACCCAAAAGATAGAACCTAGGATTAATAAAAGAACATTAGTCCAACTGTAAATAACAGGACAAACACCAGGCCAGAGCGTAGAACAGCTGAAATGTTGTGAGGATAATAATAAAGATGAAGAACATTAGTCAACTGTAAATAACAGATTGACAAACACCTGAAGAAGGCCAGAGCGTAGAACAGCTGAAATGTTGTGAGGATAATAATAAAAAGATGAAGAACATTAGTCCAACTGTAAAAATAACAAACACCTGAAGAAGGCCAGCGTAGAACAGCTGAAATGTTGTGAGGATAATAATAAAGATAAAGAACATTAGTCCAAGATAAAAAAACAGATTGAAAAACACCTGAAGAAGGCCAGAGCGTAGAACAGCTGAAATGTTGTGAGGATAATAATAAAGATGAAGAACATTAGTCCAACTGTAAATAACAGATTGACAAACACCTGAAGAAGGCCAGAGCGTAGAACAGCTGAAATGTTGTGAGGATAATAATAAAGATGAAGAACATTAGTCCAACTGTAAATAACAGATTGACAAACACCTGAAGAAGGCCAGAGCGTAGAACAGCTGAAATGTTGTGAGGATAATAATAAAGATGAAGAACATTAGTCCAACTGTAAATAACAGATTGACAAACACCTGAAGAAGGCCAGAGCGTAGAACAGCTGAAAGAACATTAGTTGTAAATAACAGATTGACAAATAATAATAAAGATGCTGAAAGAATATTAGAACATTAGTCCAACTGTAAATAACAGATTGACAAACACCTGAAGAAGGCCAGAGCATAGAACAGCTGAAATGTTGTGAGGATAATAATAAAGATGAAGAACATTAGTCCAACTGTAAATAACAGATTGACAAACACCTGAAGAAGCCAGAGCATAGAACAGCTGAAATGTTGTGAGGATAATAATAGAAGTCCAACTGTAAATAACAGATTGACAAACACCTGAAGAAGGCCAGAGCATAGAAATGTTGTTGAGGATAATAATAAAGATGAAGAACATTAGTCCAACTGTAAATAACAGATTGACAAACACCTGAAGAAGGCCAGAGCATAGAACAGCTGAAATGTTGTGAGGATAATAATAAAGATGAAGAACATTAGTCCAACTGTAAATAACAGATTGACAAACACCTGAAGAAGGCCAGAGCATAGAACAGCTGAAATGTTGTGAGGATAATAATAAAGATAAAGAACATTAGTCCAACTGTAAATAACAGATTGACAAAACACCTGAAGAAGGCCAGAGCATAGAACAGCTGAAATGTTGTGAGGATAATAATAAAGATGAAGAACATTAGTCCAACTGTAAATAACAGATTGACAAACACCTGAAGAAGGCCAGAGCATAGAACAGCTGAAATGTTGTGGAGGATAATAATAAAGATGAAGAACATTAGTCCAACTGTAAATAACAGATTGACAAACACCTGAAGAAGGCCAGAGCATAGAACAGCTGAAATGTTGTGAGGATAATAATAAAGATAAAGAACATTAGTCAACAAAATAACAATTGACAAAGATTGACAAATAGAACCTGAAAAGGAATAAAAGATGAAGAACATTAGTCCAACTGTAAATAACAGATTGACAAACACCTGAAGAAGGCCAGAGCGTAGAACAGCTGAAATGTTGTGAGGATAATAATAAAGATGAAGAACATTAGTCCAACTGTAAATAACAGATTGACAAACACCTGAAGAAGGCCAGAGCATAGAACAGCTGAAATGTTGTGAGGATAATAATAAAGATGAAGAACATTAGTCCAACTGTAAATAACAGATTGACAAACACCTGAAGAAGGCCAGAGCATAGAACAGCTGAAATGTTGTGAGGATAATAATAAAGATGAAGAACATTAGTCCAACTGTAAATAACAGATTGACAAACACCTGAAGAAGGCCAGAGCATAGAACAGCTGAAATGTTGTGAGGATAATAATAAAGATGAAGAACATTAGTCCAACTGTAAATAACAGATTGACAAACACCTAAAGAAGATGAAGAACACACCAGAGCCATAGAACAGCTGAAATGTTGTGAGGATAATAATAAAAGATGAAGAACATTAGTCCAACTGTAAATAACAGATTGACAAACACCTGAAGAAGGCCAGAGCATAGAACAGCTGAAATGTTGTGAGGATAATAATAAAGATGAAGAACATTAGTCCAACTGTAAATAACAGATTGACAAACACCTGAAGAAGGCCAGAGCATAGAACAGCTGAAATGTTGTGAGGATAATAATAAAGATGAAGAACATTAGTCCAACTGTAAATAACAGATTGACAAACACCTGAAGAAGGCCAGAGCGTAGAACAGCTGAAATGTTGTGAGGATAAAGATGAATTAGTTGTAAATAACAGATTGGAAAACTAAGAAGATGAAGAAACATTAGTCCAACTAATAAATAACAGATTGACAAACTGTAAACCTGAAGAAGGCCAGAGCGTAGAACAGCTGAAATGTTGTGAGGATAATAATAAAGATGAAGAACATTAGTCCAACTGTAAATAACAGATTGACAAATACCTGAAGAAGGCCAGAGCGTAGAACAGCTGAAATGTTGTGAGGATAATAATAAAGATGAAGAACATTAGTCCAACTGTAAATAACAGATTGACAAACACCTGAAGAAGGCCAGAGCATAGAACAGCTGAAATGTTGTGAGGATAATAATAAAGATGAAGAACATTAGTCCAACTGTAAATAACAGATTGACAAACACCTGAAGAAGGCCAGAGCGTAGAACAGCTGAAATGTTGTGAGGATAATAATAAAGATGAAGAACATTAGTCCAACTGTAAATAACAGATTGACAAACACCTGAAGAAAGCATAGAACCTGAAATGTTGTGAGGATAATAATAAGATGAAGAACATTAGTCCAACTGTAAATAGAGAACAGCTGAAATGTTGTGAGGATAATAATAAAGATAAAGAACATTAGTCCAACTGTAAATAACAGATTGACAAACACCTGAAGAAGGCCAGAGCATAGAACAGCTGAAATGTTGTGAGGATAATAATAAAGATGAAGAACATTAGTCCAACTGTAAATAACAGATTGACAAACACCTGAAGAAGGCCAGAGCATAGAACAGCTGAAATGTTTGTGAGGATAATAATAAAAGATGAAGAAACATTGAAGTCCAACTGTAAATAACAGATTGACAAACACCTGAAGAACCCAGAGCATAGAACAGCAGATAAGAACATAGAACATTGACAAACACCTGAAATAGAACAGCTTGTTGAGGATAATAATAAAGATGAAGAACATTAGTCCAACTGTAAATAACAGATTGACAAACACCTGAAGAAGGGCCAGAACAGCTGAAATGTTGTGAGGATAATAATAAAGATGAAGAACATTAGTCCAACTGTAAATAACAGATTGACAAATACCTGAAGAAAAGATAGAACAGCTGAAATGTTGTGAGGATAATAATAAAGATGAAGAACATTAGTCCAACTGTAAATAACAGATTGATAAACACCTGAAGAAGGCCAGAGCATAGAACAGCTGAAATGTTGTGAGGATAATAATAAAGATGAAGAACATTAGTCCAACTGTAAATAACAGATTGACAAACACCTGAAGAAGGCCAGAGCATAGAACAGCTGAAATGTTGTGAGGATAATAATAAAGATGAAGAACATTAGTCCAACTGTAAATAACAGATTGACAAATACCTGAAGAAGGCCAGAGCGTAGAACAGCTGAAATGAGGATAATAATAAAGATGAAGGATAATAATAAAGATGAAGAACTGAAATGTTGTGAGGATAATAATAGATCCAACTGAAAAATAATCCAACAGATTGACAAAAACCTGAAGAAGGCCAGACAAATAGAACAGCTGAAATGTTGTGAGGATAATAATAAAGATGAAGAACATTAGTCCAACAAATAACAGATTGACAAAACACCTGAAGAAGGCCAGAGCGTAGAACAGCTGAAATGTTGTGAGGATAATAATAAAGATGAAGAACATTAGTCCAACTGTAAATAACAGATTGACAAACACCTGAAGAAGGCCAGAGCGTAGAACAGCTGAAATATTTGTGAGGATAATAATAAAGATAAAGAACATTAGTCCAACTGTAAATAACAGATTGACAAATACCTGAAGAAGGCCAGAGCGTAGAACAGCTGAAATGTTGTGAGGATAATAATAAAGATGAAGAACATTAGTCCAACTGTAAATAACAGATTGACAAACACCTGAAGAAGGCCAGAGCGTAGAACAGCTGAAATGTTGTGAGGATAATAATAAAGATGAAGAACATTAGTCCAACTGTAAATAACAGATTGACAAATACCTGAAGAAGGCCAGAGCATAGAACAGCTGAAATGTTGTGAGGATAATAATAAAGATGAAGAACATTAGTCCAACTGTAAATAAAGATTGACAAACACCAGAGCGTAGAACAGCTGAAATGTTGTGAGGATAATAATAAAGATGAAGAACATTAGTCCAACTGTAAATAACAGATTGACAAATACCTGAAGAAGGCCAGAGCATAGAACAGCTGAAATGTTGTGAGGATAATAATAAAGATGAAGAACATTAGTCCAACTGTAAATAACAGATTTGACAAACACCTGAAGAAGGATAATAATAAAGATGAAGAACATTAGAACTGCAAAATAACAGATTGAAATAAACAGCTGAAATGTGAGGATAATAATAAAGATGAAGAACATTAGTCCAACTGTAAATAACAGATTGACAAACACCTGAAGAGGCCAGGCAGTAGAACAGAGGATAATAAAAAGATGAAGAACAGTCCAACTGTAAATAACAGATTGACAAAATGCCAGAGCATAGAACAGCTGAAATGTTGTGAGGATAATAATAAAGATGAAGAACATTAGTCCAACTGTAAATAACAGATTGACAAACACCTGAAGAAGGCCAGAGCATAGAACAGCTGAAATGTTGTGAGGATAATAATAAAGATGAAGAACATTAGTCCAACTGTAAATAACAGATTGACAAACACCTGAAGAAGGCCAGAGCATAGAACAGCTGAAATGTTGTGAGGATAATAATAAAGATGAAGAACATTAGTCCAACTGTAAATAACAGATTGACAAACACCTGAAGAAGGCCAGAGCATAGAACAGCTGAAATGTTGTGAGTTAATAATAAAGATGAAGAACATTAGTCCAACTGTAAATAACAGATTGACAAACACCTGAAGAAGGCCAGAGTGTAGAACAACAGCTGAAATGTTGTGAGGATAATAATAAAGATGAAGAACATTAGTCCAACTGTAAATAACAGATTGACAAACACCTGAAGAAGGCCAGAGCGTAGAACAGCTGAAATGTTGTGAGGATAATAATAAAGATGAAGAACATTAGTCCAACTGTAAATAACAGATTGACAAACACCTGAAGAAGGCCAGAGCATAGAACAGCTGAAATGTTGTGAGGATAATAATAAAGATGAAGAACATTAGTCCAACTGTAAATAACAGATTGACAAACACCTGAAGAAGGCCAGAGCATAGAACAGCTGAAAAGTTGTGAGGATAATAATAAAGATGAAGAACATTAGTCCAACTGTAAATAACAGATTGACAAACACCTGAAGAAGGCCAGAGCATAGAACAGCTGAAATGTTGTGAGGATAATAATAAAGATGAAGATGAAGAAACATTAGTCCAACTGTAAAATAACAGATTGACAAACACCTGAAGAAGGCCAAACATAGAAGGCCAGAGCATAGAACAGCTGAAATGTTGTGAGGATAATAATAAAGATGAAGAAACATTAGTCCAACTGTAAATAACAGATTGACAAACACCTGAAGAAGGCCAGAGTATAGAACAGCTGAAATGTTGTGAGGATAATAATAAAGATGAAGAACATTAGTCCAACTGTAAATAACAGATTGACAAACACCTGAAGAAGGCCAGAGCATAGAACAGCTGAAATGTTGTGAGGATAATAATAAGATGAAGAACATTAGTCCAACTGTAAATAACAGATTGACAAACACCTGAAGAAGGCCAGAGCATAGAACAGCTGAAATGTTGTGAGGATAATAATAAAGATGAAGAACATTAGTCCAACTGTAAATAACAGATTGACAAACACCTGAAGAAGGCCAGGCATAGAACAGCTGAAATGTTGTGAAATAATAAAGATGAAGAACATTAGTCCAACTGTAAATAACAGATTGACAAATACCTGAAGAAGGCCCAGAGCATAGAACAGCTGAAAGTTGTAGATAATAATAAAGATAAAGAAACTGTAAATAAAAAGATTGAACAAATGTTGTGAGGTAACAGAAAGATAAAGAACATTAGTCCTGTAAAGAACAGATTGACAAACACCAAGAAAGATAATAATAAAGATAAGAGCATAGAACAGCTGAAATGTTGTGAGGATAATAATAAAGATGAAGAACATTAGTCCAACTGTAAATAACAGATTGACAGAACACCCTGAAGAAGGCCATGAAGAACATAGAACATTGATAAACACCTGAAAATAGAACAGCTTGTGAGGATACAATAATAAAGATGAAGAACATTAGTCCAACTGTAACAAACAGATTGACAAACACCTGAAGAAGGCCAGTATACAGAACAGCTGAAATGTTGTGAGGATAATAATAAAGATGAAGAACATTAGTCCAACTGTAAATAACAGATTGACAAACACCTGAAGAAGGCCAGACATAGAACAGCTGAAATGTTGTGGGGATAATAATAAAGATGAAGAACATTAGTCCAACTGTAAATAACAGATTGACAAACACCTGAAGGAAGAGCATAGAACAGCTGAAATAACTTTGTGAGGATATAATAAAGATGAAGAACATTAGTCCAACTGTAAATAACAGATTGACAAACACCTGAAGAAGGCCAGAGCATAGAACAGCTGAAATGTTGGAGGATAATAATAAAGATGAAGAACATTAGTCCAACTGTAAATAACAGATTGACAAACACCTGAAGAAGGCCAGACATAGAACAGCTGAAAATGATAATAATAAAGATGAAGGATCCAACCAAAATAAAAGATGAAGAACATTAGTCCAACTGTGGGGAGGATAATAATAAAGATGAAGAACAAGTCCAACTGAAGAAGATTGCCAGAGCATAGAACAGCTGAAATGTTGTGAGGATAATAATAAAGATGAAGAATATTAGTCCAATAAATAACAGATTGACAAACACCTGAAGAAGGCCAGAGCATAGAACAGCTGAAATGTTGTGAGAGGATAATAATCCAAAGATGAAGAAAATTAGGCCAACTGAAAAGGATGACAAACACCTAAAATTGAAAAAGATGAAGAAAGGAATGTGAGGATCCAAATAAAGATGAAGAAACATTGGTCCAACTGTAAAATAACAGATTGACAAATACCTGAAGAAGGAGAGTAGAACAGCTGAAATGTTGTGGAGATAATAATAAAGATGAAGAACATTAGTCCAACTCGTAAATAATAGATTGACAAACACCTTAGAAGAAGGCCAGAGTACAGAACAGCTGAAATGTTGTGAGGATAATAATAAAGATGAAGAAATATTAGTCCAAACAAAATAACAGATTGACAAACACCTAGTTAGAAACAGAGTACAGAACAGCTGAAATGTTGTGAGGAGGATAATAAAGATGAAGAACATTAGTCCAACTGTAAACAACAGATTGACAAACACCTGAAGAAGGCCAGAGCATAGAACAGCTGAAATGTTGTGGAGGATAATAATAAAGATGAAGAACATTAGTCCAACTGTAAATAACAGATTGACAAACACCTGAAGAAGGCCAGAGCATAGAACAGCTGGAAATGTTGTGAGGATAATAATAAAGATGAAGAAATATTAGTCCAACTGTAAAATAACAGATTGACAAAACACCTGAAGAAGAAGGCCAGAGCATAGAACAGCTGAAAAATGTTGTGAGGATAATAATAAAGATGAAGAACATTAGTCCAACTGTAAAATAACAGATTGACAAACACCTGAAGAAACAGAGCATAGAACAGCTGAAATGTTTGAGGATAATAATAAAGATGAAGAACATTAGTCCAACTGTAAATAACAGATTGACAAATACCTGAAGAAGGCCAGAGCATAGGAACAGCTGAAATGTTGTGAGGATAATAATAAAGATGAAGAAATATTATCCAACTGTAAATAACAGATTGACAAATTGACAACACCTGGGAAATGTTGCAGAGGATACACAAAGATGAAGGTCCAAAGGACAACAAACACCCATAAAGGCCAGACAGAACACATGAAATGTTGTGAGGATAATAAAAATAAAGATGAAGAACATTAGTCCAACTGTAAAATAACAGATTGACAAAACACAGAACTAAAGAGGGATAATAATAAGATGAAGAATATCTGTCCAACTGTAAATAACAGATTGACAAACATGAAGAACAGAGCGTAGAACAGCGAATGTTGTGGAGGATAATAATAAAGATGAAGAAATATTAGTCCAACTGTAAATAACAGATTGACAAATACCTTAAACCAGAGCAGAACAGCTGAAATGTTGTGAGGATAATAATAAAGAATGAAAACATTAGTCCAACTTTAAATAGAACAAATATCTGAAGAATAGCCAGAGAACAGCTGAAATGTTGTGAGGATAATAATAAAGATAAAAGCCAAGACTGGGCAAATACCAAAGAAGGCCAGAGAACAGCTGAAAATGTTGTGAGAGGATAATAATAAAGATGAAATTATAGATCAACTGCAAAATAACAGATTGACAAATACCTGAAGAAGGCCAGAGCAGAACAGCTGAAATGTTGTGAGTGATATAATAAAGATAGAAGGTCCAACAACAAATAACAGATTGACAAATACCTGAAGAAGGCCAGAGCATAGAACGCTGAAATATTGAGGATAATAATAAAGATAAAGAACATTAGTCCAACCAAATAACAGATTGACAAATACCTGAAGAAGGCCAGAGCGTAGAACAGCTGAAATGTTGTGGAGGATAATAATAAAGATGAAGAACATTAGTCCAACTGTAAATAAACAGATTGACAATACCTGGAAGAAGGCCAGAGCTGAGAACAGCTGAAATGTTGTGAGGATAATAATAAAGATGAAGAACATTAGTCCAACTGTAAAAATAACAGATTGACAAATACCTGAAGAAGGCCAGAGCGTAGAACAGCTGAAAATGTTGTGAGGATAATAATAAAGATGAAGAACATTAGTCCAACTGTAAATAAACAGATTGACAAACACCTGAAGAAGGCCAGAGCATAGAACAGCTGAAAATGTTGTGAGGATAATAATAAAGATGAAGAACATTAGTCCAACTGTAAATAACAGATTGACAAATACCTGAAGAAGGCCAGAGCATAGAAACAGCTGAAATGTTGTGAGGATAATAATAAAGATGAAGAACATTAGTCCAACTGTAAATAACAGATTGACAAATACCTGAAGAAGGCCAGAGCGTAGAACAGCTGAAATGTTGTGAGGAAATAATAAAGATGAAGAACATTAGTCCAACTGTAAATAACAGATTAACAAACACCTGAAGAAGGCCAGAACAGAAAAATGAAATGTTGTGAGGATAATAATAAAGATGAAGAAAGTCCATAAATACAGTCCAACTTTAAAGATAACAAGATTGACAAACACCTGAAGAAGGCCAGAGTACAGAACAGCTGAAAAATGTTGAGGATAATAATGAAGAGAGGATAATAAAGATAAATAAATATTCGTCCAACTAGTCCAACTGTAAAAGAAGATTGACAAACACCTGAAGAAGGCCAGAGCGTAGAAACAGGAAACAAGTTGTGAGGATAATAATAAAAGATGAAGAACATTAGTCCAACTAACAGATTGACAAAAATAAAGGGCCAGAGATTGACAAATACCTGAAGAAGGCCAGAGCATAGAACAGCTGAAATGTTATGAGGATAATAATAAAGATGAAGAATATTTGGTCCAAAATTTAAAATAACAGATTGACAAATACCTGAAGAAGGCCAGAGTGTAGAAAAAGCTGAAATGCTGTGAGGATAATAATAAAGATAAAAGAATATTAGTCCAACTGTAAATAACAGATTGACAAATACCTTGAAGAAGGCCAGAGCATAGAACAGCTGAAATGTTGGGAGGATAATAATAAAGATGAAGAACATTAGTCCAACTGTAAATAACAGATTGACAAATACCTGAAGAAGGCCAGAGCGTAGAACAGCTGAAATGTTGTGAGGATAATAATAAAGATGAAGAACATTAGTCCAACCAAAATAACAGATTGACAAATACCTGAAGAAGGCCAGAGCATAGAACAGCTGAAATGTTGTGAGGATAATAATAAAGATGAAGAACATTAGTCCAACTGTAAATAACAGATTGACAAACACCTGAAGAAGGCCAGAGCATAGAACAGCTGAAATGTTGTGGAGGATAATAATAAAGATGAAGAACATTAGTCCAACTGTAAATAACAGATTGACAAATACCTGAAGAAGGCCAGAGCATAGAACAGCTGAAATGTTGTGAGGATAATAATAAAGATGAAGAACATTAGTCCAACTGTAAATAACAGATTGACAAATACCTGAAGAAGGCCAGAGCATAGAACAAAAAATGTTGTGGAGATAATAATAAAGATGAAGAACATTAGTCCAACTGTAAATAACAGACGACAAAATACCTGAAGAAGACTCAGAGCATAGAACAGCTGAAATGTTGTGAGGATAATAATAAAGATGAAACATTAGTCCAACTGTAAATAACAGATTGACAAACACCTGAAGAAGGCCAGACAGAAACAGCTGAAATGTTGTGGAGGGATAATAATAAAGAAGAAAGATTAGTCCAACTGTAAACAACAGATTGACAAACACCCGAAGAAGGCCAGCATAGAGAACAGCTGAAAATGTTGTGAGGATAATACAAGATGAAGAACATTAGTCCAACTGTAAATAACAGATTGACAAATACCTGAAGAAGGCCAGAGCATAGAACAGCTGAAATATTGTGAGGATAATAATAAAGATGAAGAACATTAGTCCAACTGTAAATAACAGATTGACAAATACCTGAAGAAGGCCAGAGCATAGAACAGCTGAAATGTTGTGAGGATAATAATAAAAGATGAAGAAACATTTGTCCAACTGTAAAACAGATTGACAAACACCACAAGAAAGGCCAGAGCATAGAATAAAGCTGAAATATTGTGAGGATAATAATAAAGATGAAGAAATATTAGTCCAACTGTAAATAACAGATTGACAAATACCTGAAGAAGGCCAGAGCATAGAACAGCTGAAATGTTGTGGAGGATAATAATAAAAGATGAAGAAACATTAGTCCAACTGTAAATAACAGATTGACAAATACCTGAAGAAGGCCAGAGCATAGAACAGCTGAAATGTTGTGAGATAATAATAAAGATGAAGAAATATTAGTCCAACTGTAAATAACAGATTGACAAATACCTGAAGAAGGCCAGAGCATAGAACAGCTGAAATGTTGTGAGGATAATAATAAAGATGAAGAACATTAGTCCAACTGTAAAAATGACAAAACAGAGAGCATAGAACAGCTGAAACACCTGAGGATAATAATAAAGATGAAGGTCCAACCAGATTGACAACATGAAGAACAGCATGAAATGTTGTGAGGATAATAATAAAGATGAAGAACATTTGTCCAACTGTAAATAACAGATTGACAAACACCCAAGAAGGCCAAACATAAGAACAGCTGAAATGTTGTGAGGATAATAATAAAAAGATGAAGAAACATTAGTCCAACTGTAAATAACAGATTGACAAACACCTGAAGAAGGCCAGAGCATAGAACAGCTGAAATGTGGAGGATAATAATAAAGATGAAGAACATTAGTCCAACTGTAAATAACAGACTGACAAACACCTGAAGAAGGCCAGAGCATAGAACAGCTGAAAATGTTGTGAGGATAATAATAAAGATGAAGAACATTAGTCCAACTGTAAATAACAGATTGACAAATACCTGAAGAAGGCTGTAGGGCATGGGAACAGCTGAAATGTTGTGAGGATAATAATAAAGATGAAGAACATTAGTCCAACTGTAAATAACAGGATTGACAAATACCTGAAGAAGGCCAGAGCATAGAACAGCTGAAATGTTGTGGAGGATAATAATAAAGATGAAGAACATTAGTCCAACTGTAAATAACAGATTGACAAACACCTTGAAGAAGGCCAGAGCATAGAACAGCTGAAATGTTGTGAGGATAATAATAAAGATGAAGAACATTAGTCCAACTGTAAATAACAGATTGACAAACACCTGAAGAAGGCCAGAAGCACAGAACAGCTGAACTGAAAGGATAATAATAAAGAGGATAATAATAACAGATGGGTAGAAGAAACTGGGAAATGTTATGAGGATAATAATAAAGATAGTCCAACTGTAAATAACAGATTGACAAAACCTGAAGAAGGCAAATACAGACTGAAGAACAGCTGAAATGTTGTGGAGGATAATAATAAAGATGAAGAAATATTAGTCCAACTGTAAATAACAGATTGACAAATACCTGAAGAAGGTAGAGCATAGAACAGCTGGAAAATGCAAGGGAGGATAATAATAAAGATGAAGAACATTAGTCCAACAAAAAATAACAGATTGACAAATACCTGAAGAAGGCTGAGCATAGAACAGCTGAAAATGTTAGAGGATAATAATAAAGATGAAGAACATTAGTCCAACTGTAAATAACAGATTGACAAATACCTGAAGAAGGCCAGAGCATAAGAGAACAGCTGAAATGTTGTGGAGGATAATAATAAAGATGAAAGAATATAGTCCAACTAGCAAATAATAGATTGACAAACACCTGAAGAAGGCCAGAGCATAGAACAGCTGAAATGTTGTGAGGATAATAATAAAGATGAAGAACATTTGTCCAACTGTAAATAACAGATTGACAAATAACTGAAGAAGGCCAGACATAGAACAGCTGAAACAAGAGGGATAATATAATAAAGATGAAGAACATTAGTCCAACTGTAAAATAACAGATTGACAAATACCTGAGAAGAAGGCCAGAGCACAGAACAGCTGAAATGTTGTGAGGATAATAATGAAAAGATGTCCAAGTCAAAGATTGAGTCCACCTGAAGAAGGCCAACAGATTGAAATGTTGTGGGAGGATAATGAAGGCCAAGACAGAAGTAGGAAATTAGTCCAACAAAGATGAAAATAACAGATTGACAAACACCTGAAGAAGGCCAGATATGAACAGCCAGAAATGTTGGGAGGATAATAATAAAGATGAAGAACATTAGTCCAACTGTAAATAACAGATTGACAAATACTCTGAAGAAGGCCAGAGAGCATAGCTGAAACATTGTGGAGGATAATAATAAAGATGAAGAAATATTAGTCCAACTGTAAATAACAGATTGACAAACAATTTGAAGAAGGCCAGAGCATAGAACAGCTGAAATGTTGTGAGGATAATAATAAAAGATGAAGAACATTTGTCCAACTGTAAAATAACAGATTGACAAACAACTGAAGAAGGCCAGAGCACAGAACAGCTGAAATGTTGTGGAGGATAATAATAAAGATGAAGAATATTAGTCCAACTGTAAATAACAGATTGACAAATACCTGAAGAAGAAGGCAGAGCATAGAACAGAACAGCTAGTCCAACTGTAAATAACAGTTGACAAATAACAGAAGAAGGCCAGGAGCATAGAGGATATTAAAGATGAAGAACATTAGTCCAACTGTAAATAACAGATTGACAAACACTGAAGAAGGCCAGAGTATAGAACAGTTGAAAATGTTGTGAGGATAATAATAATAAAGATAAAGAACATTAGTCCAACTGTAAATACAGATTGACAAACACCAGAAGAAGGAAGAGCCAGGAAAACAGCTGAAAATGTTGTGAGGATAATAATAAAGATGAAGAAATATTAGTCCAACTGTAAACAACAGATTGACAAATACCTGAAGAAGGCCAGAGCATAGAACAGCTGGGAAATGTTGTGAGGATAATAATAAAGATGAAGAACATTAGTCCAACTGTAAATAACAGATTGATAAAAAACTGAAGAAGGCTTGAGCATAGAACAGCTGAAATGTTGTGAGGATAATAATAAAGATGAAGAACATTATCCAACTGTAAATAACAGATTGACAAACACCTGAAGAAGGCCAGGAAATAGAACACAAAATACAGAGGGATAACAATAAAGATGAAGAAATATTAGTCCAACTATGTAAATAACAGATTGCCAGAGCATAGAAACAGCTGAAATGTTGGGAGATAATAATAAAGATGAAGAAGGCATTAGTCCAACTGTAACAAACAGATTGACAAACACCTGAAGAAGGCTGGGGAGCATAGAACAGCTGAAATGTTGTGAGGATAATAATAAAGATGAAGAAACATTAGTCCAAATGTAAAAAAACAGATTGACAAACACCTGGAAGAAGGCCAGAGCGTAGAAAAAAGCTGAAACAAGGAGGAGGATAATAAAGATGAAGAAACATTAGTCCAACTGTAAAATAACAGATTGACAAATACCTGAAGAAGGCCAGAGCATAGAACAAGAAACAAAGGAGGATAATAATAAAGATGAAGAACATTAGTCCAACTGTAAAATAACAGATTGACAAACACCTGAAGAAGGGCCAGGGCGTAGAACAAAGGAAATGTTGTGAGGATAATAATAAAGATGAAGAACATAGTCCAACTGTAAATAAAGTTAGATTGACAAATACCTGAAGAAGGCCAGAGCGTAGAACAGCTGAAATGTTGTGGAGATAATAATAAAGATAAAGAACATTAGTCCAACTGTAAATAACAGATTGACAAAGCATAAACAGCTGAAATAAGGAGGATAATAATAAAATGAAGAACATTAGGTCCAACAGAGACAAACATAGAACAGCTGGAACTGTTGTGAGGATAATAATAAAGATGAAGAACATTAGTCCAACTGCAAATAACAGATTGACAAATACCTGAAGAAGGCCATAGAACAGCTGAAATGTTGTGAGGATAATAATAAAGATGAAGAACATTAGTCCAACTGTAAATAACAGATTGACAAAACTCTGAAGAAGGCCAGAGCAGAACAGCTGAAATGCCAGGAGGATAATAATAAAAGATGAAGAACATTAGTCCAACTGTAAACAACAGATTGACAAATACCTAAGAAGAAGGCGAAATGTTGTGAGGATAATAAAGAGAAGCATAGAACAGCTGAAATATTTGTGGAGGATAATAATAAAAGATGAAGAACATTAGTCCAACTGTAAATAACAGATTGACAAACACCTGAAGAAGGCCAGAGCATAGAACAGCTGAAATGTTGTGAGGATAATAATAAAGATGAAGAACATTAGTCCAACTGTAAAATAACAGATTGACAAACACTGAAGAAGGCCAGAGCGTAGAACAACTGAACTGTTGGGAGGATAATAATAAAGATGAAGAACATTAGTCCAACTGTAAATAACAGATTGACAAACACCTGAAGAAGGCCAAGAGCATAGAACAGCTGAAATGTTGGGAGGATAATAATAAAGATGAAGAACATTATCCAACTGTAAAATAACAGATTGACAAAACACCTGAAGAAGGCCAGAGCGTAGAACAGCTGAAATGTTGTGAGGATAATAATAAAGATGAAGAACATTAGTCCAACTGTAAATAACAGATTGACAAATACCTGAAAGAAGAAGGCCTGATAGAACAGCTGAAAGTTGTGAGATAATAATAAAGATGAAGAATATTAGTCAAATGTAAATGTGAGATTGACAAAATAAAAGCATGAAAGAAGTTGGGGAGGATTAAAGATGAAGAACTAGCAACTGTAAATTGTGGGATTGACAAAACACTGAAGAAGGCTGACAGAGCATGAAGGCCAGAGTTGAAATGAAATGTTGTGAGGATAATAATAAAGATGAAGAACATTAGTCCAACTGTAAAATAACAGATTGACAAATACCTGAAGAAGGCCAGAGCATAGAACAGCTGAAATGTTGTGAGGATAATAATAAAGATGAAGAACATTAGTCCAACTGTAAATAACAGATTGATAAATACCTGAAGAAGGCCAGAGCATAGAACAGCTGAAAATGTTGTGGAGGATAATAATAAAGATGAAGAACATTAGTCCAACTGTAAATAACAGATTGACAAACACTTGAAGAAGGCTAGAGGAGAACAGCTGAAATGTTGTGAGGATAATAATAAAAGATGAAGAAATATTAGTCAACTGTAAATAACAGATTGACAAATACCTGAAGAAGGCCAGAAGAAAGCTGAAATGTTTGAGGATAATAAAAAGATGAAAAAACAGTCCATTGTAAATAAAATGACAAATACCTGAAGAAGGCCAGGAGCATAGAACAGCTGAAATGTTGTGAGGATAATAATAAAAGATGAAGAACATTAGTCCAACTGTAAATAAAATAGATTGACAAACACCTGAAGAAGGCCAGAGCATAGAACAGCTGAAATGTTGTGAGGATAATAATAAAGATGAAGAACATTAGTCCAACTGTAAATAACAGAATGACAAACCTGAAGAAGGCCAGAGCATAGAACAGCTGAAATGTTGTGAGATAATAATAAAGATGAAGAACATTAGTCCAACTGTAAATAACAGATTGATAAACACCTGAAGAAGGCCAGAGCATAGAACAGCTGAAATGTTGTGAGGATAATAATAAAGATGAAAGAACATTGAGTCCAACTAAAAAAACACAGATTGACAAAAATAACAGATTGAAAAACACCTGATAAAGAAGAAATATTAGTCCAACTATAAATAACAGATTGACAAATAGAACAGCGCAGAAATGTTGTGAGGATAATAATAAAGATGAAGAACATTAGTCAACTGTAAATAACAGATTGACAAATAGAAGAAGCCAGAGACAGCAAACAAGCGCAGCTGAGAAATGTTGTGAGATAATAATAAAAGAAGAAGAACATTAGTCCAACAGGAGGATAAATAAAAACAGATTGACAACACCTGAAGAAGGCCAGAGCGTAGAACAGCTGAAATGTTGTGAGGATAATAATAAAGATGAAGAACATTAGTCCAACTGTAAATAACAGATTGACAAACCTGACCCAGAAGAATAGACTGCAAAGAACAGCTGAAATGTTGTGAGATAATAATAAAGATGAAGAACATTAGTCCAACTGTAAATAACAGATTGACAAACCTGAAAGAAAGGCCTGAAATGTTGGGAGGATAATAATAAAGATGAAGAACATTAGTCCAACTGTAAATAACAGATTGACAAACACCTGAAGAAGGCCAGAGCATGAACAGCTGAAAATAGGATAATAAAAGATGAAGAACATTAGTCCAACTGTAAATAACAGATTGACAAACACCTGAAGAAGGCCAGAGCATAGAAACAACTGAAATGTTGTGAGGATAATAATAAAGATGAAGAACATTAGTCCAACTGTAAATAACAGATTGACAAATACCTGAAGAAGGCAGAGCGTAGAACAGCTGAAAATGTTATGAGGATAATAATAAAGATGAAGAACATTAGTCCAACTGTAAATAAATAGATTGACAAATACCTGAAGAAGGCCAGAGCATAGAACAGCTGAAATGTTGTGAGGATAATAAGATGAAGAAACATTAGTCCAACTGTAAATAACAGATTGACAAACACCTGAAGAAGGCCAGAGCATAGAACAGCTGAAATGTTTGAGGATAATAATAAAGATGAAGAACATTAGTCCAACTGTAAATAACAGATTGACAAATACCTGAAGAAGGCCAGAGCATAGAACAGCTCCAACTGAAATGTTGTGAGGATAATAATAAAGATGAAGAACATTAGTCCAACTGTAAAATAACAGATTGACAAACACCTGAAGAAGGCCAGATAGTAGAACAACTGAAATGTTGATGAAGAAGGATAATAATAAAGATGACAAAAAGAAGAACATTAATCTGAAATGTTGAGGATAATAATAAAGATGAAGAAATAAACAGATTGACAAATACCTGAAGAAGGCCAGAGCATAGAACAGCTGAAATGAGAGGATAATTAAAGAGAAATATTAGTCCAATAATAAAGATGACAAATACCTGAAGAAGGCCAGAGCGTAGAACAGCTGAACTGAGGATAACAAATGAAGAACATTAGTCCAACAAATACAGATTGAAGAAGGCCAGAGCATAGAACAGCTGAAATGTTGTGAGGATAATAATAAAGATGAAGAACATTAGTCCAACTGTAAATAACAGATTGACAAAATAACTGAAGAAGGCCAGAGCATAGAACAGCTGAAATGTTGTGAGGATAATATAAAAGATGAAGAACATTAGTCCAACTGTAAATAACAGATTGACAAACACCTGAAGAAGGCCAGAGCTGCAGAACAGCTGAAATGTTGTGAGGATAATAATAAAGATGAAGAACATTAGTCCAACTGTAAATAACAGATTGACAAATACCTGAAGAAGGGCCATAGCATAGAACAGCTGAAAAAAGTTGTGAGGATAATAATAAAGATGAAGAACATTAGTCCAACTGTAAAAAATAACAGATGGACAAACACCTGAAGAAGGCCAGAGCATAGAAACAGAAAATGTTGTGAGGATAATAATAAAAGATGAAGACATTAGTCCAACAGTAAATAACAGATTGACAAACACCTGAAGAAGGCCAGAGCATAGAACAGCTGAAATGTTGTGAGGATAATAATAAAGATGAAGAACATTAGTCCAACTGTAAATAACAGATTGACAAATACCTGAAGAAGGCCAGAGCATAGAACAGCTGAAATGTTGTGAGGATAATAATAAAGATGAAAGAACATTAGTCCAACTGTAAATAACAGATTGACAAAACACCTGGAAGAAGGCCAGAGCAAGGAAACAGCTGAAATATTTGTGGAGGATAATAATAAAGATGAAGAACATTATCCAACTGTAAATAACAGATTGACAAACATTCAAAGAAGGCCAGAGCGTAGAACAGCTGAAATGCCAGGAGGATAATAAAGATAAAGAACATTAGTCCAAATAAATAACAGATTGACAAACACCTGAAGAAGGCCAGAGCAGCTAGAGGATAAACAGTCCAACTGTAAATAACAGATTGACAAAACACTCTGAAGAAGGAGGATAATAATAAAGATGAAGAACATTAGTCCAATAATAATAAAGGTGAAGAAACATTAGTGAAACTGTAAAATAAAGATGAAGATTGTCCAACTGTAAAAACAGATTGACAAATACCTGAAGAAGGGCCAGAGCGCAGAACAGCTGAAATGTTGTGAGGATAATAATAAAGATGAAGAACATTAGTCCAACTGTAAATAACAGAGATTGACAAATACCTGAAGAAGGCCAGAGCATAGAACAGCTGAAATGTTGTGGAGGATAATAATAAAGATGAAGAATATTAGTCCAACTGTAAAAAACAGATTGACAAACACCTGAAGAAGGCCAGAGCACAGAACAGCTGAAATGTTGGGAGGATAATAATAAAGATGAAGAACATTAGTCCAACTGTAAATAACAGATTGACAAATACCTGAAGAAGGCCAGAGCGTAGAACAGCTGAAATGTTGTGAGGATAATAATAAAGATGAAGAATATTAGTCCAACTGTAAATAACAGATTGACAAATACCTGAAGAAGGCCAGAGGTAGAACAGCTGAAATGTTGTGAGATAATAATAAAGATGAAGAACATTAGTCCAACTGTAAATAACAGATTGACAACACTTGAAGAAGGCCAGAATAGAACAAAGGAAAAAAAATGTTGTGAGGATAATAATAAAGATAAAGAACATTAGTCCAACTGTAAATAACAGATTGACAAATACCTGAAGAAGGCCAGAGTGTAGAACAGCTGAAATGTTGGAGAGGATAATAATAAAGATGAAGAACATTAGTCCAACTGTAAATAACAGATTGACAAATACCTGAAGAAGGCCAGAGCGTAGAACAGCTGAAATGTTGTGAGGATAATAATAAAGATGAAGAACATTAGTCCAACTGTAAATAGACAATAAAATACCTGACAAACAGCTGAAATTTGAGGATAATAATAAAGATGAAGGATCCAACTAAATAACAGATTGACAAATACCTGAAGAAGGCCAGAGCGTAGAACAGCTGGAAATGTTGTGAGGGAGGATAATAAAGATGAAGAAACATTATTATCCAACTGCAAATAACAGATTGACAAACACCTGAAGAAGGCCAGAGCATAGAACAGCTGAAATGTTGTGAGGATAATAATAAAGATGGCAACATTATCCAACTGTAAAATAACAGATTGACAAACACAAAGAAGGCCAGAGCATAGAACAGCTGAAATAATAATGTGGAGGATAATAATAAAAGATGAAGAACATTAGTCCAACTGTAAATAACAGATTGACAAACACCTGAAGAAGGCCAGAGCATAAACAGCTGAAAGGATAAAATGTGAAAGGAGATCAATAATAAAGATGAAGAAAGGCCATTAGTCCAACTGTAAATAATAAAGATTGAACAAACAGTCCTGTAAATAAAGAAGGCCAGAAGGGCCAGGCGAACAGCTGAAATGTTGTGAGGATAATAATAAAGATGAAGAACATTAGTCCAACTGTAAATAACAGATTGACAAACACCTGAAGAAGGCCAGAGCATAGAAACAGGAAATAAGGAGGATAATAATAAAGATGAAGAAAATAGTCCAACTGTAAATAAATAGAGGATAATAGCATAAAGAAATGAAGAACATAAAGTCCAACTGTCCAAACAACAGATTGACAAACACCTGAAGAAGGCCAGAGCGTAGAACAGTTGAAATGTTGTGAGGATAATAATAAAGATGAAGAACATTAGTCCAACTGTAAATAACAGATTGACAAACACCTGAAGAAGGCCAGAGATAGAACAGCTGAAATGTTGTGAGGATAATAATAAAGATGAAGAACATTAGTCCAACTGTAAATAACAGATTGACAAATACCTGAAGAAGGCCAGAGTATAGAACAGCTGAAATGTTGTGGAGGATAATAATAAAAGATGAAGAACATTAGTCAACTGTAAATAACAGATTGACAAACACCTGGAAGAAGGCCAGAGCGTAGAACAGCTGAAATGTTGTGAGGATAATAATAAAGATGAAGAACATTTAGTCCAACTGGGCCAACAGATTGACAAACACCTAAAGAAGGCCAGATAGAACAGCTGAAATGTTAGAGGATAATAATAAAGATGAAGAACATTAGTCCAACTGTAAATAACAGATTGACAAATACCTGGAAGAAGGCCAGAGCATAGAACAGCTGAAATGTTGTGAGGATAATAATAAAGATGAAGAACATTAGTCCAACTGTAAATAACAGATTGACAAACACCTGAAGAAGGCCAGAGCGTAGAACAGCTGAAATGTTGTGAGATAATAATAAAGATGAAGAACTAAATTTTAGTCCAACTGTAAACAACAGATTGACAAACACCGAAGAAAAGAGAAGTCCGTAGAACAGCTGAAATGTTGTGAGGATAATAATAAAGATGAAGAACATTAGTCCAACAAATAACAGATTGCAAATGAAGAAAGGCATAGAACAGCTGAAATGTTGTGAGAGGATAATAATAAAGATGAAAGAACATTAGTCCAACAGTAAATAACAGATTGACAAACACCTGAAGAAGGCCAGAGCATAGAACAGCTGAAATGTTGTGAGGATAATAATAAAGATGAAGAACATAACAGTCCAACTGTAAATAACAGATTGACAAATACCTGAAGAAGGCCAGAGCATTTACAAACAGCTGAAATGTTTGAGGATAATAATAAAGATGAAGAAACATTAGTCCAACTGCAAATAACAGATTGACAAACACCTGAAGAAGGCCAGAGCATAGAACAGCTGAAATGTTGTGAGGATAATAATAAAGATGAAGAACATTAGTCCAACTGTAAAATAAACAGATTGACAAATACCTGAAGAAGGCCAGAGCGTAGAACAGCTGAAATGTTGTGAGGATAATAATAAAAGATGAAGAAATATTAGTCCAACTGTAAATAACAGATTGACAAACACTGAAGAAGGCCAGAGCATAGAACAGCTGAAATGTTGTGAGATAATAATAAAGATGAAGAACATTAGTCAAATGTAAATAACAGATTGACAAACACCTGAAGAAAATAGAGCATAGAACAGCTGAAATGTTGGGGAGGATAATAATAAAGATGAAGAACATTAGTCCAACAAATAACAGATTGACAAAATACCTGAAGAAGGCCAGAGCATAGAACAGCTGAAATGTTGTGGAGGATAATAATAAAGATGAAGAACATTAGTCCAACTGTAAATAACAGATTGACAAATACCTGAAGAAGGCCAGAGCATAGAACAGCTGAAATGTTGTGAGGATAATAATAAAGATGAAGAACATTAGTCCAACTGTAAACAACAGATTGACAAAACACCTGAAGAAAGCCAGAGGCCAGCTGAAATGTTGTGAGGATAATAATAAAGATGAAGAACAGTCCAACTGAAATAACAGATTGACAAACACCTGTGAGGATAATGAACAAAGATAATAAAGATGAAGAACATTAGTCCAACTGTAAATAACAGATTGACAAATACCTGAAGAAGGCCAGAGCATAGAACAGCTGAAATGTTGTGGAGGATAATAATAAAGATGAAGAACATTAGTCCAACTGTAAAAACAGATTGAAACCTGAAGAAAGAGAGCGTAGAAATGTTTGGAAATGTTGTGAGGATAATAATAAAGATGAAGAACATTAGTCCAACTGTAAATAACAGATTGACAAATACCTGAAGAAGGCCAGAGAGCGAGAACAGCTGAAATGTTGTGAGGATAATAATAAAGATGAAGAAACATTAGTCCAACTGTAAATAACAGATTGACAAATACCTGAAGAAGGCCAGAGCATAGAAAGCTGAAATGTTGTGAGGATAATAATAAGATGAAGAACATTAGTCCAACTGTAAATAACAGATTGACAAATACCTGAAGAAGGCCAGAGCGTAGAAACAGCTGAAATGTTGTGAGGATAATAATAAAGATGAAGAACATTAGTCCAACTGTAACAATAGATTGACAAACACCTGAAGAAGGCCAGAGCATAGAACAGCTGAAATGTTGTGAGGATAATAATAAAAGATGAAGAAATACAGTCCAACTGTAAATAACAGATTGATAAACACCTGAAGAAGGCCAGAGCACAGAACAGCTGAAATGTTGTGGAGGATAATAATAAAGATGAAGAACATTAGTCCAACAGTAAATAACAGATTGACAAACACCTGAAGAAGGCCAGAGCATAGAACAGCTGAAATGTTGTGAGGATAATAATAAAGATGAAGAACATTAGTCCAACTGTAAATAACAGATTGACAAATACCTGAAGAAGGCCAGAGCATAGAACAGCTGAAATGTTGTGAGGATAATAATAAAGATGAAGAACATTAGTCCAACTCAAATAACAGATTGACAAATACCTGGAAGAAGGCCAGAGCGTAGAACAGCTGAAAATGTTGTGAGGATAATAATAAAGATGAAGAACATTAGTCCAACTGTAAATAACAGATTGACAAAACCTGAAGAAGGCCAGAGCGTAGAACAGCTGAAAAAGTTGTGAGGATAATAATAAAAGATGAACATGTCCAACTTTAACAGATTGACAAACACCTGAAAGAAGGCCAGAGCATAGAACAGCTGAAATGTTGTGAGATAATAATAAAAGATGAAGAACATTAGTCCAACTGTAAATAACAGTTGACAAACACCTGGAAGAAGGCCAGAGCATAGAACAGCTGAAAATGTTGGGAGGATAATAAAAAGATGAAGAACATTAGTCCAACTGTAAATAACAGATTGACAAACACCTGAGGATAATAATAAAATGAAGAACATTAGCCAGTAAAGAAGATTACTTGGGGAACAGCTGAAATGTTGTGAGGATAATAATAAAGATGAAGAACATTAGTCCAACTGTAAACAACAGATTGACAAACACCTGAAGAAGGCCAGAGCATAGAACAGCTGAAATGTTATGAGGATAATAATAAAGATGAAGAATATTAGTCCAACTGTAAATAACAGATTGACAAATACCTGAAGAAGGCCAGAGCATAACAGCTGAAATGTTGTGAGATAATAAAAGATGAAGAACATTAGTCCAACAAATTGACTGACAAAATTTGAAGAAGGCCAGAGGTAGAACAAAGGAAATGTTGTGAGATAATAATAAAAAGATGAAGAACATTAGTCCAACTGTAAATAAGATTGACAAATACTAGAAGAAGGCCAGAACAGAACAAAGCTGAAAATGTTGTGAGGATAATAATAAAGATGAAGAACATTAGTCCAACTGCAAATAACAGGGATTGACAAAACACCTGAAGAAGGCCAGAGCGTAGAACAGCTGAGGAAATGTTGTGAGGATAATAATAAAGATGAAGAATATTAACCAACTGTAAATAACAGATTGACAAACACCTGAAGAAGGCCAGAGTGCAGAACAGCTGAAATGTTGTGAGGATAATAATAAAGATGAAAGAACATTAGTCCAACTGTAAATAACAGATTGACAAATACCTGAAGAAGGCCAGAGTGCAGAACAGCTGAAATGTTGTGAGATAATAATAAAGATGAAGAACATTAGTCCAACTGTAAATAACAGATTGACAAATACCTGAAGAAGGCCAGAGCATAGAACAGCTGGAAATGTTGGATAATAATAAAGATGAAGAACATTAGTCCAACTGTAAAATAACAGATTGACAAAACACTGAAGAAGGCCAGATATAGAACAGCTGAAATGTTGTGGAGGATAATAATAAAGATGAAACGATAGTCAAATGTAAATAACAGATTGACAAACACCTGAAGAAGGCCAGAACATAGAAACAGCTGAAATGTTGTGAGGATAATAATAAAGATGAAGAACATTTGTCAACTGTAAATAACAGATTGACAAATACCTGAAAAGGCCAGAGCATAGAAACAGCTGAAATGTTGTGGGATAATAATAAAGATGAAGAACATTATTTCAACTGTAAATAACAGATTGACAAACACCTGAAGAAGGCCAGAGCGTAGAACAGCTGAAATGTTGTGAGGAGGATAATAAATAATGAAGAACATTAGTCTAAACTGTAAATAACAGATTGACAAACACTTGAAGCCAAGCCAGAGTATGAACAGCTGAAATGTGGAGGGAGGATTCATGTAAATAACAATTGATGAAGAAGGCCAGAGCATAGAACAGCTGAAAACAGAGGACAATAATAAAGATTGAACAAAAACTGTAAATGATTGATAAAACCTGAAGGCCAGAGCATAGAACAGCTGAAATGTTGTGAGGATAATAATAAAGGTGAAGAACATTAGTCCAACTGTAAATAACAGATTGACAAATACCTGAAGAAGGCCAGAGCACAGAACAGCGAAATGTAGAAGAACGATAGAGGATTGACAAATATAATAAAGACTGAAACAAGAACAACATTAGGATAATAATAAAGATCAACATTGTCAACAACAAACAACAGATTGACAAACACCTGAAGGCCAGAGCGAAATGAAATGTTGAGATAATAATAAAGATGGATCCAACTGGATGACAAAACCTAAAAAAGATAGAACAAAGAACTGTGAGATAATTAGTCCAACTGTAAAATAACAGATTGACAAACACCTGAAAGAAGGCCAGAGCGTAGAACAGCTGAAATGTTGTGAGGATAATAAAGATGAAGAACATTAAGTCCAACTAAAAATAAACAGATTGACAAACACCTGAAGAAGGCCAAATAGAACAGATGAAATGTTGTGGGAGATAATAATAAAAGATGAAGAAACGATAGTCCAACTGTAAATAACAGATTGACAAATACCTCGAAGAAAGCTGAGCATAGAAATACTGAAATGTTGTGAGGATAATAATAAAAGATGAAGAACATTAGTCCAACTGTAAATAACAGATTGACAAATACCTGAAGAAGGCCAGAGCGTAGAACAGCTGAGGAATGTTGTGAGGATAATAATAAAGATGAAGAACACAGTCCACTGCAAATAACAGGATTGACAAATACCTGAAGAAGGGCCAGAGCATAGAACAGGCTGAAATGTTGAGGATAATAATAAAGATGAAGTATATTAGTCCAACTGTAAATAACAGATTGACAAACACCTGAAGAAAGGCCAGAGCATAGAACAGCTGAAATGTTGTGAGGATAATAATAAAGATGAAGAACATTAGTCAACTGTAAATAACAGATTGACAAATACCAGAAAGAAGGCCAGAGCGTAGAACAGCTGAAATGTTGTGAGGATAATAATAAAAAGATGAAGAACATTAGTCCAACTGTAAATAACAGATTGACAAATACCTGGAAGAAGGCCAGAGCATAGAACAGCTGAAATGTTGTGAGGATAATAATAAAAGATGAAGAACATTAGTCCAACTGTAAATAACAGATTGACAAACACCTGAAGAAGGCCAGCAGAAGCATAGAACAGCTGAAATGTTGTGAGGATAATAATGAAAAGATGAAGAACATTAGGTCCAACTGTAAATAAAACAGATTGACAAATACTAGAAGAAGGCCAGAGCATAGAACAGCTGAAATGTTGTGAGGATAATAATAAAGATGAAGAACATTAGTCCAACTGTAAATAACAGATTGACAAACACCCTGAAGAAGGCCAGAGCATAGAACAGCTGAAACAAGCGGAGGATAATAATAAAGATGAAGAACATTAGTCCAACTAAAAATAACAGATTGACAAACACCTGAAGAAGGCCAGAGCATAGAACAGCTAAATAACTGAATAAAAAAGATGAAAGAAAGGAGATAATAATAAAGATGAAGAAATATTAGTTTCAGATAAAATAACAGATGACAAACACAACTGAAGAAGGCCAGAGCATGGAACAGCTGAAATGTTGTGAGGATAATAATAAAGATGAAGAACATTAGTCCAACTGTAAATAACAGATTGACAATACCTGAAGAAGGCCAGAAAGGTAGAACAGCTGAATGTTGTGAGATAATAATAAGATGAAGAACATTAGTCCAACTGTAAATAACAGATTGACAAATACCTGAAGAAGGCCAGAGCATGGGAAACAGCTGAAATGTTGTGAGGATAATAAATAAAAGATGAAGAAACATTAGTCCAACTGTAAATAACAGATTGACAAATACCTAAAGAAGGGAGCACAGAACAGCTGAAATGTTGTGAGGATAATAATAAAGATGAAGAACATTGAGTCCAACTGTAAATAACAGATTGACAAATACCTGAAGAAGGCCAGAGCATAGAACAGCTGAAATGTTGTGAGGATAATAATAAAGATGAAGAACATTAGTCCAACTGTAAATAACAGATTGACAAATACCTGAAGAAGGCCAGAGCATAGAACAGCTGAAATGTTGTGAGGATAATAATAAAGATGAAGGAACATTAGTCCAACTGTAAATAACAGATTGACAAATACCTGAAAGGCCAGAGCATAGAACAACTGAAATGTTGTGAGGATAATATAATAAAGATGAAGAACATTAGTCCAACTGTAAATAACAGATTGACAAACACCTGAAGAAGGCCAGAGCATAGAACAGCTGAAATGTTGTGAGGATAATAATAAAGATGAAACATTAGTCCAACTGTAAATAACAGATTGACAAAGGCCACCTGAAGAAGGATAATAATAAAGATGAAGAACAAGTCCAACTGTAAATAATTGACAAACACCAAAGGCCAGGAAGAACAGCTGTAAAAATGTTGTGAGGATAATAATAAAGATGAAGAACATTAGTCCAACTGTAAATAACAGATTGACAAATACCTGAAGAAGGCCAGGGCATAGAACAGCTGAAATGTTGTGGGAGGATAATAAAGATGAAGAACATTAGTCCAACTGTAAATAACAGATTGATAAACACTGGAAGAAGGCCAGAGCATAGAACAGCTGAAATGTTGTGAGATAATATAAAAGATGAAGAACATGAGTCAACTGTAAATAACAGATTGACAAATACTGGAAGAAGGCCAGAGCATAGAAACAGCAGAAATGTTGTGAGGATAATAATAAAGATGAAGAACATTAGTCCAACTGTAAAATAACAGGTCGACAAACACCTGAAGAAGGCCAGAGCATAGAACAGCTGAAATGTTGTAGGATAATAAAAGATGAAGATGATCCAATAATAAAGATGACAAACACCTGAAAGAGCCAGAGCATAGAACAGCTGAAATATTTGTGAGGATAATAAAAAAAAGAACATTGATCAATTGATTGAAAAACAAATACTAGAAGAAGGGCCAGAGCATAGAACAGCTGAAATGTTGTGAGGATAATAATAAAGATGAAGAACATTAGTCCAACTGTAAAATAACAGATTGACAAATACCTGAAGAAGGCCAGAAAGCATAGGAAACAGCTGAAATGTTGTGAGGATAATAATAAAGATGAAGAACATTGCTTATTCAACTGTAAATAACAGATTGACAAAACCTGAAAAGGCCAGAGCATAGAACAGCTGAAATGTTGTGAGGATAATAATAAAGATGAAAAACATTAGTCCAACTGTAAATAACAGATTGATAAAATACCTGAAGAAGGCCAGAGCATAGAACAGCTGAAATGTTGTGAGGATAATAATAAAGATGAAGAACATTAGTCCAACTGTAAATAACAGATTGACAAATACCTGAAGAAGGCCAGAGCATAGAACAGCTGAAATGTTGTGAGGATAATAATAAAGATGAAGAACATTAGTCCAACTGTAAAATAACAGATTGACAAATACCTGAAGAAGGCCAGAGCGTAGAACAGCTGAAATGTTGTGAGGATAATAAAGATGAAGAATATTAGTCCAACTGTAAATAAATAGATTGACAAACACCTGAAGAAGGCCAGAGCGTAGAACAGCTGAAATGTTGTGAGATAACAATAAAGATGAAGAAATATTAGTCCAACTGTAAAAAACAGATTGACAAATACCTGAAGAAGGCCAGAGCGTAGGAACAAAGATGAAATGTTAACAGATTGAGGATAATAATAAAGATGAAGAACATAATTAGTCCAACTGTAAATAACAGATTGACAAATATCTGAAGAAGGCCAGAGAAGAACAGCTGGAAAAGTTGTGGAGAACAGCTGAAACATTAGTCCAACTGTAAATAAATAGATTGACAAACACCTGAAGAAGGCCAGAGCGTAGAACAGCTTGTGGAGATAATAAAGATGAAGAACATTAGTCCAACTGTAAATAACAGATTGACAAACACCTGAAGAAGGCTAGAGCGTAGAACAGCTGAAATGTTGTGAGGATAATAATAAAGATGAAGAAACATTAGTCCAACTGTAAATAACAGATTGACAAAAACCTGAAGAAGGCCAGAGCATAGAACAGCTGAAATGTTGTGAGGATAATAATAAATGAAAGAACATTGTCCAACTGTAAATAACAGATTGACAAACCTGAAGAAGGCCAGAGTGTAGAACAGCTGAAACCGAGGACAATAATAAAGATGAAGAACATTAGTCCAACTGTAAATAACAGATTGACAAATACTGAAGAAGGCCAGAGTGTAGAACAGCTGGGGAAATGTTTGAGGATAATAATAAAAGATGAAGTTAAATATTAGTCCAACTGTAAATAACAGATTGACAAATACCTGAAGAAGAACAGAGTGCAGAACAAAGGAAATGTTGTGGAGGATAGAACAAAGATGAAAATGTCAACTGTAAATAACAGATTGACAAACACCTGAAGAACAAAGATGAAGAATAATAAAGATGAAGTCATTAGTCCAACTGTAAATAACAGATTGACAAACACCTGAAGAAGGCAGGAGCATAGAACAGCTGAAATGTTGTGAGGATAATAATAAAGATGAAGAACATTAGTCCAACCAAATAACAGATTGATAAAACACCTGAAGAAGGCCAGAGCGTGGGAACAGCTGAAATGTTGTGAGGATATAATAAAGATGAAGAATATTAGTGCTGAAATTTTGTCAACAACAGATTGACAAATAAATAACAGGATTGATAAACACCTGAAGAAGGCCAGAGCATAGAACAGCTGAAATGTTGTGAGGATAATAATAAAGATGAAGAACATTAGTCCAACTGTAAATAACAGATTGACAAAACAAGAAGAAAGGCCAGACGTAGAACTGAAAGTGAGGATAATAAAGATGAAGAACATTGGTACCAAATAACAGATTGACAAACACTGAAATGTTATGAGCTGGATAGGATAATAAAAATGAAGAACATTAGTCCAACTGTAAATAACAGATTGATAAACAACCTGAAGAAGGCCAGAGCATAGAACAGCTGAAATGTTGTGAGGATAATAATAAAGATGAAGAAGATGAAGTAAAATATTAGTAGAACAGCTGGAACTGTAAATAAACAGATTGTCCAACAAATAACAGATTGACAAAGAAGGCCAGAGCATAGAAACAAAAGGAAATTGTGAGGAGGATAATAAAGATGAAGAACATTAGTCCAACTGTAAATACAGATTGACAAAATACCTGAAGAAGGCCAGAGCATAGAACAAAGCTGAAATGTTGTGAGGATAATAATAAAGATGAAGAAATATTAAAGTCTACAACCTGAAAAGTCAACCAAATAACAGAACAAAGAAAGCATAGAACAGCTGGAGGATAATAATAAAAAAATCAACTGTAAATAAACAGACGACAAACACCTGGGAAGAAGGCCAGAGCGTAGAACAATGAAATGTTGTGAGGATAATAATAAAGATGAAGAACATTAGTCCAACTGTAAATAACAGATTGACAAACACCTGAAGAAGGCCAGAGATAGAACAACTGAAATGTTGTGAGGATAATAAAAAGATGAAGAATATTAGTCCAACTGTAAATAACAGATTGACAAATACCTGAAGAAGGCCAGAGCATGAAACAGCTGAAATGTTGTGAGGATAATAATAAGATGAAGAACATTAGTCCAACTGTAAAATAACAGATTGACAAATACCTGAAGAAGGCCAGAGCATAGAAACAGCTGAAATGTTGTGAGGATAATAATAAAGATGAAGAACATTAGTCCAACTGTAAATAACAGATTGACAAACACCTGAAGAAGGCCAGAGCATAGAACAGCTGAAATGTTGTGAGGATAATAATAAAAGATGAAGAACATTAGTCCAACTGTAAATAACAGATTGACAAACACCTGAAGAAGGCCAGAGCGTAGAACAGCTGGAAATGTTGTGAGGATAATAATAAAAGATGAAAACATTAGTCCAACTGTAAATAAAGATTGAAGAACATTGAAGAAGGCCAGTCCAACTGTAAATAAATAAAAGATGATTGACAGAAACAACCTGAAGAAGGCCAGACATAGAACAGCTGAAATGTTGTGAGGATAATAATAAAGATGAAGAACATTAGTCCAACTGTAAATAACAGATTGACAAATACCTGAAGAAGGCCAGAGATAGAACAGCTGAAATGTTGTGGAGGATAATAATAAAGATGAAGAACATAGTCCAACTGTAAATAACAGATTGACAAACACCTGAAGAAGGCCAGAGCATAGAACAGCTGAAAATGTTGTGAGGATAATAATAAAAGATGAAGAACATTAGTCCAACAGTAAATAACAGATTGACAAACACCTGAAGAAAGGCCAGAGCGTAGAACAGCTGAAATGTTGTGAGAACATTGATAATAATAAAAGATGAAGAACATTAGTCCAACTGTAAATAAAACAGATTGACAAATACCTGAAGAAGGCCAGAGCATAGAACAGCTGAAATGTTGTGAGGATAATAATAAAGATGAAGAATATTAGTCCAACTGTAAATAACAGATTGACAAATACCTGAAGAAGGCCAGAGCATAGAAAAAGAATGAAAAGTTGGGAGGATAATAAAGATGAAGAACATAGTCCAACTGTAAATAACAGATTGACAAACACCTGAAGAAGGCCAGAGCATAGAACAGCTGAAATGTTGGATAATAAGAGACAAGATGAAGAAGGAGTCCAACTGAAATGTTGTAAAATAAAGATTGACAAATAACAGATTGACAAAAGAAGGCCAGAGTAGAACAGCTGAAATGTTGTGAGGATAATAATAAGATGAAGAACATTAGTCCAGCTGTAAATAACAGATTGACAAATACCTGAAGAAGGCCAGAGTGTAGAACAGTGAAAATGTTGTGAGGATAATAATAAAAGATGAAGAACATTAGTCCAACTGTAAATAACAGATTGACAAATACCTGAAGAAGGCCAGAGCAGAGAACAGCTGAAATGTTGTGAGGATAATAATAAAGATGAAGAACATTAGTCCAACTGTAAATAACAGACGACAAATACCTGAAGAAGGCCAGAGCGTAGAACAGCTGAAATGTTGTGAGGATAATAAAGATGAAGAACATTAGTCCAACTGTAAATAACAGATTGACAAATACCTGAAGAAGGCCAGAGCATAGAACAGCTGAAATGTTGAGGATAATAATAAAGATGAAGAACATTAGTCCAACTGTAAATAACAGATTGACAAATACTGAAGAAGGCCAGAGCGTAGAACAAATTGAAATGTTGTGAGGATAACAAAGATGAAGAACATTAGTCCAATTGTAAAATAACAGATTGACAAATACTGAAGAAGGCCAGAGCATAGAACAGCTGAAATGTTGTGAGGATAATAATAAAGATGAAGAACATAGTCCAACTGTAAATAACAGATTGACAAACACTTGGAAGAAGGCCAGAGTACAGAAATAAAGGAAATGTTGTGAGGGATAATAATAAAGATGAAGAACATAGTCCAACTGTAAATAAATAGATTGACAAACACCTGAACAGCTGAAGAAGGCTATGATAACAGAGCGCAGAACAGCTGAAATGTTGTGAGGATAATAATAAAGATGAAGAACATTAGTCCAACTGTAAATAACAGATTGACAAAACACCTGAAGAAGGCCAGAGCATAGAACAGCTGAAATGTTGTGAGGATAATAATAAAAGATGAAGAACATTAGTCCAACTGTAAATAACAGATTGACAAAATACCTGAAAGAGGCCAATAGAGAACAGCTGAAATGTTGTGAGGAATAAAGATGAAGAAATGTTGAACTGTTTGAGATAATAATAAAGGAAAAAAAGCTGTAAATAGAAAGAAAAATGTCCAAGGATAATAAAGATGAAAGAACATTAATCCAACTGCAAATAACAGATTGACAAACACCTGGAAGAAGGAGCGTAGAACAACTGAAATGTTGTGGGAGATGTGTAAAAGATGAAGAACATTAGTCCAACTGTAAACAACAGATTGACAAATACCTGAAGAAGGCCAGAGCATAGAACAGCTGAAATGTTGTGGGAGGATAATAATAAAGATGAAGAACATTAGTTCAACTGTAAAATAACAGATTGACAAATACCTAAAGAAGAAGGCAGAGCATAGAAACAGCTGAAATGTTGTGAGGATAATAATAAAGATGAAGAACATTAGTCCAACTGTAAATAACAGATTGATAAACACCTGAAGAAGGCCAGAGCGCAGAAATGAAAGCTGAAATGTTGAGGATAATAATAAAGATGAAGAACACATAGTCCAACTGTAAAATAACAGATTGACAAACACCTGAAGAAGGCCAGAGCATAGAACAGCTGAAATGTTTTGAGGATAATAATAAAGATGAAGAACATTAGTCCAACTGTAAATAACAGATTGACAAATACCTGAAGAAGGCCAGAGCACAGAACTGAAAGTTGTGAGGATAATAAAAGATGAAAGAACATTAGTCCAATAAATAAAGATGATAAACATAGTCCAAGCATAGAACAGCAGAAATAACAGATTGATGAAAACACAGTCCAATCAAAATAAAGATTGCACCTGAAAGAGCCAGAGCATAGAACAGCTGAAATGTTGTGAGGATAATAATAAAGATGAAGAACATTAGTCAAACCAAATAACAGATTGACAAACACCTGAAGAAGGCCAGAGCGTAGAACAGCTGAAATGTTGTGAGGATAATAATAAAGATGAAGAACATTATTCCAACTGTAAATAACAGATTGACAAATACAGAAGGCCAGAACATAGAACAGAAAGAGGATAATAATAAAGATGAAGAACGAAGTCCAACTGTAAAATAACAGATTGACAAATACCTGAAGAAGGCCAGAGCAAAGAACAGCTGAAATATTTGGAGGATAATAATAAAGATGAAGAACATAGTCCAACTGTAAATAACAGATTGACAACACCTGGAAGAAGGCCAGAGCGAAACAACTGAAATGTTTGTGAGGATAATAAAAGATGAAGAACATTAGTCCAACTGTAAATAACAGATTGACAAATACCTGAAGAAGGCCAGAGCAGAGAAGAACAGCTGAAATGGAGATAATAACAAAGATGAAGAATATTAGTCCAACTGTAAATAACAGATTGACAAATACCAAGAAGGAAGAAGGCCAGAGCATAGAAATAAAAGCTGAAATGTTGTGAGGATAATAATAAAGATGAAGAACATTAGTCCAACTGTAAATAACAGATTGACAAACACCTGAAGAAGGCCAGAGCATAGAACATCTGAAATGTTGTGAGGATAATAATAAAGATGAAGATTATTAGTCCAACTGTAAATAACAGATTGACAAATACCTGAAGAAGGCAGAGCATAGAAAAGCTGAAATGTTGTGAGGATAATAATAAAAGATGAAGAACATTAGTCTAACTGTAAATAACAGATTGTACCTGAAGAAGGCCAGAGGCAATAGAACAGCTGAAATGTTGTGAGATAATAATAAAGATGAAGAAATATTTGTCCAACTGCTTAAATAACAGATTGACAAACACTGAAGAAAGGCCAGAGCGTAGAACACCTGAAATATTTGTGAGGATAACAAAGATGAAGAACATTAGTCCAATTGTAAATAACAGACGACAAATACCTGAAGAAGGCCAGAGCATAGAACAGCTGAAATGTTGTGAGGGATAATAATAAAGATAAGAACATTAGTCCAAATTGTAAATAACAGATTGACAAATACCTGAAGAAGGCCAGAGCGTAGAACAGCTGAAATAAGTTGTGAGGATAATAATAAAGATGAAGAAATATTAGTCTAACTGTAAATAACAGATGGGATAAATACCTGAAGAAGGCCAGACATAGAACAAAGGAAATGTTGTGAGGATAATAATAAAAATAAGAACATTAGTCTAACTGTAAATAACAGATTGATAAATACCTGAAAGAAGGAAGATAGAACAGCTGAAATATTTGTGAGGATAATAATAAAAGATGAAGAAACATTAGTCCAACTGCAACAACAGATTGACAAAAACTGGAAAAGGCCAGAGCATAGAACAAAGAAATGTTGTGAGGATAATAATAAAGGAAGAACATTGTCCAACTGTAAATAACAGATTGACAAAACGAAGAAAGCCAGAGCATAGAACAATGAAATGTTGTGAGGATAATAATAAAGATGAAGAACATTAGTCAACTGTAAATAACAGATTGACAAACACTCGAAGAAGGCCAGAGAACGTAGAAACAGATCCAACTGAAATGTTGACAAACAGAGGATAATGAAATAAAGATAATGAAGAAGAACATTAGTCCAGCTGTAAATAACAGATTGACAAAACACCTGAAGAAGGCCAGGGCGTAGAAACAGCTGAAATGTTGTGAGGATAATAATAAAAGATGAAGAACATTAGTTCAACATGCAAAATAACAAATACAAATACCTGAACAAAGGCCACATAGAACAGCTGAAGAATGTTGTGAGGATAATAATAAAGATGAGAACATTAGATCCAACTGAAATGTTGTGAGGATAATACAGAAAGATGAAGAACAAAGATCAGTCCAACTGTAAATAACAGATTGACAAACACCTGAAGAAGGCCAGAGCAGAGAACAACTGAAATGTTGTGAGGATAATAATAAAAGATGAAGAACATTAGTCCAACTAAAATAACAGATTGATAAACACCTAAAATAAAGGCCAGAGCATAGAACAGCTGAAATGTTGTGAGGATAATAATAAAGATGAAGAACATTAGTCCAACTGTAAATAACAGATTGACAAAAGCACTGAAGAAGGCCAGATAGAGCGTAGAAAACAGCTGAAATGTTTTGAGGATATTAATAAAGATGAAGAACATTAGTCAACTGTAAAATAACAGATTGACAAATACTGAAGAAGAAGGCCAGAGCATAGAACAGCTGAAAATGTTGTGAGGATAATAATAAAGATGAAGAAATATTATTCAACTGTAAATAACAGATTGACAAACACCTGAAGAAGGCCATACAGAACAGCTGAAATGTTGTGAGGATAATAATAAAGATGAAGAACAAATTAGTCTAACATGAAAAGCTGAAAACAGATAAAAGATGACAAAACACCAAATAACAAGACAAACACCTGAAGGCCAGAGCGTAGAACAGCTGAAATGTTGTGAGGATAATAAAGATGAAAACATTATTCCAACTGTAAATAACAGATTGACAAAATACCGAAGAAGGCCAGAGCATAGAACAGCTGAAAATGAGATAATAATAAAGATGAAGAACATTAGTCCAACTGTAAATAACAGATTGACAAAACACCTGGAAAGAAGGCCAGAGCATAGAACAGCTGAAATGTTGTGAGGATAATAATAAAAGATGAAGAAATATTAGTCCAACTGTAAATAACAGATTGACAAACACAGAAGAAGGCCAGAGCATAGAACAGCTGAAATGTTGTGAGAATAAAATTGAAAGAACATGAGGATACTAAATACCTAAAGAAAAATGAAGAGGATAATAATAAAGATCCAACTGTAAACACAGATTGACAAACACCTGAAGAAGGCCAGAGCGTAGAACAGCTGAAATGTTGTGAGGATAATAATAAAATGAAGAAGACAGTCAACTGTAAATAACAGATGACAAACACCTGAAGAAGGCCAGAGCGTAGAAGAAATGTTGTGAGGATATGTAAAAGATGAAGAACATTAGTCCAACACAAAATAAAGATTGACCAAATACCTGAAGAAGAAATGTTGAAATGTTGTGAGGATAATAAAAAGATGAAAACAGTTAATCCAACTGTAAATAACAGATTGATAAACACCTGAAGAAGGCCAGAGCATAGAACAGCTGAAATGTTGTGAGGATAATAATAAAGATGAAAACATTAGTCAACTGTAAATAACAGATTGACAAACAAGATAAAGGCCAGAGCATAGAAAGGCCAGAATAAAAGGTGAAGAACATTGTTGTGAGGATAATAATAAAAGATGAAGAACATTAGTCAACATCTGAAATAGGTCACATAATTGACAAATACCTGAAAAGGACACCTGAAAGGAGAGCGTAGAACAGCTGAAATGTTGTGAGGATAATAATAAAAGATGAAGAACATTAGTCCAACTGTAAATAACAGATTGACAAACACCTGAAAAGAAGGCCAGAGCGTAGAACAGCTGAAATGTTGTGAGGATAATAATAAAGATGAATAACATTGAATCCAACTGTAAATAACAGATTGACAAACACCTGAAAAGAAGGCCAGAGCGTAGAACAGCTGAAATGTTGTGAGGATAATAATAAAGATGAAGAAACATTAGTCCAACTGTAAAATAACAGATTGACAAATACCTGAAGAAGGCCAGAGCAGAACAGCTGAAATGTTGTGAGATAATAAAGGTGAAGAACATTAGTCCAACTGTAAATAACAGATTGACAAATACCTGAAGAAGGCCAAGAGCATACAAAATGAAAATGTTGGAGGATAATAATAAAGATGAAGAACATTAGTCCAACTGGTGACAAAAAATAAAGGCCAGAGCAGAACAGATTGGAGGACAAACAGATGAAGAAGGCCAAAATAAATAGATTGACAAACACCTGAAGAACAGCTGAAATGTTGTGGGAGGATAATAAAGATGAAGAACATTAGTCCAACTAAAAAATAACAGATTGACAAACACCTGAAGAAGGCCAGAGCATAGAACAGCTGAAATGTTGTGAGGATAATAATAAAGATGAAGAAATATTAGTCCAACTGGTAAATAACAGATTGACAAACACTGAAGAAGGCCAGAGCGTAGAACAGCTGAAAATGTTGTGAGGATAATAATAAAGATGAAGAACATTAGTCCAACTGTAAATAACAGATTGACAAACACCTGAAGAAGGCCAGAGCGTAGAACAGCTGAAACAAGCAGAGGATAATAATAAAGATGAAGAACATTGAATCCAACTGCAAAATAACAGATTGACAACACCTGAAGAAGGTAGAGCGTAGAACAGCTGAAATGTTGTGAGGATAATAATAAAGATGAAGAACATTAGTCCAACTGCAAACAACAGATTGACAAATACCTTGAAGAAGGCCAGAGCTGCAGAACAGCTGAAATGTTGTGAGGATAATAATAAAGATAAAGAACATTAGTCCAACTGTAAATAACAGATTGACAAATACCTGAAGAAGGCCAGAGCGTAGAACAGCTGAAAAAGTTGTGAGGATAATAAAGATGAAGAACATTAGTCCAACTGTAAATAACAGATTGACAAATACCTGAAGAAGGCTGAGAGCGTAAATAACTGAAATGTTGGGAGGATAATAATAAAGATGAAGAAACATTAGTCCAACTGTAAAATAACAGATTGACAAACACCTGAAGAAGAAGGCCAGAGCGTAAGAAACAGCTGAAATGTTGTGAGGATAATAAAAAGATAAAGAACATTAGTCCAACTGTAAATAACAGATTGACAAATACCTGAAGAAGGTAGAGCGTAGAACAGCTGAAATGTTGTGAGGATAATAATAAAGATGAAGAATATTAGTCCAACTGTAAATAACAGATTGACAAATACCTGAAGAAGGCCAGGAAGAACAGTTGAAATGTTGGAGGATAATAATAAAGATGAAGAAATAAGTCCAACTGTAAATGGGCCAGATTGACAAAAGACCTGAAGAAGGCCAGAGTAATAGAACAGCTGAAATGTTGTGAAGAAATAATAAAGAGAGAAATAGTCCAACTGAAAAGAAAGATGAAGAACACCAAAGAAGCCAGAGCATAGAACATTGAAATGTTGTGAGGATAAGATGAAGAAATTATGTGAAGAAGATTGACAAACACCTAAAGAATCTTGAAGGGAGAACTGAAGTTGTGAGGATAATAATAAAGATGAAAAATATTATCCAACTGTAAATAACAGATTGACAAAAACCTGAAGAAGAAGAAACAGAAAGAGCACAGAAAAGATGAAAACATTAGTCCAAGAAATAGATTGACAAACACCTGAAGAAGGAAGAAGAGAAGTCTGAAGGGAGGATAATAAAAAGATGAACAAATCCAACTGTGTAAAAGAAGAGATTGACAAATACCTGAAGAAAGGAAGAACAGCTGAAATGTTGTGAGGATAATAATAAGATGAAGAACATTAGTCCAACTGTAAATAATAGATTGAAAAAAGACTCTGAAGAAGGCCAGAGCGCAGAACAGAGGAAATGTTGAGAGGATAATAATAAAGATGAAGAACATAAGTCCAACTGTAAACAAGAGATTGACAAACACCTGAAGAAGCCAGAGCATAGAACAATCTGAAAATGTTAGAGATAATAATAAAGATGAAGAACATTAGTCCAACTGTAAATAACAGAGATGACAAAAACACCTGAAGAAGCTAAGAGAGAGAAAGAGAACAAAAATGAAATGTCAAGAGATAATAATAAAGATGAAGAAACATTAGTCCAACTGTAACAACAAATTGAGAAAAGAGAAAGAAGTGAAGAAACTGCAAGAAAGATTGACAAATACCTGAAGAAATGTTGGAGAGAGGAGAAAAGAGGATGAAGAACACTAGTCCAACTGTAAATAACAGAGAAGACAAACACCTGAAGAAGGCCAGAGCATAGAACAGCTGAAATGTTGTGAGGATAATAATAAAGATGAAGAACATTAGTCCAACTGTAAATGAAGAAGATTGAGGAAATACTGAAGAAGGCCAGAGCATAGAAAAGGAAGAGAAAATGTTGTGAGGAAGACAAAGATGAAGAAATAAGGGAGAGTCCAACTGAAAAGAACAGATTGACAAACAGAGAGGAAGAAGAAGCCAGAGTGAAGAACAAGAGAAAATGTTGTGGAGGATAATAATAAAGATGAAGACATTAGTAAACTGAGAGAAGAGAAAGAGCGTGAACAAAATGAGGATAATAATAAAGAGAGGAAATTAGAGCAACAACAGAAAGATGGAAATGTAAGAGAAGAGGAAATGGGAGAGATAAAGATGAAGAAGATTAGTCCAACTGTAAAATAACAGATTGACAAATAAGAGAAGAAGGCCAGAGCGTGAGAAGAGCTGAAATCAGAGAGATAATAAAAGATGAAAAGAAGAGAGTTCAACTGAGAGAAAAAAATGAAGAAGATTGACAAACCAGAGAAGAGAAGATGAAGAAGAAAGAGAGAGGAAATGTTGGGAGGATAATGAATAAAAGATGAGAGAACATTAGTCCAACTGTAAATAACAGACGACAAATACTGAAGAAGGCCAGAGCGAAGAACAGAGAGAAATGTTCAGGAGGATAATAATAAAGATGAAGAAGAGAGAGTCCAAGGTGAAAATAACAGATTGACAAATACCTGAAGAAATCAGTGAAGAACAGCTGAAATGTTGTGAGGGATAACATGAAAGATGAACATTAGTGAAGAAGTAAAGAGAGAGGACAAATACCTGAAAGAAGGCCAGAGTAAGAGAGAGGAAATGTTTGAGGAGAAAGATAAAGATGAAGAAATATTAGTCCAACTGGGAGAGGAGAAAGATGAAACTGGAAGAAGGAGAGTAAGAACAGAGGAAATGTTGTGAAGAAATAATAAAGATGAAGAAATAAGTCTGGGAGTAAAGAAAGATTGACAAACAGAGAAGAAGGGGAGAAAGGAGAAAATTGTGAAATGTTGAGATAATAAAGATGAAGAAATTATCCAAGTAAATAAGAGATTGACAAATGAGGAGAAGAAGGCCAGAGCGTAGAAAAGAAGCGAGGATACTAAAATAAAAGTTGAGAGAAGAAATAACAGAATAAAGATGAAGAACATTAGTCCAACTGAAAATAACAGACAAGAGAAATAGTCCCTGAAGAAGACAAAATACCTGAGAAGAAGAACAGCTGAAATGTTGTGGAAGGAATAAAAGATGAAGAAATATTAGTCCAGAGGAAAATAAACAGATTGAAAAGATACCTGAAGAAGGCAAGAGAGAGAACAGGAGGAAATGTTGTGAAGAATAATAATAAAGATGAAGAACATTAGTCCAAGAGTAAAATAAACGAGATTGACAAACAATTCTGAAGAAGGCAAGAGAGAGAACAGCCAGAAAGAAGAGGATAATAATGAAGATGAAGAACAGTCCAACCAAAATAACAGATTGACAAAACTGAAGAAGAGAAAATCAGAGGGAAGAGAAAGTTGTGAGGATAATAAAGAAAGATAAAGAGAGATAGTCCAAGAACTGTTGTAAAATAAAGATGGATAAAGTCCAACTGTAAGGAAGGACAAAGAGAAGAAGAAAGAGAAAGGAAATGAGGAGATAATAAAGGTGAAGAAATTAGTCCAACAAATACAGTAAACCTTGAAGAAACAGGTGTAGGAGAAAAATACACAGTGAAGAAAGTCCAAGAGAGACACAAATCAGAGAGAAATGAGTGAGGATAGAAATAAGATGAAGAACAAGTCCAAGAGTAACAAAGATTGACAAATGTAAGAGAAGGCCAGAGACAGAAAGATGAAGAAGTAAGAGAGATAACAATAAAGATGAAGAACATTAGTCCAACTGTAAATACAGATGTGACAAACACTGAAGAAGGCCAGAGAGGAGAAAGCTGAAATGTTGTGAGGATAATAATAAAGAGAAGAAATTAGTCCAACTGTAAATAACAGATTGACAAAATACCTGAAGAAGGAAAGATGAAGAAGAAAGAGCTGAAATGTGAGGAGGATAATAATAAAGATGAAGAACATTAGTCCAACTGTAAATAACAGATTGACAAATACCAAAGAAGGCCAGAGAGGGAGAACAGCTGAAATGTTGAGGATAATAATAAAGATGAAGAACAAGTCCAAGAGTAAATAACAGATTGACAAAGACCTGAAGAAGTAAGCATAGAACAGCGGGAAATGTTGTGAGGATAATAATAAAGATGAGAAACATTAGTCCAACTGTAAAAAACAGATTGACAAATACCTGAAGAAGTGCCAGAGCATAGAACAACTGAAAAGGAGTTGTGGAGATAATAAAAGATGAAGAAGGATTAGTCCAACTGTAAGAAAATAGAATGAGGAAAAACCAAGAAGAAAACAGAGGGCAGAAAAAATGTGGAAAAGTAAGTTGTGAGGATAATAAGAGAGATGAAGAACATTAGTCCAAGAGAGAGCAAATCAGATTGAGGAGAAGACCTGAAGAAGGCAAGAGACAGAAAAGCTTGAGGAGAGGAGAAGATAAGAAAAGAAGTAAGAGAGAGTAACAACAGAGAAGAGAAAACCTGAAGAAGTAAGAGATAGAACAGCTGAAATGGGAGGAGAAAAAAGAAGAAGAAATATTAGTCCAATCAAGAGAAGAGATTGATAAACACCTGAAGAGAGAGTAAAATCAGAGAAGGAGAAAAATGTGAAATGTAAGAGAGAGGATAATAAGAAAGATGGAAGAAATAAGAGAGAGAAATCCAAGAGAAAATAACAGATGAAGAAGTAAGAGAGTAAATCTGAGAGAAGAGAAAAGATGTGAAGAAGCAAGAGAGAGGTAATAAGAGAGAGGAGAAATATTAGTCCAAGAGTAAGGAACAGATTGACAAAAAGATGTGAAGAAGGCAAGATATAGAACAGCTGAAACAGAAAGTGAGGATAATAATAAAGATGAAGAAATATTAGTCCAACTGTAAATAACAGAGAGACAAACACCAGAAGAAGAGAAAGAAATGCTGTGAGAAATAAAATGTTGTGAGAGAGAGGGAGAAAGATGAAGAACAAGAGAGAGTAGAATCGAAATGGAGAGAGGATAAAAGATTGACAAACAAGAGAAGTAAAAGGCCAGGGCGGAGAAAGATGAAAATGTTGAGAGGATATTAAGGAAAGATGAAGAAACATTAGTCCAAGAGTAAAAACAGAGGAGACAAAGACTTGAAGAAGGCCGAGAGCGCAGAAAATCTGAAAGAGGAGGATAAAATAAAGAAGAAGAAGAAATATTAACCAACTGTAAAAAGGAAGATTGATAAACACCTGGAAGAAAGCCAGAGAAGAAGAAAGAGAGAAATGTTGGGAGAGGAGAAAGATGAAGAAATAAGTCCAACTGTAAATAACAGATTGACAAACACAAGAAGAAGGCCAGAGCATAGAACTGAGGAGGAAATGTTGTGAGGATAATAATAAAGATGAAGAACATTAGTCCAACACAAAGTGAACAGATTGACAAATACCTGAAGAAGAAAGATGAAGAAGAACAGCTGAAATGTTGTGAGGATAATAAAAGATGAAGAAATAGTCCAACTGTAAAATAACAGATTGACAAATACCTGAAGAAGGCCAGAGTGGTAGAACAAAGGAAATGTTGTGAGGATAATAATAAAGATGAAGAACATAGTCCAACTGTAAATAACAGATTGACAAACACCTGAAGAAGGCCAGAGCGTAGAACAGCTGAAATGTTGTGAGGAGGACAATAACAAAGATAAAGAACATTAGTCCAACTGTAAATAACAGATTGACAAATACCTGAAGAAGGGCCAGAGCGTAGAAAGCGGAAATGTTGTGAGGATAATAATAAAGATGAAGAACATTAGTCCAACTGTAAATAACAGATTGACAAATAACCAGAAAGGCCAGAGCGTAGAACAGCTGAAATGTTGTGAGGATAATAATAAAGATGAAGAATATTAGTCCAACTGTAACAAAATGACAAACAGATTGACAAACACCTGATAATAATAAAGATGAAGGCAGACTGCAAATATTGACAAAAGGCCAGAGCGTAGAACAACTGAAATGTTGGAGGATAATAATAAAGATGAAGAACATTGAATCCAACTCCAACTGAAGAATAACAGATTGATGTTGTGGAAAATAATAAAGATGAAGAAGGCTGTAAAATAGATTGACAAACACCTGAATAGAAGCATAGAACAGCTGAAATGTTGTGAGGATAATAATAAAGATGAAGAAAGTCCAATAACAGAAGACGACAAACAATAAAGATGAAAACAAGGCCAACTGTAAATAACAGATTAAAAGACAAATAGTCCCTGAAAGAACAGCTGACAAATAGAACAGCATAGAAATGTTGTGAGGATAATAATAAAGATGAAGAACATTATCAACTGTAAATAACAGATTGACAAATACCTGAAGAAGGCCAGAGCATAGAACAGCTGAAATGTTGTGATAATAATAAGATGAAAGAACACGTCCAACTGTAAATAACAGATTGGACAAATACCTGAAGAAGGCCAGAGCATTAGAACAGCTGAAATGTTGTGAGGATAATAATAAAGATGAAGAACATTAGTCCAACTGTAAAATAACAGATGACAAATACCCTGAAAGAAAGCCAGAATAAAGATGAGAACAGTCCAACTGAAATGTTGTGAAGGGAGAAATAATAAAGATAAAGAAGAAACATTAGTCCAACTAAATAACAGATTGACCAAACACCTGAAAGAAGGCCAGAGCATAGAACAGCTGCAATAAGTGAGGATAATAATAAAGATAAGAACATTAGTCCAACTGTAAATAACAGATTGACAAAACACCTGAAAAAGAAGGCCAGAGCGTAGAACAACTGAACTGTTAGAGGATAATAATAAAGATGAAGCGTTATTTGAGTCCAACTGTGGGGCCAACAGATTGACAAACACCTGAAGAAGGGCAAGCCAGAACAGCTGAAATGTTGTGAGGATAATACAAAATGAAGAAATCATTATTCAACTGTAAATAACAGATTGACAAACACTGAAGAAGGGTCAGAGAATAGGAACAGCTGAAATACAGAGGATAATAATAAAGATGAAGAAATATTAGTCCAATGTAAATAACAGATTGACAAATACCCGAAGAAGGCCAGAGCATAGAACAGCTGAAATGTTGTGAGGATAACAAAGATGAAGAATATTAGTCCAAACTGTAAATACAGATTGACAAATACCGAAGAAGGCACAGAGTACAGAATAAAGCTGAAATGTTGTGGGAGGATAATAATAAAGATGAAGAAATATAGTCCAACTGTAAACAACATTGACAAAATACTTGAAGAAGGCAGAGCGTAGAAAAGCTGAAATGTTGTGAGGATAATAAAGATGAAGAAAAGTAAATGAAAACAGAAACACCTGAAGAAGGCTAGAGCATAGAACAGCTGAAATGTTGTGGGAGGATAATGTAAAGATGAAGACGATATTCAACAAAATAACAGACTGACAAATACTCTGAAGAAAGCCAGGCAATAGAACAGCTGAAATGTTGTGAGATAATAATAAAGATGAAGAATATTAGTCCAAACTGTAAATAACAAGATTGGACAAAAACCTGAAGAAGGCAGAGCATAGAACACAGCTGAAATATTGTGAGAGGATAATAATAAAGATGAAGAACATTAGTCCAACTGTAAAATAACAGATTGGAGCACAGAACAGAGGATAATAATAAAGATGAACCTGAAATTGACAAACACCTGAAGGCCAGAGCATAGAACAGCTGAAATGTTAAAGAGGATAATAATAAAAAGATGAAGAATATTAGTCCAACTATAAATAACAGATTGACAAACACCTGGAAGAAGGCCAGAGCATAGAACAGCTGGAAATGTTGTGAGTGATAATAATAAAAAGAGCGAAGAAATATTAGTCCAACCAAAATAACAGATTGACAAACACCTGAAGAAGGCTAGAGCGTAGAAAAGGAAATGTTGAGGAGGACACAATAAAGATGAAGAAATATTATCCAACTGCAAATACTGGTGATTGACAAATACCAGTTAAAGGCCAGAGCACAGAACAGCTGAAATGTTGTGAGGATAATAATAAAGATGAAGAACATTAGTCCAACTGTAAATAACAGGATGACAAACACCTGAAGAAGGCCAGAGCGCAGAACAACTGAAATGTTGGTGAGGATAATAAAGATGAAGAACATTAGTCCAACTGTAAAATAACAGATTGACAAATACCTGAAGAAGGCCAGAGAATAGAACAGCTGAAATGTTGTGAGGATAATAATAAAGATGAAGAATATTAGTCCAACCAAATAACACATTGATAAAATACCTGAAGAAGGCCAGGCGCAGAGAATATGAAAATGTTGTGAGGATAATAATAAAGATGAAGAACATTAGTCCAACTGTAAATAACAGATTGACAATACAAGAAGGCCAGACAAACAGCTGAAAAGATAATAAAGATGAAGAACATTAGACAAAATCCTGAAGAAGGCTGAGACGAAAGAACAGCTAGGCCAAATGTAAAGAACAGATTGAGGATAATGAAGAAAGGCCAGATAGAACAGCTGAAATGTTGTGAGGATAATAATAAAGATGAAGAACATTAGTCCAACTGTAAATAACAGATTGACAAAATACCTGAAGAAGGCCAGAGCGTAGAACAGCTGGAAATGTTGTGAGGATAATAATAAAGATGAAGAACATTAGTCCAACTGTAAATAACAGATTGACAAATACCTGAAGAAGGCCAGAGCGTAGAACAGCTGAAATGAGGATACACAAAGAGGAAGAACAGTGAATCCAACTGTAAATAACAGATTGATAAAAACACCTGAAGAAGTGCCAGAGCGTAGAACAACTGAAATGTTGGGAGGATATTAATAAAAGATGAAGAACATAGTCCAACTGTAAATAACAGATTGACAAATACCTGGGAAGAAGAAGCAGAGCGTAGAACAGTTGAAAATGTTGTGAGGATAATAATAAAGATAAATAATATTAGTCTAACTGTAAATAACAGATTGACAAATACCTGAAGAAGGCCAGAGTAGAACAGCTGAAATGTTGTGAGGATAATAATAAAGATGAAGAACACAGTCCAAATTGTAAATACAGATTGACAAATACCTGAAGGCCAGAGCAAGTACAAACAGTTGAAAATGTTGGGGAGGATAATAATAAAGATGAAGAACATGGTCCAACTGTAAATAACAGATTGACAAACACCTGAAGAAGGCCAGAGCGTAGAAACAGCTGAAATGTTAAGAGGATAATAATAAAGATGAAGAACATTATCCAACTAAAACAATAGATGACAAACACCTGAAGAAGGCCAGAGCCCAGAAACAAGGAAATGTTGGGGAGGATAATAATAAAGATGAAGAAACATTAGTCCAACTGTAAATAACAGATTGACAAAAACCTGAAGAAGGCCAGACATAGAACAGCTGGCTGAAATGTTGTGGAGAATAGATAATAAAGATGAACATAAAGATAAGAAAATTAGTAAATAACAGATTGACAAATACCTGAAAGAAAGGTAGAGCGTAGAACAAAGGAAATGTTGTGAGGATAATAATAAAGATGAAGTAAAACAACAGATTGACAAATGAAGAACTGTAAAGCCGAAACAGATAATAATAAAAAAAGAACATATCTAAAGTAAATAACAGATTGCGTAGCCAACAGCTGAAATGTTTGAGGATAATAATAAAGATGAAAGAATATTAGTCCCAATACAAATAACAGATGACAAATACCTGAAAGAAAGCCAGAGCATAGAACAGCTGGAAATGTTGTGAGGATAATAATAAAGATGAAAGAACATTAGTCCAACTATGAAATAAACAGATTACAAATACCTGAAGAAGGCCAGAGACAGAACATGAAATGTTGTGAGGATAATAATAAAGATGAAGGAATATTAGTCCAACTGTAAATAACAGATTGACAAACACCTGGAAGAAGCGAGCGTAGAACACCGAAATGTTTTGAGGATAATAACAAAGATGAAGAACATTAAACCAACCGTAAATAACAGATTGGGATAAAATACTCTGAAGAAGGCCAGATAGAACAGCTGGAAATGTTGTGGGAGGATAATAATAAAGATGAAGAATATTAGTCTAACTAAATAACAGATTGATAAACACCTGAAGAAGGCCAGAGTATAGAACAGCTGGTTGTGAGGAGGATAACAAGGTGAAGAATTATTAGTCGTCAACAGATTGACAATAACAGATGACGCAGAGCACAGAACAAAGCAAATACAGGAGATAATAAATAGAAGAAATTATCCAATGTGAGGATAATAATAAAGATGAAGAGGTTTAGTCCAACATGTAAATGAGAGAGATAATAAAGACAAAAGTCCAACTGAAGAAGATTTAGACACTTGGAAGAACTGAGCGTAGAACAGCTGAAGGATAATAATAATAAAGATGAAGCACAATTCCAACTGTAAATAACAGATTGACAAATACTGAAGAAGGCCAGAGCATAGAAAAGCTGAAATGTTGTGGGAGGATAATAAAGATGAAGAACATTAGTCTAACTGTAAATAACAGATTGATAAACACTGAAGAAGGCTGGGAGAGCACAGAATAAAGGAAATGTTGTGAGATAATAATAAAAGATGAAGAAATATTGTGTCTAACTAAAATAACAGATTGACAAACTCTGAAGAAGGCCAGAGTATAGAAACTCAGAAATGTTGCAGGATAATAAAGATGAAGAACATTAGTCCAACTGTAAATAACAGATGACAAACACCTGAAGAAGGCCAGATAGAACAGCTGAAATGTTGTAGGATAATAATAAGATGAAGAATATTACCAACTGTAAATAACAGACGACAAATACCTGAAGAAGGCCAGAGCGTAGAACAGTTGAAATGAGGGATAATAATAAAGAGAAAGAACATTAGTCCAACTGTAAATAACAGATTGACAAAACCTGAAGAAGGCCAGAGCATAGAACAGCTAAAAATGTTGTGAGGATAATAATAAAGATGAAACATTAATCCAAACTGTAAATAACAGATTGACAAACACCTGAAGGCCAGAGCATAGAACAGCTGAAATGTTGTGAGGATAATAATAAAGATGAAGAACATTAGTCAACTGTAAATAACAGACACAATACCAAAGAAGGCCAGAGCATAGAACAGCTGGGAAATGTTGTGAGGATAATAATAAAGATGAAGAACATTAGTCAACTGTAAATAACAGATTGACAAAGCTGAAACCTGAAGAAGGCCAGAGCATAGAACAGCTGAAATGTTGTGAGGATAATTAAAGATGAAGAACATTAGGTAAATAGATTGACAAAATGAAGAAGTCCAGAGCATAGAAACATGAAATGTTGTGAGGAATAAAGATGAAGAACATTAGTCCAACTGTAAATAACAGATTGACAAATACCTGAAGAAGGCCAGAGCATAGAACAGCTGAAATGTTGTGAGGATAATAATAAAGATGAAGAACATTAGTCCAACTGTAAATAACAGATTGACAAATACCTGAAGAAGGCCAGAGCATAGAACCACTGAAATAAGTTGTGAGATAATAATAAAGATGAAGAACATTAGTCCAACTGAAATGATTTACCTGAAGAAGGCCAGAGCGTAGAGGAAATGTTGTGAGGATAATAATAAAGATGAAGAACATTAGTCCAACTGTAAATAACAGATTGACAAATACCTGAAGAAGGCCAGAGCGTAGAAAATACAATAAAGATGAAATGTTGTGAGGATAATAATAAAGATGAAGAACATTAGTCCAACTGTAAATAACAGATTGACAAATACCTGAAGAAGGCCAGAGCATAGAACAGCTGAAATGTTGTGAGGATAATAATAAAGATGAAGAACATTAGTCCAACTGTAAATAACAGATTGACAAAATACCTGAAGAAGGCCAGAGCATAGAACAGCTGAAATGTTGTGAGGATAATAATAAAGATGAAGAACATTAGTCCAACTGTAAATAACAGATTGATAAACACCTGAAGAAGGCCAGAGCATAGAACAGCTGAAATGTTGTGAGGATAATAATAAAGATGAAGAACATTAGTCCAACTGTAAAATAACAGATTGACAAATACCTGAAGAAGGCCAGAGATAATAATAAAGATAGAACAGCTGAAATGTTGAAATAATAATAAAGATGAAGAACATTAGTCCAATAAAATAATAGATTGACAAAGATGAAGAAGGCCAGAGCGTAGAACAGCTGAAACTGAAAACATTAGTCCAACTGTAAATAACAGATTGACAAATACCTGAAGAAGGCCAGAGCATAGAACAGCTGGAAATGTTGTGAGGATAATAATAAAGATGAAGAACATTAGTCCAACTGTAAATAACAGATTGACAAACACCTGAAGAAGGCCAGAGCGCAGAACAGCTGAATGTTGTGAGAGGATAATAATAAAGATGAAGAACATTATCCAACTGTAAATAACAGATTGACAAACACCTGAAGAAGGCCAGAGCGCAGAACAGCTGAAATGTTGTGGAGGATAATAATAAAGATGAAGAACATTAGCAGTAGAACAGCCAGAGGAATAATAAAATGAAGTAAATAACAGATTGACAAAACACCTGAAGAAGGCCAGAGCGTAGAACAGCTGAAATGTTGTGGGAGGATAATAATAAAGATGAAGAACATTATCCAACTGTAAATAACAGATTGATAAACACCTGAAGAAGGCCAGAGCATAGAACAGCTGAAATGTTGTGAGGATAATAATAAAGATGAAGAACATTAGTCCAACTGTAAATAACAGATTGACAAACACCTGAAGAAGGCCAGAGCAGAGAACAGCTGAAATGTTGAGAGGATAATAATAAAGATGAAGAACATTAGTCCAACTGTAAATAACAGATTGACAAACACCTGAAGAAGGCCAGAGCGTAGAACAGCTGAAATGTTGTGAGGATAATAATAAAGATGAAGAACATTAGTCCAACTGTAAAATAACAGATTGACAAACACCTGAAGAAGGCCAGAGGTAGAAATGTTGTGAGATAATAATAAAGATGAAGAACATTAGTCCAACTGTAAATAACAGATTGCTGAAGAAGGAGAGCGTAGAACAGCTTGTTGAGGATAATAAAGATGAAGAACATTAGTCCAACTGTAAATAACAGATTGACAAACACCTGAAGAAGGCCAGAGCATAGAACAGCTGAAATGTTGTGAGGATAATAATAAAGTTGAAGAACATTAGTCCAACTGTAAATAACAGATTGACAAATATCTGAAGAAGGCCAGAGCATAGAACAGCTGAAACAACAGAGGATAATAATAAAGATGAAGAACATTAGTCCAACTGTAAAATAACAGATTGACAAACACCTGAAGAAGGCCAGAGCATAGAACAGCTGAAATGTTGTGAGGATAATAATAAAGATGAAGAACATTAGTCCAACTGTAAATAACAGATTGACAAATACCTGAAGAAGGCCAGAGCATAGAACAGCTGAAATGTTGTGAGGATAATAATAAAGATGAAGAACATTAGTCCAACTGTAAATAACAGATTGACAAATACCTGAAGAAGGCCAGAGCATAGAACAGCTGAAATGTTGTGAGGATAATAATAAAGATGAAGAATATTAGTCCAACTGTAAATAACAGATTGACAAAAACACGAAGAAGGCCAGAGCACAGAACAGCTGAAATGTTGTGAGGATAATAATAAAGATGAAGAACATTAGTCCAACTGTAAATAACAGATTGACAAAACACCTGAAGAAGGCCAGAGCACAGAACAGCTGAAATGTTGTGAGGATAATAATAAAGATGAAGAACATTAGTCCAACTGTAAAATAAACAGATTGACAAAATAACAGATTGACAAATTACCTGAAGAAGGCCAGAGCATAGAACAGCTGAAATGTTGTGAGGATAATAATAAAGATGAAGAACATTAGTCCAACTGTAAAATAACAGATTGACAAATACCTGAAGAAGGCCAGAGCATAGAACAGCTGGAAATGTTGTGAGGATAATAATAAAGATGAAGAACATTAGTCCAACTGTAAAAACAGATTGACAAGTACCTGAAGAAACATAGAACAAATAAAATGTTGTGAGGATAATAATAAAGATGAAAACATTAGTCCAACTGTAAATACAGATTGCTGAAGAAGGCCAGAGTAGAACAGCTGAAATGTTGTGAGATAATAATAAAGATGAAGAACATTTATCCAAATGTAAAATAACAGATGACAAACACCTGAAGAATATTAGAAACAGCTGAAATGTTGTGAGGATAATAATAAAAGATGAAGAAATATTAGTCCAACTGTAAATAACAGATTGACAAATACCTGAAGAAGAGATGCAGAACAGCTGAAATGTTGGGGAGGATAATAATAAAGATGAAGAAACATTAGTCCAACTGTAAATACAGATTGACAAAACACCTGAAGAAGGCCAGAGCATAGAACAGCTGAAATGTTGTGGAGGATAATAATAAAGATGAAGAACATTAGTCCAACTGTAAATAACAGATTGACAAACACCTGAAGAAGGCCAGAGAACGAGAATGTTGTGGAGGAAATGTTGTGAAGAGGATAATAATAAAGATGAAGAACATTAAACAGCTGAAAACTGTGGAGGAAATAACAGATTGAACAACAACTAACAGATTGAAGAAGGCCAGAGCATAGAACAGCTGAAATGTTGTGAGGATAATAAAGATGAAGAACATTAGTCCAACTGTAAACAACAGATTGACAAACACCTGAAGAAGGCCAGAGCACAGAACAGCTGAAATGTTGTGAGGATAATAATAAAGATGAAGAAATTATTAGTCCAACTGTAAATAACAGATTGACAACACCTGAAGAAGGCCAGAGCGCAGAACAGCTGAAATGTTGTGAGGATAGATGACAAAAGACTGAAGAACAAACATTAGTCCAACAGCTGAAATGTTGTGGGAGGATAACAATAAAGATGAAGAACATTAGTCCAACTAAATAACAGATTGACAAACACCTGAAGAAGGCCAGAGCGTAGAACAGCTGAAATGTTGTGAGGATAATAATAAAGATGAAGAACATTAGTCCAACTGTAAATAACAGATTGACAAATACCTGAAGAAGGCCAGAGCGTAGAACAGCTGAAATGTTGTGAGGATAATAATAAAGATGTCCAACTAAATAAAGAACATTAGTCTGAAATGTTGGGTGAGGATAATAAAGATGAAGAATACTAGTCCAACTGTAAATAACAGACGATAAAATACCTGAAGAAGGCCAGAGCGTAGAAACAGCTGAAATGTTGTGGAGATAATAATAAAAGATGAAGAAACATTAGTCCAACTGTAAATAACAGATTGACAAATACCTGAAGAAGAAGGCCAGAGCATAGAACAGCTGAAATGTTGTGAGGATAATAATAAAGATGAAGAACATTCAATCCAATTGACAAAATATGAAGATTGACAAATACCTGAAATGAAGAACATTAGTCTAATTGTAAATAACAGCTGACAAATATTAGAGTGAACAGGATAATAATAAGATGAAGAACATTAGTCAACTGTAAATAACATTGACAAACACCTGAAGAAGGCCAGAGCGTGGGAACAAAGGAAATGTTGTGAGGATAATAATAAAGATGAAGAAACATTATTCCAACTGTAAATAATAGATTGACAAATACCTGAAAAGGCCAGGCATAGAACAGCTGAAATGTTGTGAGGATAACAATAAAGATAAAGAAATATTAGTCAACTGTAAATAAATAGATTGACAAATACCTGAAGAAGGCCAGAGCATAGAACAGCTGAAATGTTGTGAGGATAATAATAAAGATGAAGAACATTAGTCCAACTGTAAATAACAGATTGGACAAACACCCGAAGAAAGCCAGAGCATAGAACAGCTGGAAATATTGTGAGGATAATAATAAAGATGAAAGAAACATTAGATTCAAAACTGCCAAAGAACAGAAATTGAGGACAAATACCTGAAAGAAAGGCTAGAAGAAGGCCAGAGCATAGCATAATAAAGATGAAGAAAAAATGTTGTGAGATGAAGAAAGAATAGATGAAGAACATTATGATAATAATAAAAGATGAAGAACATTAGTCCAACTGTAAATACAGATTGACAAAGGCCAGAGCATAGAATAGCTGAAATGTTGTGGAGGATAACAAAGATGAAAAAACATGTCCAAATGTAAATAACAGATTGACACCTGAAGAAGGCCAGAGCATAGAACAGCTGAAATGTTGTGAGGATAATAATAAAGATGAAGAACATTAGATCAACTGAAATAACAGATTGATAAACACCTGAAAATGAAGCATAGAAGACAACTGAAATATTGTGAGGATAATAATAAAGATGAAGAACATTAGTCAACTGTAAATAACAGATTAACAAACACCTGAAAGAAGGCCAGAGCATAGAACAGCTGAAGCCTTGGGATAATAATAAAAGGTGAGAGAACATTAGTCCAACTGTAAATAACAGATTAACAAATGCCTGAAAGAAGGCCAAGAACATACAACATCTGAAAATGTTGTGAGGATAATGTAAAAGATCAAGAACATTAGTCAACTGTAAATAACAGATTGACAAACACCTGAAAGAAAGGCCAGAGCGTAGAACAGCTGAAATATTTGTGAGATAATAATAAAAAGATGAAAACATTAATCAACTGTAAAATAACAGATTGACAAACACCTAGAAGGCCAAGAGCAATAGAACAGCTGAAATGTTGTGAGGATAATAGCAAGATGAAAAACATTAGTCCAACTGTAAACAACAGATTGACAAACACCTGAAGAAGGCCAGAGCGTAGAACAACTGAAATGTTGTGGGGAGATAATAATAAAGATGAAGAACATTAGTCCAACTGTAAATAAACAGATTGACAAACACCTGAAGAAGGCCAGAGAAGAAACTGGAAATGTTGTGAGGATAATAATAAAGATGAAGAAACATTAGTCCAACTGTAAATAACAGATTGACAAAACCTGAAGAACCAGACAGAAAGGCAGAGGATAATAATAAAGATGAAGAACATTAGTCCAAGAACAGATAAACACCTGAAGAAGGCCAGAACAGAACAGTTGTGAGGATAATAATAAAGATGAAGAACATTAGTCCAATTGTAAAATAACAGATTGACAAATACCTGAAGAAGGCCAGAGCATAGAACAGCTGAAATGTTGTGAGGATAATAATAAAGATGAAGAACATTAGTCCAACTGTAATAACAGATTGACAAAACTGAAGAAGGCCAGAGCGTAGAACAAAGAAAAAGGGGAGGATAATAATAAAGATGAAGAACATTAGTCCAACTGTAAATAACAGATTGCGTAGAAGAACAGCTGAAAGAGCATAGAAATGACAAACACCTGCCAGAGGATGGGAATTAATAAAGATGAAGAATATTAGTCCAACTGTAAATAACAGATTGACAAACACCTGAAGAAGGCTGGGTAGAATAGAACAGTTGAAATGTTGGGGAGGATAATAATAAAGATGAAGAATATTAGTTCAACTGTAAATAACAGATTGACAAACACCTGAAGAAGCTAGAGCCAGCTGGAAATGTTGGGGAGGATACAATAAAGCAAGAAACAACTGAAATGTTGTGAGGATGAATAAAGATGAAGAACATTAGTCCAACTGTAAATAACAGAATGTTGTGAAAACAGCTGAAATAATAATAAAAGATGAAGAACATTAGTCCAACTGTAAATAAACAGATTGACAAACACTGAAGAAGAGGCCTGAAAGGCCGTAAAAACAGGAAAGTAGAAGAAGCTGAAAATGTTGTGAGGATAATAAAGATGAAGAACATTAGTCCAACTGTAAATAACAGATTGTTGAAGAAGGATAAGAAAGCTAAAGATGAGGATAATAATAAAGATAAAGAACATTAGTAAATAACAGATTGACAAATACCTGAAGAAGGCCAGAGCGTAGAACAGCTGAAATGTTGTGAGGATAATAATAAAGAATAAAGAACATTAGTCCAACTGTAAATAACAGGATTGACAAATACCTGAAAGAAGGCCAGCGTAGTAGAACAGCTGAAATGTTGTGGATAATAATAAAGATGAAGAACACAGTCCAACTAAAAGGCCAGGATTGACAAATACCAAAAGCCAGAGCATAGAAATGTTGTGAGGATAACAAAGATGAAGAAATGTTGTGAGGATAATAATGAAAAGATGAAGAAAGCATTAGTGAAAACTGGTAAATAAGATGAAGAACATTGACAAATACAGATTGAAGAAGGCCAGAGCGTAAACAACCGAAATGTTGTGAGGATAATAATAAAGATGAAGAACATTAGTCCAACTGTAAATAAACAGATTGACAAATACCTGAAGAAGAAGGCCAGAGCATAGAACAGCTGAAATGTTATGAGGATAATAATAAAGATGAAGAAACATTAGTCCAACTGTAAATAATAGATTGACAAACACCTGAAGAACAGAAAGAGGATAATAAAGATGAAGAACATTAGTCCAACTGAAATAGTTGTGAGGATAATAAAGATGAATAAAACATGAAGTCCAACAACTGTAAATAATAGATTGACAAATACCTGAAGAAGGCCAGAGCACAGAACAGCTGAAATGTTGTGAGGATAATAATAAAAGATGAAGAACATTACAACTGTAAATCCAACTGTAAATAACAGGATTAAAGATGAAGAAATTACCTGAATAAAGATTGACAAACAATTAAAGAAGGCAGAATAGAACAGCTGAAATGTTGTGAGGATAATAATAAAAGATGAAGAACATTAGTCAACTAAAAATTGTAGAGCGAAATAACAGATTGAAGAAAGCAGTCCAACTGTAAATAACAGATTGACAAAAGAAGAAGCCAGAGCGTAACAGCTGAAATGTTGTGAGGATAATAATAAAGATGAAGAACAGTTAAATAACAGATTGACAAATACCGAAGAAGGCCAGACATAGAACATGAAATGTTGTGAGGATAAAAAGATGAAGTACATTAGTCCAACGTAAATAACAGACACCTGAAGAACAGCTGAAATGTTGTAGATAAACAGCTGAAATAGTTGTGATTGACAAACACCTGATAATAATAGAAATGAAAGATTAATAAAGTCAACTGTCCAACTAAATAACAGATTGACAAATACCTGAAGAAGGCCAGAGCGTAGAAACAGCTGAAATGTTGTGGAGGATAATAATAAAGATGAAGAACATTAGTCCAACTGTAAATAACAGATTGACAAATACCTGAAAAGAAGGCCAGAGCATAGAACAGCTGAAATGTTGTGAGGATAATAATAAAGATGAAGAACATTAGTCCAACTGTAAATAACAGATTGACAAACACCTGAAGAAGGCCAGAGCATAGATAATAATAAACAGCTGAAATGTTGTGAGGATAATAATAAAGATGAAGAACATTAGTCCAACTGTAAATAACAGATTGACAAAAAACACCTGAAGAAGGCCAGAGCATAGAACAGCTGAAATGTTGTGAGGATAATAATAAAGATGAAGAACATTAGTCCAACTGTAAATAACAGATTGGACAAACACCTGAAGAAGGCCAGAGCGTAGAAAAACAGCTGAAATGTTGTGGAGGATAATAATAAAGATGAAGAACATTAGTCCAACTGTAAATAACAGATTGACAAACACCTGAAGAAGGCGTAGAACAGCTGAAAGAGGATAATAATAAAAGATGAAAAGAACATTAGTCCAACTGAAATGATTGACAACACCTGAAGAAGGATAGAAAGCCGAAAGATGTGGGATAATAATAAAGATGAAGAACATTAGTCCAACTGTAAATAACAGATTGACAAATACCTGAAGAAGGCCAGAGCATAGAACAGCTGAAATGTTGTGAGGATAATAATAAAGATGAAGAACATTAGTCCAACTGTAAATAACAGATTGACAAACACCTGAAGAAGGCTAGAGAGCGTAGGATAAACAGCTGAAGAAATAGTTGTGAGGATAATAATAAAAGATGAAGAACATTAGTCCAACTGTAAATAACAGATTGACAAATACCTGAAGAAGGGCCAGAGCGTAGAACAGCTGAAATGTTGTGAGGATAATAATAAAGATGAAGAACATTAGTCCAACTGTAACAACAGATTGAAAAACACCTGAAGAAGGCCAGAGCATAGAACAGCTGAAATGTTGTGAGGATAATAATAAAGATGAAGAACATTAGTCCAACTGTAAATAACAGATTGACAAATACCTGAAGAAGGCCAGAGCACAGAAACAGCTGAAATGTTGTGAGGATAATAATAAAGATGAAGAACATTAGTCCAACTGTAAATAACAGATTGACAAACACCTGAAGAAGGCCAGAGCATAGAACAGCTGAAATGTTGTGAGGATAATAATAAAAGATGAAGAACATTAGTCCAACTGTAAATAACAGATTGACAAACACCTGAAGAAGGCCAGCGTAGAACAGCTGAAATGTTGTGAGGATAATAATAAAGATGAAGAACATTAGTCCAACTGTAAAATAACAGATTGACAAACACCTGAAGAAGGCCAGGGCGTAGAACAGCTGAAATGTTGTGAGGATAATAAAAGATGAAGAACATTAGTCCAACTGTAAATAACAGATTGACAAACACCTGAAGAAGGCCAGAGCATAGAACAGCTGAAATGTTGTGAGGATAAAATAAAGATGAAGAACATTAGTCCAACCAAAATAACAGATTGACAAATACCTGAAGAAGGCCAGAGCATAGAAACAGCTGAAATGTTGTGAGGATAATAATAAAGATGAAGAACATTAGTCAACTGTAAATAACAGATTGACAAATACCTGAAGAAGGCCAGAGCGTAGAACAGCTGAAATGTTGTGAGGATAATAATAAAGATGAAGAACATTAGTCCAACTGTAAATAACAGATTGACAAATACCTGAAGAAGGCCAGAGCGTAGAACAGCTGAAATGTTGTGAGGATAATAATAAAGATGAAGAACATTAGTCCAACTGTAAATAACAGATTGACAAACACCTTGAAGAAGGCCAGAGCGTAGAACAGCTGAAATGTTGTGAGGATAATAATAAAGATGAAGAACAGTAGTCCAACTGTAAATAACAGATTGACAAAATACCTGAAGAAAAGGCCATAAAGCATTAGAACAGACAAAACCTGAAAAGAACAGCTGAAATGTTGTGAGGATAATAAAGATGAAGGTAGTAAATAACAGATTGAGGATAGAACAAAATGTTAATAAAGATGAAGAACATAGTAGAACCAACTGTAAATAAAAACAGATTGACAAATACCTAAAAAAGAAGGCCAGAGCATAGAACAGCTGAAATGTTGTGAGGATAATAATAAAGATGAAGAACATTAGTCCAACTGTAAATAACAGATTGACAAATACTGAAGAAGCCAGAGCATAGAACAGCTGAAATGTTGTGAGGATAATAATAAAGATGAAGGAACATTAGTCAACTGTAAATAACAGATTGACAAACACCTGAAGAAGGCCAGAGCATAGAACAGCTGAAATGTTGTGAGGATAATAATAAAGATGAAGAACATTAGTCCAACTGATATAAACAGCTGAAACAGATTGAAGAAAATACCTGAAATAAAGGCCAGAGCATAGAACAGCTGAAATGTTGTGAGGATAATAATAAAGATGAAGAACATTAGTCCAACTGTAAATAACAGATTGACAAACACCTGAAGAAGGCCAGAGCATAGAACAAAGGAAATGTTGAGGATAATAATAAAGATGAAGAACATTAGTCCAACTGTAAATAACAGATTGACAAACACCTGGAAGAAGGCCAGAGCATAGAACAGCTGAAATGTTGTGAGGATAATAATAAAAGATGAAGAACATTAGTCCAACTGTAAAACAGATTGACAAATACCTGAAGAAGGCCAGAGCAGAACAGCTGAAATGTTGTGAGGATAATAATAAAGATGAAGAACATTAGTCCAACTGTAAATAACAGATTGACAAACACCTGAAGAAGGCCAGAGCATAGAAACAGCTGAAATGTTGTGAGGATAATAATAAAGATGAAGAAACATTAGTCCAACTGTAAATAACAGATTGACAAACACCTGAAGAAGGCCAGAGCGTAGAACACCTGAAAATGTTGTGAGGATAATAATAAAAGATGAAGAACATTAGTCCAACTGTAAATAAACAGATTGACAAACACTCAAGAAGGCCAGAGCATAGAACAGCTGAAATGTTGTGAGGATAATAATAAAATGATGAAAACATTAGTCCAACTGTAAAATAACCTGAAAGAAAGGCCAGAGCATAGAACAGCAGGATAAAGATGACAAACATCCAACTAACAGAAGAAAGGCCAGAGCATAGAACAGCTGAAATGTTATGAGGGATAATAATAAAATAAAATTAGTCAACAACAAATAACATTAGTCACCTGTAAATAACAGCTGAAATGTTGTGAGGATAACCTAAAGATGAAACATTGCCAGTAAATAACATGAAGAACAGCTGAAATGAAATGTTGAGGGATAATAATAAAGGTGAAAGAACATTAGTCCAACTGCATAAAATAACAGATTGAGCAAACACCTGAAGAAAGGAAGCCAGAGCATGGGAACAGCTGAAATGTTGTGAGGATAATAATAAAGATGAAGAACATTAGTCAACAACTGTAGGCCAATAACAGATTGAGGACAAACACCTGATGAAGAAACATTGGTCAACTGTAATAACAGATTGACAAACACTGAAAGAAAGGCCAGGCGTACAGAACAGCTGAAATGTTGTGAGGATAATAGCAAAAATGAATGAAAAGAACATTAAAGTCATTGACAAATACCTGAAGAAAATAGAACACAGAGACAATAATGAATGAAACATTAGTCAAAAATAACAGATTGATAAACAGAAAGGCCAGAGCATAGAACACAGCTGAAATGTTGTGAGGATAATAATAAAGATGAAAGAACATTAGTCCAACTGTAAAATAACAGATTGACAAATAACGCGGAAGAAGGCCAGAGCGAAACAGCTGAAACAAGCTGTGAGGATAATAATAAAGATAAAGAACATTAGTCCAACTGTAAATGACAGATTGACAAATACCTGAAGAAGGCTGGTAGAGTTAGACAGCTGAAATGTTGCGGAGGATAATAATAAAGATGAAGAACATTAGTCCAACTGCAAATAAATAGATTGACAAACACCTGAAGAAGGCTAAGAGCGTAAACAGCTGAAATGTTGTGGGAGGATAATAATAAAGATGAAGAACATTATATTCCAATTGTAAATAACAGATTGACAAATACCTGAAGAAGGCTGAGATAGAACAGCTGAAATGTTGTGAGGGATAATAATAAAGATGAAGAACATTAGTCCAACTGTAAATAAACAGATGACAAAAATACCGAATAGGGGCTAGAGCAAGAACAAAGTTGAAATGTTGTGAAAGGATAAGCGTAAAAACCTGAAAGAATAATTCGATAAGAACATTACTCAACTGTAATTGACAAATACCTGAAAGGCCAGAGCGTAGAACAGCTGAAATGTTGTGAGGATAATAATAAAAGATGAAGAACATTGGTCAACTGTAAATAACAGATTGACAAATACCTGAAAAGGCCAGAGCATAGAACAGCTGAAATGTTGTGAGGATAATAATAAAGATGAATAACATTGGTCAACTGTAAAATAACACCTGAATTGACAAATACCTGAAGAAGGCCAAGAGCATAGAACAGCTGAAGCTGAAATGTTGTGAGGATAATAATAAAAGATGAAGAACATTAGTCCAACTGTAAATAACAGATTGACAAACACCTGAAGAAGGCCAGAGCATAGAACAGCTGAAATGTTGTGAGGATAATAATAAAAGATGAAGAACATTAGTCAACTGTAAATAACAGATTGACAAACACCTGAAGAAGGCCAGAGCATAGAACAGCTGAAATGTTGTGAGGATAATAATAAAGATGAAGAACATTGTCAACTGTAAATAACAGATTGACAAACACCTGAGCGTAGAACAACTGAACTGTGGGGAAATAATAAGAGATGAAGAACATTGGTCAACTGTACCTGTAAATAACAGATTGACAAAAATACCTGAAGAAAGCATAGAACAGCTGAAATGTTGTGAGGATAATAATAAAGATGAAGAACATTAGTCCAACTGTAAATAACAGATTGACAAACACCTGAAAGAAGGCCAGAGCGTAGAACAGCTGAAATGTTGTGAGGATAATAATAAAGATGAAGAACGAACATTGATTCCAACTGTAAATAACAGATAATTGACAAACACCTGAAGAAGGCCAGAGACATAGAACAGCTGAAATGTTGTGAGGATAATAATAAAGATGAAGAACATTAGTCAACTAAATAACAGAATAACAGATTGAACAACTGAAATGTTATTGAAATAAACCTGAAACATTGGCTGTAAATAACAGATTGCGTAGAACAGCTAGAAAGCTGAAATGTTGTGAGGATAATAATAAGATGAAGAACATTAGTCAACTGTAAATAACAGATTGACAAACACCTGAAAAGGCCAGAGCGTAGAACAGCTGAAATGTTGTGAGGATACGTGGTCAACTGTAAAATAATAAAAAGATGAAAAGAATAATAATAGTCAACTGTAAATAACAGATTGACAAATACCTGAAGAAGGCCAGAGCATAGAACAGCTGAAATGTTGTGAGGATAATAATAAAAGATGAAAAGAACATTGTCAACTGTAAATAACAGATTGACAAAACCTGAAGAAAGGCCAGAGCATAGAACAGCTGAAATGTTGTGAGGATAATAATAAAGATGAAAGAACATTAGTCAACTGTAAATAACAGATTGACAAACACCTGAAGAAGGCAGAGCATAGAACAGCTGAAATATTTGTGAGGATAATAATAAAGATGAAGAACATTAGTCAACTGTAAATAACAGATTGACAAATACCTGAAAAAGGCCAGAGCATAGAACAGCTGAAATGTTTGAGGATAATAATAAAAGATGAAGAACATTAGTCAACTGAAATAACAGATTGATACAAATACACCTGAAAAGGCCAAAGCATAGAACAGCTGATGTTGCCGGAGATAATAATAAAGATGAAGAACATTAGTCCAACTGTAAATAACAGATTGACAAACACCTGAAAGGCCAAGAGCATGGGAACAGTTGAAATGTTGTGAGGATAATGGCAAAAGGTGAAGAACATTAGTCCAACTGTAAAATAACAGATTGACAAATACCTGAAAGGCCAGAGCATACAACAGCTGAAATGTTGGCAGGATAATATAAAGATGAAAGAACATTAGTCAACTGTAAATAACAGATTGACAAACACTGAAAGAAGGCCAGAGCGTATGGGAACAGCTGAAATGTTGTGAGGATAATAATAAAGATGAAGAACATTAGTCCAACTGTAAAAACAGATTGACAAACACCTGAAGAAGGCCAAGGCGTAGAACAGCTGAAATGTTGTTGTGAGGATAATAATAAAAGATGAAAGAACATTAGTCAACTGTAAATAACAGATTGACAAACACCTGAAGAAAGGCCAGAGCGTAGAACAGCTGAAATGTTGTGAGGATAATAATAAAGATGAAGAACATGATCCAACTGTAAATAACAGATTGACAAACACCTGAAGAAGGCCAGAGCGTAGAACAGCTGAAATATTGTGAGGATAATAATAAAAATGAACGATGGTAACATTAGTCCAAACACCTGAAAAGAGAGCCAGAGCGTAATGAAACAGGATAATAATAAAGATGAAAACACAACTGTAAAATTGACAAATACCTATGAAAGCGTAGGCGTGAACAGCTGAAATGTTGTGAGGATAATAATAAAGATGAAAGAACATTAGCAAATACCTCAACTGTGAGATAATAACAGACATTGTCAACTATAAATAACAGTTGACCAAAAGAAGGCCAGAGCGTAGAACAGCTGAAATATTTGTGAGGATAATAATAAAGATGAGAACATTGGTCAACTGTAAATAACAGATTGACAAACACCTGAAGAAGGCCAGAGCGTAGAACAGCTGAAATGTTGTGAGGATAATAATAAAGATGAAGAACATTAGTCCAACTGTAAATAACAGATTGACAAACACCTGAAAGAAGGCCAGAGCGTAGAACAGCTGAAATGTTGTGAGGATAATAATAAAAGATGAAAGAACGATAGTCCAACTGTAAATAACAGATTGACAAACACCTGAAAGAAAGGCCAGAGCGTAGAACAGCTGAAATATTTGTGAGATAATAATAAGATAAAGAACATTAGGTCAACTGTAAATAACAGATTGACAAATACCTGAAGGCCAGAGCGTAGAACAGCTGAAATGTTGTGAGGATAATAATAAAGATGAAGAACATTAGTCAACTGTAAATAACAGATTGACAAATACCTGAAGAAGGCCAGAGCATAGAACAGAGGAAATGTTGTGAGGATAATAAAAGATGAAAGAACATTAGTCCAACTAAACAACAGATTGACAACACCAGGCTACGCCAGCTGCAGAACAGCTGAAATGTTGTGAGGAGGATAATAAAGATGAAAGAACATTAGTCCAACTGTAAATAACAGATTGACAAATACCTGAAGAAGGCCAGAGCGTAGAACAGCTGAAACAAGCTGTGAGATAATATAAAGATAAAAGAACATTAGTCCAACCAAATAAATAGATTGACAAAATACCTGAAGAAGGCCAGAGCATAGAACAGCTGAAATGTTGTGAGGATAATAATAAAGATGAAGAACATTAGTCCAACTGTAAATAACAGACGATAAACACCTGAAGAAGGCCAGAGCATAGAACAGCTGAAATGCTGTGAGGATAATAATAAAGATGGAAGAACATTAGTCCAACTAAATAAACAGATTGACAAATACCTGAAGAAGGCCAGAGTATAGAACAGCTGAAATGTTGTGTGAGATATAATAAAAGATGAAGAATATTAGTCCAACTGTAACAACAGATTGACAAATACCTGAAGAAGGCCAGAGCATAGAACAAAGGAAATGTTGTGAGGATAATAATAAAGATGAAGAAACATTAGTCCAACTGTAAATAACAGATTAGACAAACGGAAGAAGGCCAGCGTAGAACAAAGGAATTGTTGTGAGGATAATAACAAAGATGAAGAAACATTAGTCAAAACTAAATAACAGATTGACAAACACCTGGTTAAAGGGCCAGAGCGCAGAAACAAAGAAAAGCGAGGATAATACAAAGATGAAGAACACAGGTCCAACTGTAAATAAACAGATTGACAAATACCCAAGAAGGCCAGAGACAGAACAGCTGAAAGTTGTGGAGGATAAACAAAGATGAAGAAATATTCCAACTGCAAATAACAGATGATAAACACCTGAAGGAAGGCCAGAGCGTAGAACAGCTGAAATGTTGTGAGGATAATAAGATGAATGAAGAACATTAGTCAACTGTAAATAACAGATTGACAAACACCTGAAGAAGGCCAGAGCGTAGAACAGCTGAAATGTTGTGAGGATAATAATAAAGATGAAGAACATTAGTCCAACTGTAAATAACAGATTGACAAACACCTGAAAGAAGGCCAGAGCGTAGAACAGCTGAAATTTGTGAGGATAATAATAAAGATGAAGAACATTAGTCAACTGTAAATAACAGATTGACAAACACCTGAAAGAAAGGCCAGAGCATAGAACAGCTGAAATGTTTGAGGGATGAAGGGATAATAATAAAAAATGAAGAACAGAGCGTGGTCAACTGTAAATAACAGATTGACAAATACCTGAAAAGAAGGCCAGAGCGTAGAACAGCTGAAATGTTGTGAGGATAATAATAATAAAGATGAAGAACTTTAGATTGACAAAACCTGTAAATAACAGATTGACAAATACCAAAGATAAAAGAAGAAGTCATAAATAACAGAGCATACAACAGCTGAAAATGTTGTGAGGATAATAATAAAGATGAAGAACATTAAGTCCAACTGTAAATAACAGATTGACAAATACCTGAAGAAAGGCCAGAGCATAGAACAGTCAACTGAAATAACAGTTGACAAATACCTGAGGATAATAATAGATGAAGAACATTAGTCAACTATGAAAATAACAGATTGACAAACACCTGAAGAAGGCCAGAGCATAGAACAGCTGAAATGTTGTGAGGATAATAATAAAGATGAAGAACATTAGTCAACTGTAAATAACAGATAAATTGACAAACACAGGATAATAATAAAAGAAGGCCAGATTGACAAAAACCTGAAAGGCAGAGCATAGAACAGCTGAAATGTTGTGAGGATAATAATAAAGATGAAGAACATTAGTCAACTGTAAATAACAGATTGACAAATACCTGAAAGAAGGCCAGAGCATAGAACAGCTGAAATATTTAGCTGAGGATAATAAAGATGAAGAACATTAGTCAACTGTAAATAACAGATTGACAAATACAAAGAGGGCTGGAAGTATAGAAAGAAACAGCTGAAATGTTGTGAGGAGATAATAAAGATGAACATTAGTCCAACTGTAAATAACAGATTGACAAATACCTGAAGAAGGAAGTATACAGAACAGCTGAAATGTTGTGAGTGATAAATAATAAAGATGAAGAACTGTCTAACTGTAAAAACAGATTGGACAAACACCTGAAGAAGGGGTTGTGATAATAATAATAAAGATGAAGTTAACATTAGTCAACTGTAAAATAACAGATTGACAAATACCTGAAAGAAGGCAGAGCATAGAACAGCTGAAATGTTGTGAGGATAATAATAAAAAGATGAATAGTAGTCAAACTGTAAATAACAGACATAAATACTGAAGAAGGCCAGAGCATAGAACAAAGGAAATGTTGTGAGGATAATAATAAAAGATGAAAGAACATTAGTCCAACTGTAAATAACAGATTGACAAACACCTGAAGAAGGCCAGAGCGTAGAACAGCATTTGTGAGGATAATAATAAGATGAAGAACATTGTCAACTGCCAAATGTTGAAAAACACCTGAGGATAATAGGATAAAAGATGAAGAACATGAATCAACTGTAAATAACAGATTGACAAACACCTGAAAGAAGGCCAGAGCATAGAACAGCTGAAATGTTGTGAGGATAATAATAAAGATGAAGAACATTTAGTCAACTGTAAATAACAGATTGACAAATACCTGAAGAAGGCCAGAGCATAGAACAGCTGAAATGTTGTGAGGATAATAATAAAATAGAAAGAACATTTAGTCCAACTGTAAATAACAAGATTGACAAACACCTGAAGAAAGGCCAGAGCGTAGAACAGCTGAAATGTTGTGAGGATAATAATAAACATGAAGAACATTAATCAGAGCTACAACAACTGAAATAGATTTGATGCCATAAATAACAGATTGACAAAAAAGATGAAGAAATATTTGAAGAAGGATTAACGAACTTAGAACAGCTGAAAATGTTGGGAGGATAATAATAAAGATGAGAAATATTAGTCCAACTGCAAAATAACAGATTGACAAATAACGAAGGTATATAGAACAGCTGAAATACAGGAGATAATAATAAGACAGAAGAACATTAGTCCAACTGTAAATAACAGATTGACAAAATACCTGAAGAAGGCCAGAGCACAGAACAGCTGAAATGTTGTGAGGATAATAATAAAGATGAAAAACATTAGTCCAACTGTAAATAACAGATTGATAAACACCTGAAGAAGGCCAGAGCATAGAACAGCTGAAATGTTGTGAGGATAATAATAAAGATGAAGAACATTAGTCCAACTGTAAATAAATAGATTGACAAACACCTGAAGAAGGCCAGAGTGAGAACAGCTGAAATGTTGAGGATAATAATAACAGATGAAGAACATTAGTCCAACTGTAAATAACAGATTGGACAAAATACCTGAAGAAGGCTAAGAGCATAGAATAAAGCTGAAATGTTGTGAGGATAATAATAAAAGATGAAGAAAACAAGTCCAACTGTAAATAACAGATTGACAAACACCTTGAAGAAGGCCAGAGCATAGAACAGCTGAAATACAGGATAATAATAAAAGATGAAGAAACATTAGTCCAACTAAATAACAGATTGATAAACACTGAAGAAGGCCAGAGCATAGAAACAACAGCTGGAAATGTTGTGAGGATAATAATAAAGATGAAGAAATAGTCCAACTGTAAATAAACAGATTGACAAATACCTGAAGAGGCCAGATACAGAACAAGGAAATGTTGTGAGGATAATAATAAAGTTGAAGAGAACATTAGTCCAACTGTAACAAAGATTGATAAACACCTGAAGAAGGCCAGAGCATGAACAGAAAATGCCAGGAGGATAATAATAAAGATGAAGAACACAGTCCAACTGTAAATAATAGATTGACAAAACTGAAGAAGGCCAGAGGAAGAACAGCCAGAGTGAGGATAATAAAGATGAAGAACTAGAAACTGTAACAGAGGACAAATAATAAAAGGTGAAGAACAAATTAGTCTGTGAGGTAAATAATAAAGAGATTAGTCCAACAAATACCTGAAGAAGGCCAGAGCGCAGAACAGCTGAAATGTTGTGAGGATAATAATAAAGATGAAGAACATTAGTCCAACTCAAAATAACAGATTGACAAACACCTGAAGAAGGCCAGAGCGTAGAACAGCTGAAAATGTTGTGAGGATAATAATAAAGATGAAGAACATTAGTCCAACTGTAAAAAATAGATTGACAAACACTCTGAAGAAGGCTGAAGGTAGAACAAAGGAAATGTTGGGAGGATAATACAAAGATGAAGAACATTAGTCCAACTGTAAATAACAGATTGACAAATACCTGAAGAAGGCCAGAGCGTAGAACAAAGGAAATGTTACAGAGGATAATAATAAGATGAAGAACATGAACCAACTTGTAAATAACAGATTGACAAAATGAATTAAAGAAGAGCATGGACAGCTGAAATGTTGTGGATAATAATAAAGATGAAGAACATTAGTCCAACTGTAAATAACAGATGACAAACACCAGAAGAAGGCCAGAGCGAGAACAAAGGAAATGTTGTGAGGATAATAACAAAGATAAAGAACATTAGTCCAACTGTAAATAACAGATGACAAATACCCGAAGAAGGCCAGAGCATAGAACAGTTGAAATGTGAGAGGATAATAAAGATGAAGAAATTTCTGTCCAACCGTAAATAACAGATTGACAAACAAGAAGGCCAGAGCACAAACAGCTGAAAAAGTACAGAGGATAATAATAAAAGATGAAGAACATTAGTCCAACTGTAAAAAATAGATTGACAAATACCTGAAGCTGCCAGAGCGTAGAACAGCTGGAAATGTTGTGAGGATAATAATAAAGATGAAGAACATTAGTCCAACTGCAAATACAGAGATTGACAAACACCTGAAGAAGGCCAGAGCATAGAACAGCTGAAATGTTGTGAGGATAATAATAAAGATGAAGAACATTAGTCCAACTGTAAATAACAGATTGACAAACACCTGGAAGAAGGCCAGAGCATAGAACAGCTGAAAATGTTGTAGAGGATAATAAGATGAAGAACATTAGTCCAACCGTAAATGGGGCCAGACGAAAAACACCTGAAGAAGGGCCAGAGTACAGAACAACTGAAATGTTGTGAGGATAATAAAAAAGATGAAGAACATTAGTCCAACTGTAAATAACAGATTGACAAACACCTGAAGAAGGCCAGGGCATAGAACAGCTGAAATGTTGTGAGGATAATAATAAAGATGAAGAACATTAGTCCAACTGTAAATAAACAGATTGACAAATACCTGAAGAAGGCTAGGTAGAACAGTTGAAATGTTAGGAGGATAATATAAAGATGAAGAACAAACATTAGTCCAACTGTAACAACAAATTGAAGAAAACATAGAACCTGAAAAGGCAGTGATAATAATAAAGATGAAAGAAGTCCAACTGTAAATAACAGATTGACAAATACTGAAGAAAGGAAATCGAACAGAGGATAATAATAAAGATGAAGAACATTAGTCCAACTGTAAATAACAGATTGGACAAACACCTGAAGAAGGCAGAGCGTAGAACAACTGAAATGGAGGGAGGATAATAATAAAGATGAAGAACATTAGTCCAACTGTAAACAACAGATTGACAAACACCCGAAGAAGCCAGAGCATAGAACAGCTGAATGTTGTGGAGGATAATAATAAAGATGAAGAATATTAGTCCAACTGTAAATAAATAGATTGACAAATACCTGAAGAAGGCCAGAGCGTAGAACAGATGAAATGTCAGGAGGATAATAATAAAAGATGAAGAACATTAGTCCAACCAAATAACAGATTGACAAAATACTCTGAAGAAGGCCAGAGCGTAGAACATGGAAATGTTGTGGAGGATAATAATAAAGATGAAGAAACATCCAACTGTAAATAAACAGATGACAAATACCTGAAGAAGGCCAGAGCATAGAACAGCTGAAAATGTTGTGAGGATAATAATAAAGATGAAGAACATTAGTCCAACTGTAAAATAACAGATTGACAAATACTGAAGAAGGCCAGATAGAACAGCTGAAATGCTGTGGGAGGATAATAATAAAGATGAAGAACATTAGTCCAACTGTAAAATAACAGATTGACAAACACTGAAGAAGAAGAGCGTAGAACAGCTGAAAAATGTTGTGGAGGATAATAATAAAGATGAAGAACATTAGTCCAACTGTAAATAACAGATTGACAAACACCCGAAGAAGGCCAGAGCATAGAACAGCTGAAATGTGTGGAGGATAATAACAAAGATGAAAACATTAGTCCAACTGTAAATAACAGATTGACAAATACCTGGAAAAGGCCAAGTATGCAGAACAGCTGAAATGTGAGGATAATAATAAAGATGAAGAAACATTAGTCCAACAGTAAAACATTAACAACAGATGGACAAAACACCTGAAGAAGGGCCAGATTAAAACAGCTGAAATGTTGTGGAGGACAATAATAAAGGTGAAGAACATTAGTCCAACTGTAAATACCAGATTGACAAATACCTGAAGAAGGCCAGAGAGCATAGAACAGCTGAAATGTTGTGAGGACAACAAGATGAAGAACATTAGTCCAACTGTAAATAACAGATTGACAAACACCTGAAGAAGGCCAGAGCAGAACAGCTGAAATGTTGTGAGGATAATAAAGATGAAGAACATTAGTCCAACTGTAAATAACAGATTGACAAACACCTGAAGAAGGCTAGAGACAGAACAGCTGAAATGTTGTGAGGATAATAATAAAGATGAACATTAGTCCAACTGTAAAATAACAGATTGACAAATACCTGGAAGAAGGCCAGAGCATAGAACAGCTGGGAATGTTGTGAGATAATAATAAAATGATGAAATAGTCCAAGTCCAAATAACAGGATTGACAAATAATTGATGAAGAACAGAACAGGAACAGAGGAAATGTTGATGAAGAAATAGTCCAATAAGTGTCCAGACTGAAAAATAGATTGACAAAGAAGGCCAGAGCGTAGAACAGCGAAAATAAGGAGGATAATAATAAAGATGAAGAACATTAGTCCAACTGTAATAACAGATTGACAAATACTCTGAAGAAGGCCAGAGCATAGAACAGCTGAAATGTTGTAGAGGATAATAAAGATGAAGAACATTAGTCCAACTGTAAAATAACAGATTGACAAATACCTGAAGAAGGCCAGAGCATAGAACAGCTGAAATGCTGGAGATAATAAAGATGAAGAAACATTAGTCCAACTGTAAAAAAAGGATTGACAAATACCTGAAGAAGGCCAGAGCATAGAACAGCTGAAAAATGTTGTGGAGGATAATAATAAAAGATGAAGAACATTAGTCCAACTGTAAAATAACAGATTGACAAAACACCTGAAGAAGGCCAGAGCGTAGAACATGAAATGCTGTGAGATAATAATAAAGATGAAGACATTAGTCCAACTGCAAATAGATTGACAAACACCTGAAGAAGGGCCAGAGCAGAAACAACTGAAACAAGGTGAGGATAAAGAATGAAAATATTAGTCCAACTGTAAATAACAACAGATTGACAAACACCCGAAGAAGGCCAGAGCATAGAATGAAGGAAATGTTGTGAGGATAATAATAAAGATGAAGAACATTAGTCCAATCCGGTAAAAGATTGACAAACACCTGAAGAAGGCCAGAGCGTAGAACAACTGAAATGTTGTGGAGGATAATAATAAAGATGAAGAACATTAGTCCAACTGTAAATAATAGATTGACAAACACCCGAAGAAGGCCAGGCGTAGAACAGCTGAAATGTTGTGAGATAATAATAAAGATGAAGAACATTAGTCCAACTGTAAATAACAGATTGACAAACACCTGAAGAAGGCCAGGGCGTAGAACAGTTGAAAATGTTGTGAGGATATTAATAAAGATGAAGAATATTAGTCCAACTGTAAGCCAATAGATTGGATAAATACCTGAAGTTAAAGGCCAGAGCATAGAACAGCTGAAATGTTGTGAGGATAATAATAAAGACAGAAGAACACAGTCCAACTGCAAATAACAGATTGATAAACACAAGAAGGCCAGAGTATTAGAACAGCGAAATGTTGTGGAGATAATAAAGATGAAGAACATTAGTCCAACTGCAAATAACAGATTGACAAAACACTGAAGAAGGCCAGAGCGTAGAACAGCCAGAAATGTTGTGAGGATAATAATAAAGATGAAGAACATTAGTCCAACCGTAACAAATAGATTGACAAACACCTGAAGAAGGCCAGAGCACAGAACAGCTGAAATGTTGTGAGGATAATAAAGATGAAGAACATTAGTCCAACTGTAAAATAACAGACTGGACAAATACCTGAAGAAATACAGAGCGTAGAACAGCTGAAATGTTGTGGGAGGATAATAATAAAATGAAGAAATATTAGTCCAACTGTAAATAACAGATTGACAAACACCTGAAGAAGGCCAGAGTGCAGAAGAGCTGAAATGTTGGGGGAGGATAATAATAAAGATGAAGAAATATTAGTCCAACTGTAAATAACAGATTGACAAATACCTGAAGAAGGCCAGAGCATAGAAATACAAAATGTTGTGAGGATAATAATAAAGATGAAGAATATTAGTCCAACTGTAAACAACAGATTGACAAATACCTAAAGAAGGCCATACAGAACAGCTAGAAATGTTGGGAGGATAACAATAATAAAGATGAAGAACATTAGTCCAACTGTAAATAAATAGATTGACAAACACCTGAAAGAAGGCCAGCATAGAACAGTTGAAATGTCAGAGGATAATAACAAAGATGAAGAATATTAGTCCAACCGCAAATAACAGATTGACAAATACCTGAAGAAGGCCAGAGCGTACAACAGCTGAAACGTTGTGATAATAATAAAAGATGAAGAAACATTAGTCCAACTGTAACAACAGATTGACAAAACACCAGAAGAAGGCCAGAGCAGAACAGCTGAAATGTTGTGAGGATAATAATAAAGATGAAGAAATTAGTCCAACTGTAAATAACAGATTGACAAACACCTGAAGAAGGCCAGAGCATAGAACAGCTGAAATGTTGTGAGGATAATAATAAAGATGAAGAACATTAGTCCAACCAAATAACAGATTGATAAACACCTGAAGAAGGCCAGAGCGTAGAACAGCTGAAATGGTGAGATAACAATAAAAGATGAAGAACACAGTCCAATTGTAAAATAACAGATTGATAAACACCTGAAGAAGGCAGAGCGCAGAACAGCTGAAATGTTGTGAGGATAATAATAAAGATGAAGAACATAGTCCCAACTGTAAATAACAGATTGACAAACACCTGAAGAAATGTTGTGGAGATAATAATAAAGATGAAGAATATTAGTCCAAGAGCATTTCCGAAGAAGGAACAGCTAGAAATGAAATGTGAGGATAATAATAAAGATGAAGAAACATTATCCAACTGTAAATAACAGATTGACAAAATACCTGAAGAAGGCAAAGAAACAAGGAGGAGAATAAAGAAGGAAGAACATTAGGTCCAACTGTAGCTGAATTGACAAATACCTGAAGAAGGCCAGAGCGTAGAACAGCTGAAATGTTGTGAGGATAATAATAAAGATGAAGAACATTAGTCCAACTGCAAATAACAGATTGACAAATACCTGAAGAAGGCCAGAGCGTAGAACAGCTGAAATGTTGTGAGGATAACAATAAAGATGAAGATTGTTAGTCCAACTGTAAATAAATAGGATTGACAAACACTGGAAGAAGGCCAGAGGTAGAACAGCTGAAATGTTGTGAGGATAATAATAAAGATGAAGAAACATTAGTCCAACTGTAAAATAACAGATTGACAAATACCTGAAGAAGGCCAGATACTGAAATGTTAAAGAGGATAATAACAAAGATGAAGAACATTAGTCCAAGGAAATGTTGACACAACACCAAAGGAGAGAAGAACAGTTGAAATAAGTTGTGAGATAAAAGAAGAAGAACTAGTCCAACTGTAAATAACAGATTGACAAAACTGAAAGAAGGCCAGACATACAGAACAGCTGAAAGTGAGGATAATAATAAAGATGAAAGAACAGTCCAACTGTAAATAATAGATTGTGAGGATAGAACAGGAAATGTTGTAGAGGATAATAATAAAAAGATGTAAGAAATTAGTCCAACTGTAAAATAACAGATTGACAAATACCTGAAGAAGGCCAGAGCGTAGAACAGCTGAAATGTTGTGAGGATAATAATAAAGATGAAGAAAATTAGTCCAACTGTAAATAACAGATTGACAAACACCTGAAGAAGGCCAGAGCGTAGAACAACTGAAAAGCGAGGATAATAATAAAGATGAAGAACATTAGTCCAACTGTAAAAACAGATTGACAAACACGGAAGAAGGCCAGAAGACAGAACAGCTGAAATGTTGTGAGGATAATAATAAAGATGAAGAACATTAGTCCAACTGTAAATAACAGATTGACAAATACCTGAAGAAGGCTAGAGCATAGAACAGCTGAAAAAAGTTGGTGAGGATAATAATAAAGATGAAGAAATATTAGTCCAACTGTAAAATAACAGATTGACAAATACCTGAAGAAGGGCCAGAGCGTAGAACAAATGAAAATGTTGTGAGGATAATAATAAAGATGAAGAACATTAGTCCAACCAAACAGATTGACAAATACCTGGAAGAAGGGGCCAGAGCACAGAACAGCTGAAAAAATGTTGTGAGGATAATAATAAAGACAGAACATTAGTCAACTGTAACAATAGATTGACAAACACCTGAAGCCAGAGCGTAGAACAGCTGAATTGTTGTGAGGATAATAATAAAGATGAAGAACATTAGTCCAACTGTAAATAACAGATTGAAAAACACCTGAAGAAGCCAGAGCGTAGAACAGCTGAAATGTTGTGGAGGATAATAATAAAGTGAAGAACAGTTGAAATTGACAAATACCCGAAGAAGGCCAGGGAGAGAATAATAATAAAGAGAAGAAATATTAGTCCAACTAAATAACAGATTGATAAACACCTGAAGAAAGGCCAGAGCGTAGAACAGCTGAAATGTTGTGAGGATAATAATAAAAGATGAAGAACATTAGTCCACTGTAAATAACAGATTGACAAACACCTGAAAGAAGGCCAGAGCGTAGAACAGCTGAAATGTTTGTGAGGATAATAAATAAAGATGAAGAACATTAGTCCAACTGTAAATAACAGATTGACAAAACACCTAGAATTGACAAAAAGAGGCCAGAGCATAGAACAAGCTGAAATGTTGTGAGGATAATAATAAAAATGAAGAACATTAGTCCAACTGTAAATAACAGATTGACAAACACCTGAAGAAGGCCAGGCATAGAACAGCTGAAAATGTTGTGAGATAATAATAAGATGAAGAACATTAGTCCAACTGTAAATAACAGATTGACAAACACCTGGAGAAGGCCAGAGCGTAGAACAGCTGAAATGTTGAGAGGATAATAATAAAGATGAAGAACATTAGTCCAACTGTAAATAACAGATTGACAAACACCTGAAGAAGGCCAGGAGCATAGAAACAGCTGAAATGTTGTGAGGATAATAATAAAGATGAAGAACATTGAATTAGTAAACAACCAAGGCCAGAGTAAAGAACAAGCTGAAATGTTGTGAGGATAATAAATAAGAAGGTCAACTGTAAATAACAGATTGACAAATACCTGAAGAAGAGCATGAACAGCTGAAATGTTGTGAGGATAATAATAAAGATGAAGAACATTTGTCCAACTGTAAATAACAGATGACAAACACCTGAAGAAGGCCAGAGCGTAGAACAACTGAAAATGTTGTGAGTGATAATAAAAAGATGAAGAACATTAGTCCAACTGTAAATAACAGATTGACAAACACCTGAAGAAGGCCAGAGCATAGAACAGCTGGGAAATGTTGTGAGGATAATAATAAAAGATGAAGAACATTAGTCCAACTGTAAAATAACAGATTGACAAAACCTGAAGAAGGCCAGAGCGTAGAACAGCTGAAATGTTGTGGAGGATAATAATAAAGATGAAGAACATTAGTCCAACTGTAAATAACAGATTGACAAAACACCGAAGAAGGACATAGAACAGCTGAAATGTTGTGGAGGATAATAACAAGATGAAGAAGTCCAACCAAAATACATTGACAAATACCTGAAACAGTGCAGAACAGCTGAAATGTTGTGAGGATGATAATAAAGATGAAGAACATAACCAACTGCAAATAACAGATTGACAAATACCTGGAAGAAGGCCAGACATAGAACAGCTTTGAAATGTTGGGTGGAGGATAATAATAAAAGATGAAGAACACTAGTCCAACTGTAAATAACAGATTGACAAATACTGAAGAAAGGCCAAGAGCATACAACAGGAACAGCTGAAATGTTGTGAGGATAATAAAGATAAAAATGTTGTCCAACTGTAAATAACAGATTGGATAATAGAAATAAAGATGAAGAACATTAGGGGTCCAACTGTAAATAACAGATTGATAAACACCTGAAAGAAGGCCAGAGCGTAGAACAGCTGAAATGTTGTGAGGATAATAATAAAGATGAAGAACATTAGTCAACTCGTAAATAACAGATTGACAAACACCTGAAGAAGGGCCAGAGCATAGAACAGCTGGAAATGGAGTTGTGAGGGATGACAACACCTAGAAGGCCAGAGACAGAAAAGATGAAGTTGTGAGGATTAAAGTCCAACTGTAAAAATAGATTGACAAACACCTGAAGAAGGCCAGAGCAGAAACAGCTGAATGTTTGGGAGGATAATAATAAAATAACAAGATGAAGAACATTAGTCCAACCAAATAACAGATTGACAAACACCTGAAGAAGCCATGGGAGCACAGAACAGCTGAAATGTTGGGAGGATAATAATAAAGATGAAGAACATAGTCCAACTAAATAGATTGACAAATACTCCAGAAGAAGGCCAGAGCGTAGAACACTGAAATGTTGGGAGGATAATAAAGATGAAGAACATAGTCCAACTGTAAATAGATTGACAAATACCTGAAGAAGGCCAGAGCGTAGAACAGCTGAAATGTTGTGAGGATAATAATAAAGATGAAGAACATTAGTCCAACCGTAAACAAACAGATTGACAAACACCTGAAGAAGGCCAGAGCATAGAACAGCTGAAATGTTTGTGAGGATAATAATAAAGATGAAGAAATATATAAGTCCAAACTGTACAACAGATTGACAAACACCTGAAGAAGGTGAGCAGGAAGAATACTGAAATGTTGTGAGGATAATAACAAAAAATGAAGACAGTCCAACTGTAAATAACAGATTGATAAACACTGAAAGAAGGCCAGAGCATAGAACAGCTGAAATGTTGTGGAGAGGATAATAATAAAGATGAATAAATATTAGTCCAACTGTAAAATAACAGAGATTGACAAAACCTGGAAGAAGGCCAGAGCATAGAACAGCTGGAAATGTTGTGAGGATAATAATAAAGATGAAGAAATATTGTCCAACTAAATAACAGATTGACAAATATCTGAAGAAGGCCAGAGCATAGAACAGCTGAAATGTTGTGAGGATAATAATAAAGATGAAGCAAATATTAGTCCAACTGTAACAACAGATTGACAAAACACCTGAAGAAGGCCAGAGCGTAGAACAGCTGAAAAGTTGTGAGGATAATAATAAAGATGAAGAACATTAGTCCAACTGTAAATAAACAGATGACAAACACCTGAAGAAGGCCAGAGCGTAGAACAGCTGAAATGTTGTGAGGATAATAATAAAAGATGAAAAACATTAGTCCAACTATAAATAACAGATTGACAAACACCTGAAGAAGGCCAGAAAGCGTAGAACAGCTGAAAATGTTGTGAGGATAATAATAAAGATGAAGAACATTAGTCCAACTGTAAATAACAGATTGACAAACACCTGAAAGAAGGCCAGCAATAGAACAGCTGAAATGTTGTGAGGATAATAATAAAAGATGAAGAACATTAGTCAACTGTAAATAACAGATTGACAGAAAAACACCTGAAGAAGGCCAGAGCGTAGAACAGCTGAAAAATGTTGTGAGGGATAATAAGATGAAGAACATTAGTCAACTGTAAATAACAGATTGACAAACACCTGAAAAGAAGGCCAGCAGCATAGAACAGCTGAAATGTTGTGAGGATAATAATAAAAGATGAAAAACATTAGTCAACTGTAAATAACAGATTGACAAACACCTGAAGAAGGCCAGAGCATAGAACAGCTGAAATGTTGTGAGGATAATAATAAAAGATGAAACATTAGTCCAACTGTAAATAACAGATTGACAAACACCTGAAGAAGGCCAGGAGCGTAGAACAGCTGAAATGTTGTGAGGATAATAATAAAGATGAAGAACATTAGTCAACTGTAAATAACAGATTGACAAATACCTGAAAGAAGGCCAGAGCATAGAACAGCTGAAATGTTGTGAGGATAATAATAAGATGAAGAACATTAGTCCAACTGTAAATAACAGATTGACAAATACCTGAAAGAAAAGGCCAGGAGCGTAGAACAACTGAAATGTTGTGAGGATAATAAAAAGATGAAGAACATTAGTCAACTGTAAATAACAGATTGACAAACACCTGAAGAAGGCCAGAGCATAAAGATGAAGAACAGCTGAAATGTTGTGAGGATAATAATAAAAGATGAAGAAGAACATAGGAACAGTGAAATGTTGCAGGATAAAATAAAATGAAGAACATTAGTCCAACTGTAACAACAAACACCTGAAGAAGGCCAGAGCATAGAACAGCTGAAATGTTGTGAGGATAATAATAAAGATGAAAACATTAGTCCAACTGTAAATAACAGATTGAAAATACCTGAAGAAGGCCAGAGCGTAGAACAGCTGAAATGTTGTGAGGATAATAATAAAGATGAAGAACGATAGTCCAACTGTAAATAACAGATTGACAAACACCTGAAGAAGCATAGAACAGCTGAAAATTTGTGAGAGGATAATAATAAAGATGAAGAACATTAGTCCAACTGTAAATAACAGATTGACAAATACCTGAAGAAGGCCAGAGCATAGAACAGCTGAAATGTTGTGAGATGAAATAATAATAAAGATGAAGAACATTAGTCCAACTGTAAATAACAGATTGAAAAACACCTGAAGAAGGCCAGAGCATAGAACAGCTGAAATGTTGTGAGGATAATAATAAAGATGAAGAACATTAGTCAACTGTAAAATAACAGATTGACAAACACCTGAAGGCCAGAAAGGCCAGATAATAATAAAGATGAAGAACAGTCCAACTGTAAATAACAGATGACAAATACCTGAAGGCCAGAGGATGAAATGTTGTGAGGAAATAATGAAGAACATTAGTCCAACTGTAAATAACAGATTGACAAATACCTGAAGAAGGCCAGAGCGTAGAACAGCTGAAATGTTGTGAGGATAAATATAAAGATGAAGAACATTATCCAACTGTAAAATAACAGATTGACAAATACCTGAAGAGAGCCAGAGCGTGGTGGCTGAAGTGTTGTGAGGATAATAATAAAGAATGAAGAACATTAGTCAACTGTAATAACAGATTGACAAACACCTGAAGAGAGCAGAGCATACTAGAACAGCTGAAATGTGAGGATAATAATAAAATGAAGAACATTAAGTCAACTGTAAATAACAGATTGATAGAAAAAGAAAAGCACCTGAAGAAGGCAGAGCATAGAGCAGCTGAAATATTTGTGAGGATAATAAAGATGAAGAACATTAGTCCAACTGTAAAATAACAGATTGACAAACACCAGAAGAAGACCCAGAGCATAGAACAAAAGCTGAAATGTTGTGAGGGATAATAATAAAAGTTATGAAGAACATTAAGTCCAACTGTAAATAACAGATTGACGAAAAACCACAAGAAGGCCAGAGCATAGAACAGCTGAAATGTTGTGAGGATAATAATAAAAGATGAAAGAACATTAGTCCAAATGTAAATAACAGATTGACAAACACCTGAAGAAGGCCAGAGCATAGAACAGCTGAAATGTTGTGAGGATAATGGCAAAAGATGAGAACATTAGTCCAACTGTAAATAACAGATTGACAAATACCTGAAGAAGGCAGCGAGCATAGAACAGAATCCAACTGTAAAATTGACAAACACCTGTGAACAGCTGAAATGTTGTAGGATAATAAAAGATGAAGAACATTAGTCCAACTGTAAAATAACAGATTGACAAATACCAGAAGAAGGCCAGAGCGTAGAACAGATGAAATGTTGTGAGGATAATAATAAAGATGAAGAACATTAGTCCAACTGTAAATAACAGATTCAGCCAAATACCTGAAGAAAGGCCAGAGCGTAGAACAGCTGAAAATGTTGTGAGGATAATAATAAAGATAAAATAAAAACAAATACCTGAAGAAGGCCAGAGCGTCAGCTGAAGTATTTGTGGGGGATAAACTAAAAGATAAATAACAGTAAATAATTCAGATGACAAATACCTGAAAAGAAGCCAAAACATAGAACAGCTGAAATGTTGAGGACTAATAATAAAGAGGATAATAAAGATGCACTAAGAAAGGCCAAGAGCATAGAACAGTCAACTGAGGATAAAATAACAGATCAACTGTAAATAACAAATACCTGAAGAAGGCCAGAGCATGAACAGCTGAAATGTTGAAAAGGATAATAAATAAAGCAAATACACAAGAAGAAAGGCCAGTCGTAGAGAACAGCTGAAATATTTGTGAGGATAATAATAAAGATTGACAAATAATTGACAAACACCTGAAGAAGGCCAGAGCATGGAACAGCTGAAATGTTGTGAGGATAATAATAAGGTAAGTATTAGTCAACTGTAAATAACAAAAAAAGACAAATACCTGAACTGAAATGTTGTGAGGATAATAATAAAAGATGAAGACATTGAATCCAACTGTAAATAACAGATTGACAAACACCTGAAGAAGGCCAGAGCATAGAACAGCTGAAATGTTGTGAGGATAATAATAAAAGATGAAAGAACATTAGTCCAACTGTAAATAACAGATTGACAAACACCTGAAGAAGGAGCATAGAACAGCTGGAAATGTTGTGGGGATAATAATAAGATGAACATTAGTCAACATAAATAACAGATTGACAAATACCTGAAAGAAGGCCAGAGCATAGAACAGCTGAAATGTTGTGAGGATAATAATAAAGATGAAGAACATGAGTCAACTGTAAAATAACAGATTGAAAAACCTGATGAAAGGCCAAATAACAGGATAATATAAGATGAAGAACAAATACCTGACAAATAAAGAAGGCCAGAGCATAGAACAGCTGAAATGTTGTGAGGATAATAATAAAAAAGATGAAAGAACATTAGTTCAACTATAAATAACAGATTGAGTAAATACCTGAAAGAAGGCCATAGAACAGCATATGAATAACAGTAAACATGTAAAAATAACAGATTGACAAATACCTGAAGAAGGCCAGAGTGAGCAAAGAAATGTTGAGGATAATAAAAGATGAAGAACATTGAGTCCAACCCTTAAATAACAGATTGACATCCTGAAGAAGGCCAGAGCATAGAACAGCCAGAAATGTTGTGAGGATGACAATAAAGCATGAAGAACTGATTGACAAATACCTGAAAAGAAGCCAGAGCATAGAACAGCTGAAATGTTGTGAGGATAATAATAAAAGATGAAGAACATTAGTCAACTGTAAATAACAGATTGACAAACACCTGAAAGGCCAGAGCATAGAACACCTGAAATGTTGAGGATAATAATAAAAAGATGAAGAACATTAGTCAACTGTAAATAACAGATTGACAAAAACCTGAAGAAGGCCAGAGCATGAACAGCTGAAATGTTTGAGGATAATAATAAAGATGAAGAACATTAGTCCAACTGTAAAATAACAGATTGACAAACACCTGAAGAAGGCCAGAGCGTAGAACAACTGTAAATGATTGACAAACACCTGAAGGCCTGTTGTGAGGATAATAATAAAAGATGAAAGAACATTAGTCCAACTGTAAATAACAGATTGACAAACACCTGAAGAAGGCCAGAGCGTAGAACAGCTGAAATGTTGTGAGGATAATAATAAAGATGAAGAACATTAGTCAACTGTAAATAACAGATTGACAAACACCTGAAGAAGGCCAGAGCGTAGAACAGCTGAAATGTTGTGAGGATAATAATAAAAGATGAAGAACATTAGTCCAACTGTAAAATAACAGATTGACAAATACCTGAAGAAGGCCAGAGCATAGAACAGCTGAAATGTTGTGAGGATAATAATAAAGATGAAGAACATTGGTCAACTGTAAATAACAGATTGACAAATACCTGAAGAAGGCCAAGAGCATAGAACAGCTGAAATGTTGTGAGGATAATAATAAAGATGAAGAACATTAGTCCAACTGTAAATAACAGATTGACAAACACCTGAAGAAGGCCAGAGCGTAGAACAGCTGAAATGTTGTGAGGATAATAATAAAGATGAAGAAACATTAGTCAACTGTAAATAACAGATTGACAAATACCTGAAGAAATAGAACAGCTGAAATTTTGAGATAATAATAAAGACAAAGAACATTAGTCCAACAATTGACAAATACCTGAAGAACAGCTGAAATGTTGTGAGGATAATAATAAAGATGAAAGAACATTAATCCAACTGTAAATAACAGATTGACAAATACCTGAAGAAGGCCAGAGCGTAGAACAGCTGAAATGTTGTGAGGGATAATAATAAAAGATGAAGAACATAGTCCAACTGTAAATAAAATGAAGGCCAAGCATAGAACAGCTGAAATGTTGTGTCCATAAAGATGAAGAAACAATAACTGTAAATAACAGATTGACAAACACCTGAAGAAGGCCAGAGCGTAGAACAGCTGAAATGTTGTGAGGATAATAATAAAGATGAAGAACATTATCCAACTGTAAATAACAGATTGACAAACACCTGAAGAAGGCCAGAGCATAGAACAGCTGAAATGTTGTGAGGATAATAATAAAAGATGAAGAACATTAGTCAACTGTAAATAACAGATTGACAAATACCTGAAGAAGGCCAGAGCATAGAACAGCTGAAATGTTGTGAGGATAATAATAAGATGAAGAACATTAACCTGTAAACCAGATTGACAAATACCTGAAGAAAGGCCAGGGCGTGGGAACAGCTGAAATGTTGTGAGGATAATAATAAAAGATGAAAGAACATTATTCAACTGTAAATAACAGATTGACAAACACCTGAAGAAAGCCAGCTGAACAGCTGAAATGTTGTGAGGATAATAATAAAGATGAAAGAACATTAGTCAACTGTAAATAACAGATTGACAAACACCTGAAGAAGGCCAGAGAGCATAGAACAGCTGAAATGTTGTGAGGATAATAATAAAGATGAAGAACATTAAGTCCAACTGTAAATAACAGATTGAGCAGAAATACCTGAAGAAGGCAGAGCATAGAACCTAAAGAGGATAATAATAAAGATGAAAGAACATTAGTCAACTGTAAATAACAATTGCACCTGAAGAAGGCCAGGCATAGAACAACTGAAATGTTGTGAGGATAATAATAAAGATGAAGAACATTGGTCTGTAAATAACAGATTGACAAAACCTAACAGATAGAACAGCTGAAATGTTGTGAGGATAATAATAAAGATGAAGAACATTAGTCAACTGTAAATAACAGATTGACATAGAACATAGAACAGCTGAAATGTTGTGAGGATAATAATAAAAGATGAAGAACATTAGTCCAACTGTAAATAACAGATTGAAAAAATACCTGAAGAAGGCCAGAAGAACATTAGTCCAACTGTAAATAACAACAGATTGAAATGAAGAAGGCTTTGAAATGTTGGGGAGGATAATAATAAAGATGAAGAAACATTAGTCCAACTGTAAATAACAGATTGACAACACCTGGAAGAAGGCCAGAGAGCATAGAACTGAAATGTTGCAGGATAATAATAAAGATGAAGAACATTAGTCCAACTGTAACAACAGATTGACAAAATACCTGAAGAAGGCAGAGCATAGAACAGCTGAAATGTTGTGAGGATAATAATAAAGATGAAGAAACATTAGTCCAACTGTAAATAACAGATTGAAAATACCTGAAGAAGGCCAAAGAACAGCTAGAAATGTTGTGAGGCATAGAAACATTAGCTGAAATAGATTTAGAACATTGAAAACAGAGGATAATAATAAAGATGAAGAACATTAGTCCAACCTGTAAATAACAGATTGACAAATACCTGAAGAAGGGCCAGAGCATAGAAACAGCTGATGAGGATAATAATAAAGATGAAGAACATTAGTCAACTGTAAATAACAGATTGACAAACACCTGAAGAAAGGCCAGGCGTAGAACAGCTGAAATGTTGTGAGGATAATAATAAAAGATGAAGAACATTAGTCCAACTGTAAATAACAGATTGACAAATACCTGAAGAAGGCCAGAGCATAGAACAGCTGGAAATGTTGTGAGGATAATAATAAAGATGAAGAACATTAGTCCAACTGTAAATAACAGATTGACAAATACCTGGAGAAGGCCAGAGATAGAAAGCTGAAATAAGGATAATAATAAAGATGAACATTAGTCCAACTGTAAATAACAGATTGACAAACACCTGAAAGAAAGGCCGGAGCGTAGAACAGCTGAAATGTTGTGAGGATAATAATAAGATGAAGAACATTAGTCCAACTGTAAATAACAGATTGACAAACACCTGAAGAAGGCCAGAGCATAGAACAGCTGAAATGTTGTGAGGATAATAATAAAGATGAAGAACATTAGTCCAACTGTAAATAACCAAACACCTGAAGAAAGGTAGAACAAGAAAACAAGTGTTGGGAGGAAATACCTGAAGTCCAACAGTAAACAACAGAGCGAAGAAGGCCAGCTAGAACAGCTGAAATGTTGTGGAGGATAATAATAAAGATGAAGAACATTAGTCAACTGTAATAGACAGATTGACAAAAACCTGAAGAAGGCCAGAGCGTAGAACAGCTGAAATGTTGTGAGGATAATAATAAAGATGAAGAACATTAGTCCAACTGTAAATAACAGATTGACAAAAACCTGAAGAAGGCCAGAGTATAGAACAGCTGAAATGTTGTGAGGGATAATAATAAAGATGAAGAACATTAGTCCAACTGTAAATAACAGATTGACAAATACCTGAAGAAGGCCAGAGAATAGAACAGCTGAAATGTTGTGAGGATAATAATAAAGATGAAGAACATTAGTCCAACTGTAAATAACAGATTGATAAACACCTGAAGAAGGCCAGAGCATAGAACAGCTGAAATGTTGGGAGGATAATAATAAAAGATGAAGAACATTAGTCAACTGTAAATAACAGATTGACAGAAAAACACCTGAAGGCCAGAGCATAGAACAGCCTGAAATGTTGTGAGGATAATAATAAAGATGAAGAGGCATTACTGTAAATAACAGATTGACAAACACCTGAAAGAAGGCCAGAGCATAGAACAGCTGAAATGTTGTGAGGATAATAATAAAGAAGAATATTAGTCCAACTGTAAATAACAGATTGACAAACACCTGAAAGAAGGCCAGAGCGTAGAACAGCTGAAATGTTGTGAGGATAATAATAAAGATGAAGAAATTGGTCCAACTGTAAATAACAGATTGACAAACACCTGAAGAAGGCCAGAGCAGAACAGCTGGGAAATATTTGTGAGGATATTAATAAAGATGAAGAACATTAGTCAACTGAACAATTGACAAACACTCAAAGAAGGCCAGAATAGAACACCTGAAATATTTGTGAGGATAATAATAAAGATGAAGAATATTAGTCCAACTGTAAATAACAGATTGACAAATACCTGAAGAAGGCCAGAGCATAGAACAGCTGAAATGTTGTGGAGGATAATAATAAAGATGAAGAACATTAGTCCAACTGTAAATAACAGATTGATAAACACCTGAAGAAGGCCAGAGCATAGAACAGCTGAAATATTTGTGAGGATAATAATAAAATGAAGAACATTAGTCCAACTGTAAATAACAGATTGACAAATACCTGGAAGGCCAGAGCATACAGAACAGCTGAAATGTTGTGAGGATAATAATAAAGATGAAGATGTCCAACTGTTAACAGATTGACAAATACCTGAAGAAGGCCAGAGCTGAACAGCGAAATGTTGTGGAGGATAATAAAAAGATGAAGAACAGTCCAACTTAACAAACTGACAAACACCTGAAGAAAGAGCGTAGAACAGCTGAAAGCAGAGGATAATAATAAAGTGAAGAACATTAGCTGACAAAAATGAAGAAGGCCAGAGCAGAACATTTGTAGGAGGATAATAATAAAGATGAAGAACATTAGTCCAACTGTAAAATAACAGATTGACAAACACCTGAAGAAGGCCAGAGCGTAGAACAGCTGGGAAATCTTGTGAGGATAATAATAAAGATGAAGAATATTAGTCCAACTGTAAATAACAGATTGACAAACACCTGAAGAAGGCCAGAGCGTAGAACAGCTGAAATGTTGTGGAGGATAATAATAAAGATGAAGAACATTAGTCCAACTGTAAATAACAGATTGATGACACCTGAAGAAGGCCAGAGCGTAGAACAGCTGAAAATGTTGTGAGGATAATAATAAAAGATGAAGAACATTAGTCCAACTGAAAAAGGCTGATTGACAAATACCTGAAGAAGGCCAGAGCGCAGAACAGCTGAAATATTTGTGAGGATAATAATAAAGATGAATAACATTAGTCAACTGTAAATAACAGATTGACAAATACCTGAAGAAGGCCAGAGCGTAGAACAGCTGAAATGTTGGGAGGATAATAATAAAGATGAATAACATTAGTCCAACTGTAAATAACAGATTGACAAATACCTGAAGAAGCCAGAGCGTAGAACAGCTGAAATGTTGTGAGGATAATAAAATAAAGTAAATAAAGATTGACAAATACCCTGAAGAAGGCCAGAGCGAGAACAGCTGAAATGTGGAGAAATAACAAAGAAAGAACATTAGTCCAACTGTAAAGGCCAGATTGACAAATACCTGAAGAAGGCCAGAGCGTAGAACAGCTGAAATGTTGTGAGGATAATAATAAAGATAAAGAACATTAGTCAACTGTAAATAACAGATTGACAAATACCTGAAGAAGGCCAGAGCGTAGAACAGCTGAATGTTGTGAGATAATAATAAAGATAAGAACATTAGTCCAACTGTAAATAACAGATTGACAAATACCTGAAAGAAGGCCAGGAGCATAGAACAGCTGAAATGTTGTGGGGAGGATAATAAAGATAAAGAAACATTAGTCCAACTGTAAATAACGAATTGACAAATACTGGAAGAAGGCCAGAGCATAGAACAGCTGAAATGTTGTGAGGATAATAATAAAAGATGAAGAAGAACTAACTGTAAATAACAGATTGACAAACACCTGAAGAAGGCCAGAGCGTAGAACACTGAACTATTTGTGAGGATAATAATAAACAAGTCCAATGTAAAATAACAGATTGACAAATTCAGTAGAAGGCCAACTAGTACGAAATAACAGGATAATAAAGATGAAGAACAAATCCACCTAACAGATTGAAGCCTGAAGAGCAGGCGTAGAACAGCTGAAATGTTGTGAGGATAATAATAAAGATGAAGAACATTAGTCCAACTGTAAATAACAGATTGACAAATACCTGAAGGCCAAGCATAGAACAGCCAGAGGATAATAAAGATGAAGAAACAACTGTAACTGATTGATAAATACCTGAAGAAGGCCAGATACAGAACAGCTGAAATGTTGTGAGGATAATAAGAACATTAGTCCAACTGTAATAACAGATTGACAAACACCTGAAGAAGGCCAGTGCAGAACAAGAAATGTTTATGATAATAATAAAAGTAGAAGTCCAACTGAAACAGATTATGAGATAGAAATACGGAAATGTTGTGGAGAAAGATGATGAAGAACATTAGTCAACAAAATAACAGATTGACAAACACCTGAAGAAGGCCAGAGCGTAGAACAGCTGAAATGTTTTGAGGATAATAATAAAGATGAAGAACAGTAGTCCAACTGTAAATAACAGATTGACAAATACCTGAAGAAGGCTTTGCATAGAACAGCACAAAAAATGTTGTGGAGGATAATAATAAAGATGAAGAACATTAGTCAACTGTAAATAACAGATTGACAAATTGAAGAAGGCCAGATATAGAACAGCAAGGTGAAAATTACCCTGTAAAAAAAGATTGACAACAATTGAGCACAGAACAGCTGAAAATGTTGTGAGGATAATAATAAAAGATGAAGAACATTAGTCCAACTGTAAATAACAGATTGACAAACACCTGAAGAAGGCCGAGCGTAGAACAACTGAAATGTTGTGAGGATAATAATAAAGATGAAGAATATTATTCAACTGTAAATAACAGATTGACAAACACCTGAAAAGGCCAGAGCATAGAACAGCTGAAATGTTGTGAGGATAATAATAAAGATGAAGAACATTAGTCCAACTGTAAATAACAGATTGACAATACTGAAGAAGGCCAGAGCGTAGAACAGCTGAAATGTTTTGGAGGATAATAATAAAAGATGAAGAACATTAGTCCAACTGGTAAATAACAGATTGACAAACACCAGAAGAAGGCCAGAGCGTAGAACACTGAAATGTTGTGGAGGATAATAATAAAGATGAAGAACATTAGTCCAACTGTAAAAACAGATTGGACAAATACCTGAAGAAGGCCAGAGCATAGAACAGCTGAAATGTTGTGAGGATAATAATAAAGATGAAGAACATTAGTCCAACTGTAAATAACAGATTGATAAATACCTGAAGAAGGCCAGAGCATAGAACAGCTGAAATGTTGTGAGGATAATAATAAGATAAAGATGAAGATAATAAACACCTTAGAACAGCTGAAATGTTGTGAGGATAATAATAAAAGATGAAGAACATTATTCAACTGTAAATAACAGATTGATGCCACCTGAAGAAGGGCTGAGCATAGAACAGCTGAGAATATTTGTGAGGATAATAATAAAGATGAAGAACATTAGTCCAACTGTAAATAACAGATTGACAAATACCTGAAGAAGGCCAGAGCATAGAAAAGCTGAAATGTTGTGAGGATAATAATAAAGATGAAGAACATTAGGTCCAACTGTAAATAAGAACAACTGAGAATGTTGTGAGGATAATAAAGACAAACACAACTGTAAATAAAGAAGGCCAGGCCAAGAGAATAGAACAGCTGGAAATGTTGTGGAGGATAATAATAAAAGATGAAGAACATTAGTCCAACTGTAAATAACAGATTGACAAACACCTGAAGAAGGCCAGAGCGTAGAACACCTGAAATGTTGTGAGGATAATAATAAGATGAAGAACATTAGTCCAATTGTAAATAACAGATTGACAAACACCTGAAGAAGGCAGAGCGTAGAACAGCTGAAATGTTGTGAGGGATAATAATAAAGATAAAGAACATTAGGTCCAACTGTAAATAACAGATTGATAAACACCTGAAGAAGGCCAGAGCGTAGAAAATGAAATGTTGTGAGGATAATAATAAAGATGAAGAACATTAGTCAACTGTAAATAACAGATTGACAAACACCTGAAAGAAGGCCAGAGCGTAGAACAGCTGAAATGTTGTGAGATAATAATAAAGATAAAGAACATTATCCAACTGTAAATAACAGATTGACAAACACCTGAAGAAGGCCAGAGCGTAGAACAGCTGAAATGTTGTGAGGATAATAATAAAGATGAAGAACATTAGTCCAAATTGCAAAATAACAGATTGACAAATACCTGAAGAAGGCCAGAGCATAGAACAGCTACAAGAATGTTGTGAGGATAATAATAAAAGATGAAAAAACATTGGTCCAACTGCATAAATAACAGATTGATAAACACCTGAAGAAGGCCAGAGCGTAGAACAGCTGAAATGTTGTGAGGATAATAATAAAGATGAAGAACATTAGTCCAACTGTAAATGACAAAACAGAATTGACAAATGAACTGTTGTGAGGAAAAAAGGCCAGTCCAACGTAAATAACAGATTGACAAACACCTGAAGAAGGCCAGGGCGAGAACAGCTGAAATGTTATGAGGATAATAATAAAGATGAAGAACATTAGTCCAACTGTAACAATAGATTGACAAACACCTGAAGAAGGCAGAGCGTAGAACAGCTGAAATGTTTGTGAGGATAATAATAAAGATGAAGAACATTAGTCCAACTGTAAATAACAGATTGACAAATACCTGAAGAAGGCTGAGCATAGAACAGCTGAAATATTTGTGAGGATAATAATAAAAGATGAAGAAACATTGGTCCAACTGTAAATAACAGATTGACAAACACTGAAGAAAGGCCAGAGCATAGAACAGCTGAAATGTTATGAGGATAATAATAAAAGATGAAGAACATTAGTCCAACTGTAAATAACAGATTGACAAACACCTGAAGAAGGCCAGCGTAGAACAACTGAACTGTTGTGGAGGATAATAATAAAGATGAACATTAGTCCATGTAAATTCAACTGTAAATAGAACAGTTGGAAATGTTGTAGATAATAATAAAGATGAAGAACATTACCTGTAAAGAAGATTGACAACACCAGTTAGGGCCAGTAGTAAACAGCTGAAATGTTTTGAGGATAATAATAAAGATGAAGAACATTAGTCCAACTGTAAATAACAGATTGACAAACACCTGAAGAAGGCCAAGCGTAGAACAGCTGAAATATTGTGAGGATAATAATAAAGATGAAGAACATTATCCAACTGTAAATAACAGATTGAAATACCTGAGAAGGCCAGAGCATAGAACAGCTGAAATGTTGTGAGGATAATAATAAAGGATGAAGAACATTAGTCAACTGTAAATAATAGATTGACAAATACCTGAAGAAGGCCAGAGCATAGAACAGCTGAAAAGTTGTGAGGATAATAATAAAGATGAAGAACATTAGTCCAACTGTAAAATAACAGATTGACAAACACCTGAAGAAGGCCAGAGCGTAGAACAACTGAAAATGTTGTGAGGATAATAATAAAAGATGAAGAAACATTATTCCAACTGTAAATAACATTGACAAACCTGAAGAAGGCAGAGCATAGAACAGCTGAAATGTTGTGAGGATAATAATAAAAGATGAAGAACATTAGTCCAACTGTAAATAACAGATTGATAAATACCTGAAAGAAGGCCAGAGCATAGAACAGCTGAAATGTTTTGAGGATAATAATAAAGATGAGAACATTAGTCCAACTAAATAACAGATTGACAAATACCTGAAGAAGGCCAGGCGTAGAACAGCTGAAACAAGGAGGATAATAATAAGATGAAAAACATTAGTCAACTGTAATAAACAGATTGACAAATACCTGAAGAAGGCCAGAGCATAGAAAAGCTGAAATGTTATTGGGAGGATAATAATAAAAGGTGAAGAACATTAGTCCAACTGTAAATAACAGGATTGACAAATACCTGAAGAAGGCCAGAGCGTAGAACAGCTGAAATGTTGTGAGGGATAATAATAAAGATGAAGAACATTATCCAACTGTAAATAACAGATTGACAAACACCAGAAGAAGGCCAGGAGCGTAGAACAGCTGAAATGTTTGAGGATAATAATAAAGATGAAGAACATTATCCAACTGTAAATAACAGATTGACAAATACCTGAAGAAGGCCAGAGCATAGAACAGCTGAAATGTTGTGAGATAATAATAAAGATGAAGAACATTATCCAACTAAATAACAGATTGATAAACACCTGAAGAAGGCCAGAGCATAGAACAGCTGAATGTTGTGAGGATAATAATAAAAGATGAAGAACATTAGTCCAACTGTAAATAACAAGATTGACAAACACCTGAAGAAGGCCAAAGCATAGAACAGCTGAAATGTTGTGAGGATAATAATAAAGGTGAAGAACATTAGATCCAACTGTAAATAACAGATTGACAAATACCTCTGAAGAAGGTTAGAGCATAAAAATCTGAAATGTTGTGAGGATAATAATAAAGATGAAGAACATTAGTCCAACTGTAAAAACAGATTGACAAACACCTGAAGAAGGCCAGAGCGTAGAACAGCTGAAATGTTAGGAGGATAATAATAAAGATGAAGAACATTAGTCCAACTGTAATAACAGATTGACAAACACCTGAAAAGAAGGCCAGATTGACGCAGAACAGCTGAAATGTTGTGAGGATAATAATAAAAGATGAAGAACATTAGTCCAACTGTAAATAACAGATTGACAAACACCTGAAGAAGGCCAGAGCGTAGAACAGCTGAAATGTTGTGGAGGATAATAATAAAAGATGAAGAACATTAGTCCAACTGTAAAATAACAGATTAAATGAAGAAGGCCAGAGCATAGAACAGCTGGAAATGTTGTGAGGATAATAATAAAGAAAGAACATTAGAACAACTGTAAATAATGATTGACAAAATACCTGAAGAAGGCCAGAGCGTAGAACAGGAAATGTTGTGGAGGATAATAATAAAGATGAAGAACATTGGTCCAACTGTAAATAACAGATTGACAAACACCTGAAGAAGGCCAGAGCGTAGAACAGCTGAAATGTTGTGAGGATAATAATAAAGATGAAGAAATATTAGTCCAACTGTAAATAACATTACAAACACCTGAAGAAGGCTATACAGAAACAAAGGAAATGTTGTGAGGATAATAATAAAAGATGAAGAACATTAGTCCAACTGTAAAATAACAGATTGACAAAACACCTGAAGAAGGCCAGAGCGTAGAACAGCTGAAATGTTGTGAGGATAATAATAAAGATGAAGAAATATTAGTCCAACTGAAATAACAGATTGACAAAACCAAGAAGGCCAGAGCATAGAAATGCTTGAAATGTTGTGAGGATAATAATAAAAGATGAAGAACATTAGTCCAACTGCAACAACAGATTGACAAACACCTGGAAGAAAGAGCATAGAACAGCTGAAATGTTGTGAGGATAATAATTAAGACATTAGATGTAAAATAACAGATTGACGACACAGAAGAAGGCCAGAGCATAGAAACATCTGAAATGTTGTGAGGATAATAATAAAATTGAAGAACATTAGATTGACAAATACCTGAAAGAAAGGCCAGAGCATGAAAAAGCTGGAATGTTGTGAGGATAATAATAAAAGATGAGAACATTAGTCCAACTGTAAATAATAGATTGACAAACACCTGAAGAAGGCTATGCGTAGAACAGCTGAAATATTTGTGAGGATAATAATAAAAGATGAAGAACATTAGTCCAACTGTAAATAACAGATTGACAAACACCTGAAGAAGGCCAGAGCTTAGAAACACCTGAAATGTTGTAGGATAATAATAAAAGATGAAGAACATTAGTCCAATTATGTAAATAACAGATTGACAAAACCTGAAGAAGGCCAGAGCGTAGAACAGCTGAAATGTACAGAGGATAATAATAAAGATAAAACATTAGTCCAACTGTAAATAACAGATTGATAAAACACCTGAAAGAAGGCCAGAGCGTGAACAGCTGGGAAATGTTGTGAGGATAACAATAAAATAAAACGATGAAGAAATATTAGATTGACAAATACCTAAATAACAGCTGAAATTGAGGATAATAATAAAATAAGAACTCCAACTGTAAATAACAGATTGACAAATACCTGAAAGAGAAGGCCAGAGCGTAGAACAGCTGAAATGTTGTGAGGATAATAAGATGAAGAACATTAGTCCAACTGTAAATAACAGATTGACAAACACCTGAAAAGGCCAGAGCATAGAACAGCTGAAATGTTGTGAGGATAATAATAAAGAAGAAATAAAAGTCCAACTGTAAATAACAGATTGACAAACACCTGAAGGCCAGAGCGTAGAACAGCTGAAATGTTGTGAGGATAATAATAAAGATGAAGAACATTAACTGTAAATAACCTGACAAACACCTGAAGAAGAGAAAGAACAACTGAACTGTTGTGAGGATAATAATAAAGATGAACCAGAGTCAGCTGAAATGTTGACAAACACCTGAAGAGGATAATATTATGAGATAATAATAATGAAGACATTAGTCCACTGTAAATAACAGATTGACAAACACCTGAAGAAGGCCAGGGCGTAGAACAGCTGAAATGTTGTGAGAGGATAATAATAATGAGAAAGAACATTAGTCAACTGTAAAATAATATTAGAAATACCTCCAACTGAAATGTTGTGAGGATAATAATAAAATAACAGTCCAATTGACAATACCTGAAGAAGGCCAGAGCGTAGAACAACTGAAATGTTGTGAGGATAATAATAAAGATGAAGAACATTAGTCAACAACAGATTGACGAAACACCTAAATAGAAAATAGATAATAATTGAAGACATTAAACTGTAAATAACTGAAACACTAAAGAAGAAGGCCAGAGCATAGGCTGAAATGTTGAGGATAATAATAAGATGAAGAACAAGTCAGCTATAAATATTGAAACCTGTAAAGACAGCTGAAATGTTTTTGAGGATAATAATAAAGATGAAGAACATTAGTCCAACTGTAAATAACAGATTGACAAAATACCCTGAAGAAGGCCAGAGCGTAGAACAGCTGAAATGTTGTGAGGATAATAATAAAGATGAAGAACATTAGTCCAACTGTAAATAACAGATTGATAAACACCTGAAGAAGGCCAGAGCATAGAACAGCTGAAATGTTGTGAGGATAATAATAAAGGTGAAGAACATTAGTCCAACTGTAAATAACAGATTGACAAATACCTGAAGAAGGCCAGAGCATAGAACAGCTGAAATGTTGTGAGGATAATAATAGGAATGAAGGATAACTGTAAATAAAATTGACAAACATGAAGAATTAGCTGAAACATAATAAAAGATGAAGAACCAACTGTAAATAACAGAGCATGAACAGCTGAAATGTTGTGGGGATAATAATAAAGATGAAGACATTGGTAACTGTAAATAACAGATTGAAGAAAGGCCGGCGCATAAACAGCTGAAATGTTGTGAGGATAATAATAAAGATGGAGTCCAACTGCAAATAATGACAAACACCTAGCAAGAACAGCTGAAGATAATAATAAAGGTGAAGAACATTAGTCAACTGTAAATAACAGATTGACAAATACCTGAAGAAGGCCAGCATTGACATGTTGTGAGGATAATAATAAAGATGAAGAACAAGTCAACTGTAAATAACAGGACAAACACCTGAAGATACTGAAATATTTGTGGGGATAATAATGAAGAAAACATTAGTCCAACTGTAAATAACAGATTGACAAACACCTATGTTAAAGGCCAGAGCGTAGAACACCTGAAATGTTGTGAGGATAATAATAAAAGATGAAGAACATTAGTCCAACTGTAAATAACAGATTGATAAACACCTGAAGAAGGCCAGAGCATTAGAACAGCTGAAATGGGGATAATAATAAAAGATGAAGAACATTAGTCAACTGTAAATAACAGATTGATAAACACCTGAAGAAGGCCAGAACATAGAACAGCTGAAATGTTTGAAGGATAATAATAAAGTGAAGAACATTAGTCAACTGTAAATAACAGATTGACAAACACCTGAAAGAAAGGCCAGAGCATAGAACAGCTGAAATGTTTGGCAGGGATAATAATAAAGATCAAGAACATTAGTCCAACAGATTGACAAATACCTGAAGAAGGCCAGGCGTAGAACAGCATGAGGATAATAATCTGAGAACATTAGTCCAACTGTAAATAACAAACAAACACCTGAAGAAGGCTGTAGCGTAGAACAGCTGAAATGTTGTGAGGATATAATAAGATAGAAGAACATTAGTCAATAAATAACAATTGACAAACACCTGAAGAAGGCCAGAGCGTAGAACAGCTGAAATGTTTGAGGATAATTAGAAGAAGAACATTGGTCAACTGTAAATAACAGATTGACAAACACCTGAAGAAGGCCAGAGCATAGAACAGCTGAAATGTTGTGAGGATAACAGATTGACAAAGATGAAGAAACATTAGTCCAAAATTGTGATAATAATAAAATGAAGAACATTAGTCCAACTGTAAATAACAAACAAACCTGAAGAAGGCCAGAGCATAGAACAGCTGAAATGTTGTGAGGATAATAATAAAGATGAAGAACATTAGTCCAACTGTAAATAACAGATTGACAAACACTGAAGAAGGCAGACTCCATAGAACAGCTGAAATGTTGTGAGAGGATAATAAAAGATGAAGAACATTAGTCAACTGTAAATAACAGATTGATAAACACCTGAAGAAGGCCAGAGCATAGAACAGCTGAAATGTTGAGGATAATAATAAGATGAAGAACATTAGTCCAACTGTAAATAACAGATTGACAAACACCTGAAGAAGGCCAGAGCATAGAACAGCTGAAATGTTGTGAGGGATAATAATAAAGATGAAGAACATTAGTCCAAATCAAATAAATAGATTGACAAACACCTGAAGAAGGCCAGAGCGTAGAACAGCTGAAATGTTGTGAGGATAATAATAAAAGATGAAGAACATTAGTCCAACTGTAAATAACAGATTGACAAACACCTGAAGAAAGGCCAGAGCATAGAACAGCTGAAATATTTTGAGGATAATAATAAAAGGCCAACTGAAGAAGGCCAGAAATAATATTGACAAACGTGAAATGTTGTGAGGATAATAATAAAGATGAAGAACATTAGTCCAACTGCAAATAACAGATTGACAAATACCTGAAGAACAGCTGAAATGTTGTGAGGATAATAATAAAGATGAAGAACATTAGTCCAACTGTAAATAACAGATTGACAAACACCTGAAGAAGGCCAGAGCGTAGAACAGCTGAAATGTTGTGAGGATAATAATAAAGATGAAGAACATTAGTCCAACTGTAAATAACAGATTGACAAACACCTGAAGAAGGCCAGAGCATAGAACAGCTGAAATGTTGTGAGGATAATAATAAAGATGAAGAACATTAGTCCAACTGAAAATAACAGATTGATAAAGATGAAAACACCTGAAAGAAGGCCAGAGCATAAAACAGCTGAAATGTTGTGAGGATAATAATAAAAGATGAAGAACATTAGTCCAACTGTAAATAACAGATTGACAAACACCTGAAGAAGGCCAGAGCATAGAACAGCTGAAATGTTGTGGATAATAATAAAGATGAAGAACATTAGTCCAACTGTAAAACAGATTGACAAACACCTGAAGAAGGCCAGAGCATAGAACAGCTGAAATGTTGTGAGGATAATAATAAAGATGAAGAACATTAGTCCAACTGTAAATAACAGATTGACAAACACCTGAAGAAGGCCAGAGCATAGAACACCTGAAATGTTGTGAGGATAATAATAAAGATGAAGAACATTAGTCCAATTGTAAATAACAGATTGACAAATACCTGAAGAAGGCCAGAGCGTAGAACAGCTGAAATGTTGTGAGGATAATAATAAAGATAAAGAACATTAGTCCAACTGTAAATAACAGATTGACAAACACCTGAAGAAGGCCAGAGCGTAGAACAGCTGAAATGTTGTGAGGATAATAATAAAGATGAAGAACATTAGTCCAACTGTAAATAACAGATTGACAAACACCTGAAGAAGGCCAGAGCATAGAACAGCTGACAAAAATGTTGAGGAGGATAATAATAAAAGATGAAGAACATTAGTCCAACTGTAAATAACAGATTGACAAACACCTGAAAAGGCCAGAGCATAGAACAGCTGAAATGTTGTGAGGATAATAATAAAGATGAAGAAACATTAGTCCAACTGTAAATAACAGATTGACAAACACCTGAAGAAGGCCAGAGCATAGAACAGCTGAAATGTTGTGAGGATAATAATAAAGATGAAGAACATTAGTCCAACTGTAAATAACAGATTGACAAACACCTGAAGAAGGCCAGAGCAGCTGAAATGTTGTGAGGATAATAATAAAGATGAACATTAGTCAACTGTAAATAACAGATTGACAAACACCTGAAGAAGGAGGAACAGCTGAAATGTTGTGAGGATAATAAGAGATGAAGAACATTAGTCCAACTGTAAATAACAGATTGACAAACACCTGAAGAAGGCCAGAGCATAGAACAGCTGAAATGTTGTGAAGATAATAATAAAGATGAAGAACATTAGTCCAACTGTAAATAACAGATTGACAAACACCTGAAGAGGCCAATTAGAACAGCTGAAATGTTGAGGATAATAATAAAGATGAAGAACATTAGTCCAACTGTAAATAACAGATTGACAAACACCTGAAAGGAAGGCAGCAGAGGATAATAATAAAAGATGAAGAACAGTCCAACTGAAATGTTGACAAACACCTGAAGAAGGCCAGAGCGTAGAACAGCTGAAATGTTTGAGAGGATAATAAAAGATGAAGAACATTAGTCCAACTGTAAATAACAGATTGACAAACACCTGAAGAAGGCCAGAGCATAGAACAGCTGAAATGTTGTGAGGATAATAATAAAGATGAAGAATTAGTCCAATAAATAACAGATTGACAAACACCCAGAGCATAGAACAGCTGAAATGTTGTGAGGATAATAATAAAGATAACATTAGTCCAATAAATAACAAACAAACACCTGAAGAAGGCCAGAGCATAGAACAGCTGAAATGTTGTGAGGATAATAATAAAGATGAAGAACATTAGTCCAACTGTAAATAACAGATTGACAAACACCTGAAGAAGGCCAGAGCATAGAACAGCTGAAAATGATAATAATAAAGATAAAGGGAGGATAATAATAAAAGATGAAGAACATTAGTCCAACTGTAAATAACAGATTGACAAAACAACTGTAAATAACAGAAGGACAAATACCTAGAACATAGAACAGCTGAAATGTTGTGAGGATAATAATAAAGATGAAGAACATTAGTCAACTGTAAATAACAGATTGACAAACACCTGAAGAAGGCCAGAGCGTAGAACAGCTGAAATGTTGTGAGGATAATAATAAAGATGAAGACATTAGTCCAACTGTAAATAACAGATTGACAAACACCTGAAGAAGGCCAGAGCATAGAACAGCTGAAATGTTGTGAGGATAATAATAAAGATGAAGAACATTAGTCCAACTGTAAATAACAGATTGACAAACACCTGAAGAAGGCCAGAGCGTAGAACAGCTGAAATGTTGTGAGGATAATAATAAAGATGAAGAACATTAGTCCAACTGTAAATAACAGATTGACAAATACCTGAAGAAGGCCAGAGCGTAGAACAGCTGAAATGTTGTGAGGATAATAATAAAGATGAAGAACATTAGTCCAACTGTAAATAACAGATTGACAAACACCTGAAGAAGGCCAGAGCATAGAACAGCTGAAATGTTGTGAGGATAATAATAGAGATAAAGAACATTAGTCAACTGTAAATAACAGATTGACAAACACCTGAAGAAGGCCAGAGCATAGAACAGCTGAAATGTTGTGAGGATAATAATAAAGATGAAGAACATTAGTCCAACTGTAAATAACAGATTGACAAACACCTGAAGAAGGCCAGAGCATAGAACAGCTGAAATGTTGTGAGGATAATAATAAAGATGAAGAACATTAGTCCAACTGTAAATAACAGATTGACAAACACCTGAAGAAGGCCAGAGCATAGAACAGCTGAAATGTTGTGAGGATAATAATAAAGATGAAGAACATTAGTCCAACTGTAAATAACAGATTGACAAACACCTGAAGAAGGCCAGAGCATAGAACAGCTGAAATGTTGTGAGGATAATAATAAAGATGAAGAACATTAGTCCAACTGTAAATAACAGATTGACAAACACCTGAAGAAGGCCAGAGCGTAGAACAGCTGAAATGTTGTGAGGATAATAATAAAGATGAAGAACATTAGTCCAACTGTAAATAACAGATTGACAAACACCTGAGGCCAGAAACTAAATGTTGTGAGGGATAATAATAGAACAGCTGTCAAAAATGTTGTGAGGATAATAATAAAAAGATAAGAACATTAGTCAACTGTAAATAACAGATTGACAAACACCTGAAGAAGGCCAGAGCATAGAACAGCTGAAATGTTGATAATGAGGATAATGTAAATAAAAGATGAAGAACATTAGTCCAACTGTAAATAACAGATTGACAAACACCTGAAGAAAGGCCAGAGCATAGAACAGCTGAAATGTTGTGAGGATAATAATAAAATAAAGACATTAGTCCAACTGTAAATAACAGATTTGAAGAAGGCCAGAGTAGAACCTGAAACTGAGGATAAAATAACAGAACATTGACAAACAGATTGACAAACACCTGAAGAAGGCCAAGAACAGCTGAAATGTTGAGGATAATAAAGATGAAGAACATTAGTCCAACTGTAAATAACAGATTGACAAACACCTGAAGAAGGCCAGAGCGTAGAACAGCTGAAATGTTGTGAGGATAATAATAAAGATGAAGAACATTAGTCCAACTGTAAATAACAGATTGACAAACACCTGAAGAAGGCCAGAGCGTAGAACAGCTGAAATGTTGTGAGGATAATAATAAAAGATAAAGAACATTAGTCCAACTGTAAATAACAGATTGACAAACACCTGAAGAAGGCCAGAGCATAGAACAGCTGAAATGTTGTGAGGATAATAATAAAGATGAAGAAATAGTCCAACTGTAGTCAGATTGATTGATAAAACCTGAAGAAAATAGAAACAGGTTTGAGGATAATAATAAAGATGAAGAAAACAACTGTAAATAACTGACAAAACCTGAAGAAGCCAGAGCATAGAACAGCTGAAATGTTGTGAGGATAATAATAAAGATGAAGAACATTAGTCCAACTGTAAATAACAGATTGACAAACACCTGAAGAAGGCCAGGCATAAACAGAGAGGATAATAATAAAGATGAAGAACAGCTGAAATGTTGTAGAACAGGATAATAATAAAGATGAAGAACATTAGTCCAACTGTAAATAACAGATTGACAAACACCTGAAGAAGGCCAGAGCATAGAACAGCTGAAATGTTGTGAGGATTAATAAGAAAAGATGAAGAACATTAGTCCAACTGTAAATAACAGATTGACAAACACCTGAAGAAGGCCATAGAACAGCTGAAATGTTGTGGGTTAATAAAAGATGAAGAACATTAGAACAGACAAACACCTGAAATGTTGCTGAAAGGATAATAATAAAGATGAAGAACATTAGTCCAACTGTAAATAACAGATTGATTGAGGCCAAAGAACAGCTGAAATGTTGTGAGGATAATAATAAAGATGAAGAAACATTAGTCCAACTGTAAATAACAGATTGACAAAACACCTGAAGAAGGCCAGAGCATAGAACAGCTGAAATGTTGTGAGGATAATAATAAAGATGAAGAACATTAGTCCAACTGTAAATAACAGATTGACAAACACCTGAAGAAGGCCAGAGCATAGAACAGCTGAAATGTTGTGAGGATAATAATAAAGATGAAGAACATTAGTCCAACTGTAAATAACAGATTGACAAACACCTGAAGAAGGCCAGAGCATAGAACAGCTGAAATGTTGTGAGATAATAATAAAGATAATTAGTCCAACTGTAAATAACAGATTGACAAATTGAAGAAGGCCAGAGCTAGAACAGCTGAAAATGAGGATAATAAACAGATGAAGAACATTGGTCAACTGTAAATAACCTGACAAACACCTGAAGAAGGCCAGAGCATAGAACAGCTGAAATGTTGTGAGGATAATAATAAAGATGAAGAACATTAGTCCAACTGTAAATAACAGATTGACAAACACCTGAAGAAGGCCAGAGCATAGAACAGCTGAAATGTTGTGAGGATAATAATAAAAGATGAAGAACATTAGTCCAACTGTAAATAACAATTGACAAACACCTGAAGAAGGCCAGAGCATAGAACAGCTGAAATGTTGTGAGGATAATAATAAAGATGAAGAATTAGTCCAACTGTAAATAACAGATTGACAAACACCTGAAGAAGGCCAGAGCATAGAACAGCTGAAATGTTGTGAGGATAATAATAAAGATGAAGAACATTAGTCAACTGTAAATAACAGATTGACAAACACCTGAAGAAGAAGCATAGAACAGCAGAGCATAGAACAGCTGAAATGTTGTGAGGATAATAATAAAAGATGAAGAACATTAGTCCAACTGTAAATAACAGATTGACAAACACCTGAAGAAGGCCAGAGCATAGAACAGCTGAAATGTTGTGAGGATAATAATAAAGATGAAGAACATTAGTCCAACTGTAAATAACAGATTGACAAACACCTGAAGAAGGCCAGAGCATAGAACAGCTGAAATGTTGATAATAATGAGGATAATAATAAAGATGAAGAACATTAGTCCAACTGTAAATAACAGATTGACAAATACCTGAAGAAGGCCAGAGCGTAGAACAGCTGAAAATGTTGTAGAGGATAATAATAAAGATGAAGAACATTAGTCCAACTGTAAATAACAGATTGACAAACACCTGAAGAAGGCCAGAGCATAGAACAGCTGAAATGTTGTGAGGATAATAATAAAGATGAAGAACATTAGTCCAACTGTAAATAACAGATTGACAAACACCTGAAGAAGGCCAGAGCATAGAACAGCTGAAATGTTGTGAGGATAATAATAAAGATGAAGAACATTAGTCCAACTGTAAATAACAGATTGACAAATAAAATAACAGTCGTAGAAAAAGGAAAGATTTTGTAAATAGAATCAAAGAGATTTCATTCAAATAAGTTGGATTGCCTGCAGAATTTTGGAGCATAAGTATGGAATTTCCTTATGGGCATTCCATGATGGGAGTAAAATGTTTAACAGACTTTCTGAATATTTATTTCATCTGACTTTCATCCGATTGTTGTGGTGTGTTTTTTTTGGGGGTGTAGAAATCTCATGTTTATGGAGGCTTGTTTTGAATTCATAAATAATTATTTTCTCTTTTGAAAAGTAGTTGAGCAAAACAAAGAAATGTTAATATGGTGAATGCACTGAATAATTTACTTTGTATTTAAATATTAGCGGAATGAATAATGTTAAAGAAGAGAGAGGGGGGGTCACTGTTTAATATTAAAAACTAAATGAAATATCGCTAGACATGGTGGGCCAAATGAGAAAAATCTATCCCAGTAGATTAAAAAAAGGGCTTGGTTCGAAATTCCCGTAAGGCTGCCTGGATCTAAAAGTACCTGAAGAAGTCACGACGGCTGAAACGCTCTAACAACAACAACAAAAAACACGGGAATATTGCTTGACTGTAAATAATGCAAATAAAGTTGAGAAACTAATGTTAAGTTTTGTTATTTACACATAGAAAGCAAATATGAAAGAATGTTGGTTGGTGTCCATTTTCGATGGTTTATCAACCTTTTTCAGCTTATTTAAAGCCAGAAAATATTCTTAGATTGGAGATAATAATGCTTTTTGTTTTTTAATTTTTAGATAATAAAATCTTACTAATTAACCGATAGCTGGGGTGAAAAGCTGTATTCATACCTTTTCCCAAGGGTATTTGCGCGTAAGTGAATATAACGAACCCAACTGGAATTGGAACTTGGTTCTCCAGCAATATCAAACGAAATTGTCCAATAGAGTTTGTAGATTGTTAAGGTAGTTTGTGAAGTTTCTCGTGACGATGGGAGTTCGCTGACAGTGCGCCCATCATGTCACCAATTAAAATGTGCGAATTGATTGCTGAGGACATAGTGATTTTCTAAGTGTAGGTTAGATGTGATACAAGGCCAAATGTATGAGACACCCAGTGAGGATCGAACTCATTACTTTTTTGCTAAGGACAAAGTGAATGCAAATGACTTCAAACAGAATTCAAACCCAGCTTCTCGATTTTATTTCCAGTAATGTCAAAGCCAACTCCGCAATTTCTAAACATTGTCGCACAAAAAAAAATGTCATAAACACATACCTAAAAACAAAACTGATACACACACACACACACACATATATATATATATATATTATATTATATTTTTATTATAAGAGATTATAATAAAAAAATTTGAAATCGTTACACAAAAATTTTCATGTTTCAATACTATGATTGTACTTCTTCAGGTTGATTTCGAATAACACTCGCACTAATACTACTTGCTCGATAATACTTTCTCGCAAAGTAACCACCGAATAGTGATCCTTATAGTGATCAGTATAGAGATTACTATAGTGATCCGTATAGGATAGAATAGAAATAGGGATCAATTAGACGCCACGCTAATTCCCATATATATATATATATTTCCTTTACCATCACGTGGTTTATTTATTAGAAATGCAATCATCTGTGTTTGATCACTGGTGATCTGTGTTCAAATTCGGCAACGACACTTTATTCCTATATAACAAATACCAGTGGATCAGTTATAACAAATTTAGTATAGGAGAGAAGGAAATTGAACATAAAAAAGGATGTAGTAGAATAGGTATTTTCGCCCAAGATACAACAAAATCAACATGAAAAATCGAATCATGGTTTTGAATATCCACGTCAGATCGATACTTTCATATGGATGTTCTGCATGACGCTAAGCGCGTTCAGTAATATCTAAACTGTCAACAGTATACAACTGCTTTCTTGGATCAATCGTTTAAAATGACTTTGAGCGAGTGAAGTCTGAGGGTCTTGGCAATGAACGTCCTTCTTTGAACATTGTGGACTAGTGCTACAGAGTCACAAATAAGTATACTAAGTAACATAAATCACATCACTTGGGGACTACCAACAGCAGCAACAACTAAAATGGATAGCTCATGTAACACGAAGATAAAATAATGGCATAACCAAGATGTTGATATTCCACACTACTTCAGACAAAAAGTTAGGAAGGAAACCCCCCATCAATAGGAGAAAGAACGATAACAGTTACTAGACACAAGAAAACTATTTTCCTGAAAAATTGTTTGAAGAGAAAGATTTTATAAATTTCAACTAAAAACAATAATGGCTGCTGGGTCACTAAAAAGCAAAAGTTTCCTTATAGTGAAACGGCTAATATAATCATTATCATTGCCACTATTGTGTTATTGTAAATTTTAAACTAAGCTTCGTAAGAGGCATATTTTCTGACAAGATTTCTCAAATATCCAGGACGGTAAATGTAATTAATTAAAAATACAGTTAAATTAAATAAAACACAACATTTACTCGAATATGAGGATTCATCTAAAATAACGCTTAGGCAAAACAAATAAAAAAACTATGCCGGATTTAATCTATTTCATAAAATAAAAATGTCTTTGTTTACGTTAGGTTACAAAATTGAGAAGATATGGATGTTTCGAGGATCGGCAGAGAATCCGACTTCAAAACACTCTTTCTGATATATATATATATATATATATATATATATATATATATATATATATATATATACAAGGGGGATTATTGTTGTCCCAAAGAGAGAAAAGTATGGAGAAAGAACATATATACATATACTGGCAAAACACACACACACGCGTACAATAAAAATACGAATAAAGGAAGGAAGACAGCAGGAAAAGATACAGGGTGGGGACAATAAAACATCCTCCTCTCTTTCCTTTTCTCTGACCAAGTTTAATTATTTTATTATCTCTCAACCAGAAGAACATTTTTCGACCTGTCCAAGACAGATTCAAATGTCGGATGACTACTACTACCCACAAAAGACAAGGGTTAAAAGGTTTAACATAAGAAGAAAACATTAAATAATATTCTTCGCCGGAAGAGGGTCACAAGATCTGAAACACGAGTAGCAAAATATACAAAATATTGTACGAAAAAATCCACATAATCAAAATCTTCTGCAGCTGTTTCTTTCTTTCCAGTATATATATATATATATATATATATATATATATGTGTGTGTGTGTGTGTGTGTGTGTGTGTGTGTGTGTGTGTGTGTTCAAATGACTTTGTTTTGCCGCCTAAACTACTCCGTTTCGCACCAGTCGTTTGATAAATCTATTGAAGTCATATTTATATTCTTTCTGGTCGAACGAAATGCTAATCCTAATTTTCAAATTTCAAATTCTTAACATGGTAGGATTTCGTCAGTTGACGTGTTTGAATATTCGCCTTGTTTTTTTGTTTTTGTTTTGTTTTGTTTTTTAACAGTGCTAATAATGTCCCCGGACCTGCACATTAAAGAAACAAAACAATAAAACAGAACGTTTAGTAAAACACGTATGTCCACCAAAATTAAAGTTTACTGCCATAAGAAGTCGGATTAAAAATAAAAAAAATCGTTGACATATACATATATATTTTATGAAATTGATTAAATAAGACATTGTTTTGCTTAAATGTTATTTTAGATGGCTACTCATATTCGAATAAATGCCCCGTTTAATTTAATTAAATAGTATTTTTACTTAATTACATTTACTGGCCTGAATATTCGGAGGACGCATATTTTGTGACAAGATTTCTCAAATAATCAGGCTGGTAAATGTAATTAAGTAAAAATACTATTTAATTAAATAAAACAGAGCATTTAATGAAATATGTGTAGCCATCTAAAATAACATTTAAGCACAACAAATTGAAATACATATAACTTATAAATATAGCATATATATTTTATCATATATGTGTGTGTGTTTCGGCAGCTTATATTTTTTCTTTTCTGTATTTAATAAAACTTGTATATATATATATATATATATATATATATATATATATATATATATATAAAAGTTATGAATTCAATCGATTAATCGGACACTGACGAGCATCGTATCTGTGAAATTTGAAGTCGGTCCTATAAGTCTTTTGAATTTGATCATACATATATGTATGCGTGTGTGTTTGTGTGTGTTCTTATACGTGTATTTGTGTGTCTGTGTTTGTGCGTGGGCGTATAAACAAAGAGATGCATAGATAGAGAGAAGGGGAAGAGAAACTTGTATAAATTGACATATCCTTGGACCTACGTTCTTTCTAATTTTCATCACTGACCTTTCTGATGCCATGAGTCCTCATCCCATTATCTATGTTGACGACAACTATTTATTCTTGTCTTAATACTTGGTTTGATTGGTTTGATGAGGTCAAATTAGCAGCTGATCTTAAGAATGAACCCGCTATCTGTTGTTAAATGAGGCAAGGAATGGATTGTTAATTTCAATGCCTCCAAAACGAAACTGCTCTCTATTAATCATCTGAGAAAACCCATTCTGCCTTCCATCAGCATGACTGATGCCAACCTTCGGGAGAGTGACTCGTTGCACCTTCGTCGGCTAACGTTTTCCGCTGACATGAAATGGAAAGATTATATTGAATAGATTACTAGGTTTTGCTGCAGGTTCTCTGTATCATGCTAGACAAACTTTCTCGCCCGAATCTATCTGATATATTTACAAGTCTACTATTCATCCATGCTTAGATTATTGCTACCACATAGGGACTGGTATTCCTGTTATATATTTAGAGATCCTTCATAAAGTCTAAAGAAGACTCTGCAGTGGTCCTGACCTGGCATCTCGGTTTCAGTCACTTACTCACCGCCGTAATGTAGCTACTCTATGACTTTTCTATAAATACTGGTAATTGTTCTGATGAACTTTCATCTATGGTATCTGGACTCCATAAATTTAAGCTTGAAATAATTAGATGTAACCGTAATTTCTATGCTAACAGTTTTTTTTTTCTCGCTTGCGAAACGCTCTTCCGGCTTCTTGCTTCCCAGTCAAATTTCATCATCAAGAATGTAATTCTTTTATTGTTCCCGCTCCATAATATTATTTTTGTTATATTCTTTTACATTCAGTAACCCCTTGCGTGTTAGTGGCGTTGTTGCTTTGCTTAACGCAATCCTTCGATCTACATTTATACACAATGATTTGTATTCAACTTACATTAAAATATAATGACTAATAAATTTGTTTATATTATTAGTTGGCTACTTGTAATTTTAATTCAAAGTTCGATTATATGTTGTGTTTGTTTTCATTAATGTTATGTGATGAAAATTCGCTTAAATTTACGAGTGTCTCATTCGCAGCTGAAGTATAAATGATTAAAAAGATAAAAATACATTATTACCGAGCAAAAATACATTCTCAAAATAAGAAAACTTGGTCATGTTACTTGGAAGCTAAATTAATATTTTTCACTTAAAGTTAATTTAATATTCTTCTCTATAAAATTTGTATTGTTAAATCAAATACAATAATAATCATTTATATTTATTTTCATCTAATCTGCCTTTCTATTGAATTTTTACCACAATATAGAATGAAATGTAACCTTTTTTGAATTTTACTTTATATAAAGAAAAGAATTATTAATAATTTTTCTAACTGTTATATATATATATATATATATATATATATATATATATATTGAACATTAAAAATATTGAGAAATTAAAAGAGTAAAAATTTAAAATTTTCAGACACACTGGGTTGTATATTAATATTTTTTGTTTTATGATTTCAATTATATTCCTCGACTAGTTCCGGCCAGCATGGCCATCATCAGGAGAAAATAATTTCTGCTTGTGAACTACAGGAATGAATGACTTTCTGAAACAGCATAAGCTCCTTATGTTGTTACATGGTTGGGAAAATCATGTTTTTATTTTGGGTTTCTTACCTTATCCTCTGAAATGTGGTTACTACCTATAATTTCCTTAAAGGGTCTTAAGTCTACGATATGCTAGAAAACCAGGTTCTTCAAACAACATCTTTAGCTCCGATCTACATTTCTACACAATCATCTGTATTTAACTTAGCTTAGAAAATATCAATAACATTTTAAGACTTCTTGCTTTCTCTACATTTGAATAAATTAATAGTTTCCCATATCCTGAATGCAACACCTTCTCTAATATGGCATAAATGTACATCCATATATGTTTTTAATCAAGTTCTCCCCATACAAGGCATTAAAGCCACTGAGACACAAGGGGTTACTGGATGTGAAAGAGAAACTAAATCATTGCTAAGGAACAAGAACAAAAGAAGATCAATCAATGGGACTGTAGATAGCGATTGACAATGCATTTAATTTTTTGAAAATTGAACTTGACTGAAATTGAAGTTCCACAAGCGTGTAGTACGAGAAAAGAAACTGTTAGCATAGAATTTATGGGTACCATCCCGTCAACCCAACTGTAAATTGATGAGACCTTGTCGCCAATCTAGTACTGCCTTTAAATTCGAAGAGTCTAGGTACCACAGCGAAGAGCTCATCCGACCAATTACCATGAAAGTATTCATAGAAATGTAACAGAGAAGCAACCTTACGGCGGTGGGTAAAAAAACTGAAGCCGAGATGCTAGAATAGGGCTAATAATATTGCTGATGCTTCTTTGGATATTATCAAGGGGCTCTAGATAAATAGTAGCAGTACCTGACCATATGTGACAGCAATATTCTAAGCATGGACGAATGGTAGACTTATATATTTCTGAAGAGAGAAATTGTCCAGTACGACAGAGTGAACCAACTTCCTTAGCAGCAATGGATTTAAAAAATATATCTTAAATTTATCTACCTTAAAGCTTTTATTACAGCTCGAAAGTAATGAACACTCAATAGATGTCATTACAGCTTCGATGTAGTGAACAGTCGGAAACGTTTGGAAGAGAGTGATCAGTGATATATATAACTATATATTTTGTTCTTGTCTGACCTTTAACCTCTGTAGATGAATTGATTAAGGCGTTGCCTATGTAAGATGAGTTCTCTATATACGGTATAAGAGTTTCCTTTCTTTGAATTACTAGTTAAATTCTTTAACGCTCATACAGTATTTGATTCAGTATGTTGTCACAAAAAACAAAGATTTTTTTTTTTTAAATCGAAAAAATCTTGATAAACCACTTGAATCTTGATAATTCCACTGGTAGCGATGATTTTCAGATTCGGTTCAATTTGAAATATTTCGCTTCTGCTTAAGGATTTTTTTTTACTTTTTAGATTTGGAATGCCTTTAGCTTATTTAACTGATAAGTAAATACAAGATTTATATATTTTATTTCCTTTAGACTTGCTATAATATTCTATGTTTTCATTACAAAAGAGAACTTTTCGTGTGAAGTTTACTAAAAATGAATTGAATTTAGGAAATTTAGGTTATGTTACTTGGAAGCTAAATTAACATTTTTCACTTAAAGTTAATTTAATATTATTCTCTATAAAATTTTTATTGTTAAATCAAATACAATAATAATCAATTATATTTATTTTCATCTAATCTGCCTTTCTGTTTCTAACAAATGAAAAAAATCTATTGAATTTTTACCACACAATATAGAATGAAATATAACCTTTTTTGAATTTTACTTTATATAAAGAAAAGAATTATTAATAATTTTTCTAATCGTTATTATTACAAATGTTACGAAGTATTTTCCAAGAAAATTAATTTTAATAATATTTGGTTATGTTTCATATATAACAGACTTTACTTCCAAAGACTTCGTTCGTTTTTACACGGTGAAATTTACTTAAAAGTGTTGTTATTTATTAAATATTTTCCTCGTGATATTGTTATGAATAACAACAAATATATTGGTAATAAAATTTAATTTTTTATTAGTAATTTGTGTTTTCCTTCTAAAGTTATTTTTTAAAAAGTATGTTGAATTTTACCACGAAACAAAACATAAAATATGAGCAAATATGACAGTTTATAGCATAAAATTAATGAAAAATAATTTAAGAACATTTTATGTAATGTTAATGTTATAATTAAATTCAATAAATTTAATCCGATATTTTTAGATATTGTAAACGAAGTGTACAAAATTTTAACCCTCACCCTGCTGCTAAACCACACATTTTAAGAGTCTACTTTTCTATTGCTATAACCATAAAAAGTATATTTGTAAAAAAAAAGTCAGCATAAAAATAGTTACTTTATGTCTACTTTTTCATGTTATATTTTTTGTTGCATAATTTTTTGTTACGATGTGTTTTGCTTTTATTCAAACTGTTTTAACGTGAATAATTGATTTAAAGATTTAAATGCATATAAAATCCTTATTAACAAAAATAAAAACAAGCTCAGCCAAATTATATATTAATTGTAATAAGAAACATTATACCAACAAAATGGGGATTAAGTTTTCCAGCCAAATTAATTCTGCTCTTAATCTCTACTTTTTGCTTCGAACTTCTTCACCAGTGAAAGACAGCAAACCCAAACCGAAAACAAAAATCCTCGTTCCCAGTGGAACGAGATTAGAGATAGGCCTCAAATTCTGATCGTCAGTTGCACTATGACTTGGCCTTTAGTAAAAAAAAAAAAATGCCATGCTTTTGTTAGAGATGATATCGTTTGTGCTATTCTTGAAATGATTTCTATACGATTGCAACAAGAGACGAGAACTGATTTTGCACGATAACAGGAGAGTGCATTTTTTAGAAATCTCATCAAAACAGCGACAATTAAAATTGCGTCTTTGCTGTACAATATCATTTAGAATATCAGCTAGAATCTTGCAAATGACTGCCAACAATTTGGCTCTGTAGACAAAATGTGCCGCACAGGATCTGTAGAAAATCATTGATGGAATTAAATGCAGACATTTTATTGATAAGAAGTGAAAAAGAAAAAGAAAAGAATCTCGATGAACGTCTGATTGTGAATTGCTTCCATTTTTATCAATATGAAGAGATTGCAGGAATTTGGCAAAAATAGAAAAATGTCGCTCATTTGCTTTTCAAATTAGAATTAGTCTCATCTTGAGGATTCCTTTTTTTTATATCTTTAATTGTCTTCATTACAACGTTTTAAATGATAACAAAATGTTTTAATGCCCATATTTATCTACCTATCTCAGTGTTTTCATATCCGTCTCTCTCTCACATTCTTTATATCTATCTATCACAGTCTGTTCCTTTTCTATCTATCTATCTATCTCAGTCTGTTATCTATCTATCTCCCTCTGTTCCTTATCTATCTATCTATTTATCTCATTCTGTTCCTTATTGTTATGGTCTAAGTTCCTTGTACCACGGTGATGGTCCAAGGTTAGAACCAATGAAAGAATAACACGAACACAAGTATGGAATACAAAGATATATTACAACAGAAATATAATACAAGGAAGTAGAAGTATTAGTAATGACTATCAGATTTGGTTAGAGTGAAATATGTTGTCTCGACAAGTATCACTATTCCAATGTCCTTACAATATGCTCTCAATTATCTCTCCTCGTCTTACAACCCTCATACGTCTTGAGAGGCGCAGTATTTATAATGTCAGGAATAGTCCATTATTATTATGGGTAAGTTCCCATAACACTTATCTATCTATCTCAGTATGTTCCTTTATGTATGTATCTATCTATCTAGCTATCTATCTAAGTCTGTTCATTTTCTTTCTATCTCGATGTATTTATCTTTCTCAGTTTGGTTTTACTATCTATAATAATAATAATAATACTTAATAATGAGACCTATCCAAATACGTCAAAAATATTAAAATTTAGAACATCAGTCTTTTAAATTTTTCAAGCCCTCGTTTTTCGTAATATGTCTCAGAAGTTCCAATGGCCGTTTTTTCTGATTTTAAGTGAAAATGTCATCATTCTCGTTCCCATTTCTGTGTCATTTTTATGGTATTCTTCGTATCCGTCTGTAAAACCAGTGTAACCACTGCAACACGTCAACGTTTCTGAAAGCGTTATAATGTTATTAATCTTCTTCTTTGTGTACCGTGTCCCCTCGACGATGGCTCTCCACAACTTTCTGTCTTTTGTATCTGTTAATAAACTTTGTCTTTCTGTTATTCCTCCTAAGCTCTGTCCCTTCATCCATTTTTTCAAGCTCACTAAATAAATTATGCGTTGTTTTTTTTTCAGCCCCTCGTGCCTTCTGTTCTGTGAGTGTCAGATTTTCCAAACCCACCTTCCTCTTTATGTGCCCCAGGAACCCCGACTGTCTATTTCCTGATGTTAAATATAAGTTTTCTTTTAGTCTCTGTTTTCTCCAAAACTTCGTCGTTTACTCACATGTTCGGTTCATGGTATCCTCAGCATCCTTCTGTAGGACTTATATTATTATATGTTTTAATTTTGTCTGTTTTGTCAGTTAGTAACATGTATTTGGATAAATCTTTTGCTCATCTGTAATTGTTTTCAGTGGAAATGTGTTATATTATTTTAATTTGTTTCTAAAAGTTGATTTGTTGATATATTACATGTTTTATATATATTATATATATATATATATATATATATATATATATATATATATATATATATATATTATCGATATATAGCAATTATAGCTATTTTACGTCTATTTTTTGGATTGGGTGTTGTAGTCTATTCTGAAAAAAGAAAACAAACATCACAACGTTACTCAAAAAATCGAAAACCAAATAGAATAAATAAAAATATACAAAATAAACAATAAGTATATAAATAAAAAAATAATAAAAATTAATCCAAATAAATAAATAAATGAACAAATTAACAAATAGTCCCCTCTAAAATAACCGTTAGAACTAATAAAAATAAGCACAAATAGGCAAAAGAAAGTAAAAATAATCATTGCAAATAAATAAAATAAAAAACTGTCCACCCGCCAAAATAACAGAATAGACTACGGCAAGCAATCTAAAAATTAGACGAATAAATAACTTGAATTATCTTCCCAGACCAAAACAAACTATTAAATAAGCGACCTAAGCAAATCCTCAGCCAAACTTTTTACTTTTTTGTATGCACCTATGTATATATATTTATAAATTTTGCATATGTTTGTGTATATTTACCACTAATATTATCTATCTATCTCTCTCTCTATATATATATATATATATATATATATATATAGCATGCTTTAGTAAAAAAAAAATATTGTTGATGAATGTCTTTTTAAATTTATTAAAGAATCATATGCGGAAAGAAGTTATTAAATATGCTCGACTTATTGCGTATTTAAGAAATTAAATTTTTTTTTTACCACGCTTCTTCGACTGGAATGTATGCAATTTGGAGATCTACAACGGGTGGGCGCTGGTTCGATCCTTGCCGGAAAACACATTTTCTTTATTAGGATCTCTCGAATACGTTGTCGGATGATAGACGTAATACACACTGTTTAGAAAAATAAAAATGAAAATAGGGTAACTATTTCAACTACGAGTATCCACTATAAAAACATTTGAGGTAATATATATATATATATATATATATATATATATATATATATATATAGTATAAATTAACTGATTTAAAAATATGGTTCCTTCGCTACACAGGAATTACCATTTTTCAAAAACAGAAACTAACAACTTCAAATTCAATTATTTAATTAAATTAAAAGCACTAGTTCTGTTTCATTTTCAAACGAATTTTAGAATAACTTATTTTGAAATTTACTCAGTTTTAAAAGCATATACAATTTGTTTCCAAGGATACAGAGAAATCCAATCATTTAGACAAAGGACGTAACGAGTTCATTTTTATTAACAACTATTGTATCAAATTTGAGTTACATTCCGTTGTGGATTCCGAGATGAAATTCGGTCTCCAATGAATGACAAACGCAAGAATTAAAGATAAGAAATTAAATGTATTTACACAATAATACAAAGGGTAATACTGTTAGTAAATCCAGGAACGCGGTTAGTAGCAATAACATATAGATATATACAGTCTCGGACGTGCTTATAACTGACTTCTACAAGCGGTTACCTCACACTATTACTCTACCTCCAACTCAATCACAATCTCAGTCTTCTTACTATCTGACTACTGACTCTGGGTATTTAACGGCAGCAGTCCAAGTAACACTTTGGTCGAGTCCACTTATATGAAAAAGGGGTGGACCCCATAACACTTTCGAAAAAGAGTTTATGTCTAGGTAGGGTAGGGGTGCATTTTTCAACGAATTATGACATCCGTTCAACGCATGTCGTCTGCTTTTTTTAAACGACAAAAAATTTTTCGTAATTTTTATCCGTTAAATTTATACTTGTATACATAAAGATTTTTTCTGAAAGGGGTGTTTGGATTAGAATACGTTTTATTGAACTACAATTTTACAATATTATTTTTACTTTTAATTACTAATAGACTATATTTCATACTAATAAATGTAATAGAATTATTTAAATTATTTAAAAATTATTATTAAATATCAGATATATATATTACTATTATTATTAAATATCAAATATAAGTACGTATATTACAGCTCTTTTTTATTAAATATTATTTAAGGAAAATTGTTGAAATTCTTTGATTCAGTAAATTTTTATTTTTATAAACCTAGTAATATATAGTTTCTCATGTATGCACAAAGGACATGGGTCATTTAATGACCTACATATTCTAACTTTTCTTATTAATTTCCATTTTACTGTCGGTGTTTTATTGGTTTCTTTTCTCTTGGTGAGGTGGTGATTTATGTATGCCAGATGATGTTAGGAGTTCGTGTAGGTTAATGGGATGACGCATAGAGTTGAGAGGGATAAAGTTGAGTATCTTTCTAATAGTTTAACCGAGTTTTAAACACCGGAAATATTTATTAAGATATTGGAAAGTTTGTGAATATTGTAATAAAAATCAAAAACCATGGGAATTCTGGAATTATTCTTTTTTTGTTTCATAGGTTAGAAGAATATTTCTGTTTTGTTCGGAAGTCTTAGTGATTGATTCTTCGATAGTTTTAAGTGAGTTATTTTCTCTTGAGAAAATAATTGAATAGTTGTTCTATGTTTTTTTGTAATCCCTATTTTGTGAACAGATATGTTTTATACGTAAACATAAGCTGTAGATTATTGATTTTCTTAAGTTGGTGTGGTGGCAGCTATTGAAATTTAGATACCAATGACAATCTGTAGGTTCAGTGCATAGTGTTGCGGAGATGTGTTTGTATTTAGACGTACCAGTACATCAAAACACGAAATGGAAGTGGTGGAATATTCGATTGTAAATTTCATGGCGTGGTGGAAATTCTTGAGGAGTTTTTTTTTTTTTTTTTTTTTTTGAGGTCGGGAAGACTGTTCTCACCATGTGTCCATATAAAGTAGATATCATCTATGTATCTATGGTAGTGTAGGGATGCGAAGTGGTATCTATTCAACATATCTCGTTCCAGGAGCACCATAAATGTGTTCGCATATCTGGGGGTCATTTTCGTTCCCATCACTGTGTCTCTGACTTAAAGAATATGGTGGCCATTGAACGTGAAACTGTTGTGAGTAAGTATGAATTGTATAATGTTGATGATGTCTTGTGTGCTGTATTCCTGAAAGATAGTATTACCTCCTCTTGTGTAAATCGGAATTCAAATAAATTTTCAGTATACATTTTCAAAACAGAATCACATATTAATGGATTTAAGAGGGATTTAGGTTTGCTCAGAGAACAAATTTTGCACAGAGAGCCTTCAACAAACCCTCAATAACCCTAATCCTGACAAAATACTAGGCCAAAATCTAATTTCTTACAGTAATACAACACATTAGGGGGAAAAACAACAACAACAACATTCCCTGAAAGGGTGAGTCGCACTTCTGTATTTATTTCTCGTCTCGTTGAGAAAGGACACAGTCGTGTCCGAAAATTACGACTTTAAAACCTTTCTCTTCCTGTGTCAGTTTAGTGGAAATGCCTACTAACATATAATAAATATCATCGATTTTATTGACTGCATTGTTATTTTATTGTCTTTTTATCCCTCAAATTAAATTTCGGCATTAAACAACCCATAAGCTGTTGATATGCCGTTAAACAAATCAACCAATCAATTTAATACTACTAAATAAAATCTTTTAATGATTCTCTCTCTTCTAAAATCTTTTGATTGTTGGTAATCGGGTTTTTCTTGAGTTTGTGTTTGAAAGCAAATCTCATATACTTTTGGGATTTATTTCACGCCATCACCTGTGGAACGTTTAAACAGATTTTGAGAATTCGATATTGTTTAATTTCAATGCGAACATCTTGAACGGCTTTTGAGATCTGGTTTAAAATCATGCTTCGAAATTTCCAGAATCTTTCAATCGCCAGTATAGCATCTAAAGCAAAACGTATTATTGAATTGTATTGAAAATGACATTTTAAAATACGAAGGTTGCTCCGAAAATAAAACCTCCTATTCATTTCTATTGGTCAATAAAGACAGACGTGGATGCTAGTGGTGTGGAAGTAAAGATTGAAATTGTTCAAATCGAATTTGTTTGCTTTGTTACAAATATATATATTGTTATATATATATGAAGAGACGTGTATGTATAAATACTGTCATATCTATCTATCTATCTATCTATCTATCTATCTCAGTCTGTTTACATCTGTTTATATGTCCATTTCAGTTTGCTCATATTTGGATTAGTCATATCTATCTATGTATCTATGTTTATTATCGCAGATTAACTCTCCCGGTTCATATATTTTAATAAGTTCATTTGAATCTTCCTGTCAGGCGAAGGTGTTTCCTGTGATCATCCTTTGTCATATAAACGACATTTTCTCACAACCCACTCGAAAGATAATTGCCTACGCCATGCTTTGGCAATACAATGAAGATCCTTCAGAGACGTCATGTACAAAGGTGCAGATAGAGTTAAACTTTATTTATTGGTTCTGTGGAAATGAAACAGAGTGTTACCATTATATCACCTACCTTAGATTATTACTATATATATATATATTGTCATGGGAACTTACCCATAATAAAAATGGACTATTCCTGACATTATAAATACTGCCCCTCTCAAGAGGTATCAGGAGATTGTAAGACGAGGTGAGATAATTGAGAGCATATTGTAAGGACATTGGAATAGTGATACTTGTCGAGACAACATAGTTCACTCTAATCAAATCTGATAGTCATTACTAATACTTCTACTTCTTTGTATTATATTTCTGTTGTAATATATCTTTGTATTCCATACCTGTGTTCGTGTTATTCTTTCATTGGTTCTAACCTTCGAACATCACCGTGGTACTAGGAACTTGCACCATAACATATATATTGGTTAATAAAGACACACGTGGATGGTGTTGATGTGGCAGTATAGATTGAAATTGTTCAAATTAAATTTTTTTTGCCCTGTTACAAATGGCGGGTGAGTTGCTGTTGAGAAATTTGTGTACAAATCCCTCCATTGATATTCATAGATGAATGTTAAGCGTTTACTGAGACCAAACAATGACTGTGAGCACAGTTAGCCGATGGGTTATTTGGGTTCAGATTCAGACCAGAGAAGAAGTCAACCTTTCGATTTTAACATGAAAACGCCAGGCTCTCCAAAAGTTGGAAGATCATAGATGATATTAATGTTAGCTAGATTGTTCTACAACATCCATTTTATAGTCAGGATTTGGTGACTTCCAATTTTCATATTTTCGGGCCGGCCGAAAATGGAATCGGTATAATGTTTATGGTTGTAAAAGCGAAAAAGCGAATCGAATCCATATTCAAGCTCGAAATGTCCGTAATCACTGCGCACATGTGATGTTGACAAAAATATGAATCCTTTTCTTTTTTCTATTAATTTATTGCCAAACATCTTAAATTTTCGATTTAGGCAAAGAATAGTTTTCTCACGTCATGATTTGTTTACCTTTTTGTTTCTACCACTTCGAAATTTCCATCGTCTCTCAGGTAGAACTGATTCTGAACAAGACTTATTAATCAGGTTGAAAATCAGTCAAACAAGAATATACCTGTGAACAGAGAAGAGCATTCGCACATTTTATACCTGTATTTGTAGAGGTGAGCGATGGAAGCGTCCTTAAAAAGTTGTCGAACAGATCCTCAGGTTTAAGTATTTATTGCTTGTTGATAAGGGGTTCAAAAAACCATTTGTAGATTTTAGCTGGAATATCGTCGTCGTCTGGTGCGTTATTGACAAGCAGCTCTTTAATAATCTTCTTGATATTTGAGATGCTAGGATTTGCCCAAAAGACTTCGATGATTGTTTTTGTTTTTTACTTCTCGGTAATAACAGGACAACGGAAATATAGATGTAATGTTTTTAGAAATGTGTTATTGTTAATTGTAAGAAATTTTTTGAGCGTGTGGTCGCAACGCTGAGGTTGAATTTTTAAATTTTAAGATTGTGCATTTTTGTACTAATATGGTAATAGGAGAATTCTTTTGTACTGGTACGTTTTTCAGTCAATGTGGCATGAACTAAATTGTTCAATAAATACAGGAATGTCACAGTTATTATCCGAAAGTTGCACGTCGGATCATTTCTAAAAACATTTTTCGGATTACATCTGTATTTTCGTTGTCCTCTTATTACCGAGAAGTAAAAAACAAAAACAAATCTATTTCCATACCTGATGATGTCTGTATGAACAGATGAAAGCTTGTAAAAAACTAAAAAAGACCTTATGCAACTGGAATTTGTTTGCGAAGATGTATTCTCGCCATTTAAATCATTAACTTCTATATCTGTTTTTTTGTAGGAATGATTCATGAAATATATATATATATATATATATATATATATATAGTATTTATTCAAAAATTATAACATAAGCATGTTATAACATCACTACAAAAATAGCCATTTTGTTTCAACACTTCTGGTGTCTTGTCAAGTGATGGTGTTGATTTCAGAATAAAGAGTTTTTAAAAGTTCAAAACCAACCAAACTCATCTTAATAAGGCAAACATTGTTACGTAAGCGCCCATGACCAATCAAAAGACGAGTTTATGATAATTCAAAAAACTTGACAACAAACCTAAATATAATTAATTAATGTCTTAATGTAAATGTTAGACTAAATTAGAAATCATTATAACTAATTTATAATTTCGCAATAACACTAAAAATATAAATTACAAATTTAAATTTTAAATTTACCCTGCATTAAGTTTAAAATAAATATTTAATTATTCAAAGAAGGAATGGAACAAAGTATTTTTATTTTTATTTTTTTATTTATTTCTTATTTTCATCGAAAAGCTCAACTGTCATTTAAAATTGACGCAAATATAAAGGGATTCAAATATCGTTAACAACCTTAGATACAATTGAAAGGAAATTGAATAAACATGAATGGAGGCTGGGGGGAAGTTTTACAAATGAAAACTGAGCATTTCGATGTATTGAGCACTCTTTTAGGAATAATGTTTTTGGTTATTGGAATTTGATTCCTTCTATACCATTCTGACACTTATATGTGTGTGTGTGTGTGTTGTGTGTTGTGTGTGTGTGTGTGTGTGTTGTGTGTTGTGTGTGTGTGTGTGTTGTGTTGTGCGTGTGTTGTGTTGTGTGTTGTGTTGCGTGTGTGGGTGTGTTGTGTTGCGTGTGTGGGTGTGTTGTGTGGGTGTGTCAGTGTGTGTGCGTTGTTTCTGTGTGTGTGTGTGTGTGCGTGTGTAGGAATGTATTAATTCTAGTCTTACTAAAAAATAATCTCTCTCTAAAATGTTTCAACTTTTCTAAAAGTAGTATTTTAATCATGCTGACAGGCCAAACATAATGTTTTTATTTTAAATTTTCAAAAAGAGATTATTTACATTTTTCGAACAATTGTCCTCATATTTGTTGCCATATTTATTACAACGTTTCGGCCTTTCAGTATCTGTCTATTTCTGAGATGAGATATTATGCACACTATTTACATTATTCGGACTATTGTCCTCATCTTTGTTGTCATATTTATTACAACGTTTCAGCCTTTCAGTATCTTTCTATTTCTGAGATGAGGTATTATGTACACTATTTACATTATTCGGACTATTTTCCTCATCTTTGTTGTCATATTTATTACAACGTTTCAGCCTTTCAGTATCTTTCTATTTCTGAGATGAGATATTATGTACACTATTTACATTATTCGGACTATTGTCCTCATCTTTGTTGTCATATTTATTACAACGTTTCGGCCTTTCAGTATCTGTCTCTATTTCTGAGATGAGGCATTATGTACACTATTTACATTATTCGAACAATTGTCCTCATCTTTGTGGCCATATTTATTACAACGTTTCGGCCTTACAGTATCTGTCTATTTTGAGATGAGATATTATGCCATATTTTTATTTGGACTATTGTCTTCACGCCATATTTATTACAACGTTTCGGCCTTTCAGTATCTTTCTATATTTCTGAGATGAGGTATTATGTACACTATTTACATTATTCGAACTATTTTCCTCATCTTTGTCGCCATATTTATTACAACGTTTCGGCCTTTCAGTACAATATTTCGTACACTATTTACATTATTCGAACTATTGTCCTCATCTTTGTCGCCATATTTATTACAACATTTCGGTCATTGTACGCTCCGGCCTTCTTCAGGTGGTTGGAATGTCGAACTGAACCCTTTATTTCGCTCACTGGGGTAGACTGTTCTAGTTCCACGTGCCATGTTTAAGGGATATCAGTTATCTCCTGTTAATTCCCCTCTCCAAGTTCTGTCACTGGATCTAACCAACGCCTTTATCCACTGTGCCATGTGTCCTTGACAGGCCTCAAAGACTGTGAGTTCAATACCCGGTTAAGGCATTGGAGTACTTTCCGGAATTTCTTTCTTTTTCTCCATATCTCAGTTTTTCACCCCAAGCAATACAATAAAGATACACACATGCAAAGGGTTACTGAGTGTGAAGTAATATGAAGAAGTAAAAAAATATTAAAGAGAGCAGGAATTCAGATGACAGAAGATAACGATTGGTATGACATTTAAATTTTTGCTGTTTAAAATTGACTGAAAATCAAAAGACAGGAAGAGAGGACCTGCGAGAGAAGAAGAATAGAAATTACGGTTATTTCTAACAATTTGAACTGTAAACTGATGAGACCGTGCAGCCAATCTAGTACTGCACTTCAGTACAAAAGAGGAAAGCTCATCAGAACAATTATTATTGGCATCTGAATAATTGGTTACAAAACTTGGAAACTGTTAGCATAGAAATTACGGTTGCTTTTAACTATTTCAACTGTAAAATGATGAGACCTACTAGCCAATCTAGTATTGCAGTTCAATTTTTGAAGTATAGATACCAAAAAGGAAAGCCCACCAGAACACTTACCATGTAAAGTCTATGGAAATCTGAATAAAACACCTTACAAATGGTGATTAAACTATTAAACAATTAAAAGAATCTTTTAAATACTGAAAATCATTAAAAAAAACTTTTATATTCGTTTGAAAATTTCCTCTGACAGCATATAATATCGCTTATAAAGTTATCTTCTCTGAAGTGAGTTATTCTTTTTTTTACTTTTGGAATATTTAAATAAATAATTTACTATTTTCTCATCAAATAGAACGTATCTGTCGAGGTGGTCTATTTGTGCCACAAGGCGATATTCATTGAGCACCCATTAGGTAATAATTTACATATGAGACTAACACTCTAGTCACTTATTCTACAAATGCTCATTGGTCAAATATCTTTTGTTGTTTGATGACTATTCGTCTTTGCAAACGATTCGTTCGTAGTAATTGTAAATAATTATTCAATTAAAAAATGATCAACTGAAAACGAAATTTGTGTATCGGAAACGATTTCAGGCGGTTTATTTTGTGTGGAATGTTTTGTTGGAGGAAATCAAACAGCGAGTATTTCTTGCGACCAGAAAAAACATAAAATGAACTTCCAAAGTTGGAAAATGAAGAGATCGAGTTAAATCCTCAGACATATCATTGGTTTCGATCAATAAAGGATTTAGTAAGTTATCTTTTGAAAGATTCAATGAAAACGAAGGCAGGATTTGGAGGGAGAGGAAAAGAAACGAGAGTGTACAGACAAAATGAAATCAGTACAAATCTGAAAGAAGAAGAGGAGGAAGGAAAGATGAAAGGAATAAACGAATAAAGATGCAAAGAAGGAAGAAACAGATGGAAAGAAAAAAACAACGCGCAAAACAAAAATCTGAAGAAAGAAAGAAAGAAAGGATAAAGGAAAAGGAAAGAAAGAAAGGATAAAGGAAAAGGAAAGAATGAAAGGAAGGAAAGAAAGAAGGGAGGAAAATAGAAAGAAAGATGAAGAAAAAAGAAGGAGAAGGTAAGATGGAAAACGAATAAAAGATGAAGTCAAGAAGAAAGAAAGATAAAAGTAATTAAGAAAAGAAGAAATGAAAGTCGAAGAAGTAGATCAAAAGAAAAAAAGAAGGAAATGCAAAAATGAAAAGGGAGAAATTTGGAGGGAGAGGAAAAGAAACAAGCGTGTACAGACAAAATGAAATCAGTACAAATCTGAAAGTAAAAAAGAGAAATGGGGAGAAAGGAAAGATGAACAAAATAAACGAATAAAGATAGAAAGAAGGAAGAAACAGATGGAAAGAAAAAAGAAGAAAATTTCAATAACCAGCCTATTTGAGAAATCCAGATATTGTAAGAAGTTCACGTACACTATCTTTTGTTTTAATCATATAAAAACACTACAGTTCAAAAGTTTGAGAAGACCCCTGGTAAATTTTTATAGCAAAGAAAACGGCGACTTACCTCGTCAAACCAAGCGACAGCGCATCGCGTGTATTCTACGACGGAAAATGTGGCGGAAAAGAAAAATACTTACCAAAAAAAATGGTCACGTATTCTGCATGACATGCTGAAGATGGAATATTTGAATTAAAACAAAAAAAACAAGTCCGTCGCAGGAGTCGCTATAAAAGTATTTTGATATGCAAATTACGGAACATCCTATCCCAGCTGTCGACGAATGGAAAAAATAGATTCTGCCGATAAAAGCAGTTGGTGTTCTCGATTCGAGATCGGAAAATTCGGGCATGATTACGTTGCGTTGTTGTGGGGTGGGTGGAGGAGTGGAGTGGAGTGGAGTGGTGGGGTGGGTGGGTGGAGTGGGTGGAGTGGGAGGGGTGGAGTGGGGTGGGTGGAGTGGAGGGAGTGGGAGTGGGTGGAGGAGTGGGTGGAGTGGAGGTGGGTGGGTGGAGTGGAGTGGAGTGGGTGGGTGTTTGGGTGGGTTTCCTGACTGGTTACACGCATTGTGATTTGAGATAGTACCGGCGAAGCGAGTTTTCAGCATTTCTTTCTGCTCCTCCCCTCCCCCCCGATATTCGAGTCTGTACTGACAGTGATTTTTCTTTGTGTTGTGGATGTAATCTGCGACAACTACTTCCTTTGCTTTCAGGACGCTTACAATTTTTTAAAAATTGACCTAAAAAGTAGTTTTGTATTTTAAATAAGAGAAAATTATTATACATGGTTAAGACAAAGTGAGGCATGTTTTTATTAGAAATTTTATTATAACAAAAAGAAACAAAAATGATTAAATTTTTCTCTCGTCAAAATATACTCCTTTAGCCTTAATTACTGCAGCTCAAATTTTTGCTATTCCTTGCAAAAATTCTCAAAGTATAATTTTGATAATTGATTCCATTGTTTTGCCAATGACTTTAAGAGCTCTTTTTTTCTTTCTTCTGTCAAGTTCATTCCATGCTAATTCTGGGGGAAGCTTTAATCTTTTAAACTACATTGTATGCATGTATGTCTGTATGTCAGCATGTATGTCAGCCAGCCAACGTTTGAAGTAATATATATTCGTTAAATTCAAAGTTGTACATTCACATCGTGAAAAGTCAATGTTTTGTTTTTGTTCCAATATTTTCAACCTCCTCGAGAAATGAAGTGGGGGGGGGGCAGTCACTAAGGATTTGAAATTGAGACATAATTCCTAAGCATTTACATTGCAAATAATGTTGGTAATTGAAAAACATAATACAATACTGCTGATTGTATTTAAATTCAGTAAATGATGGCAAGGTTTCAGTTTTTCTTTATTCCTACCCTTTGACTTATCGCTTCTCCACTACTGACTTTCTTTACCATAAAGTTTTTCTGCACTAAACAACTACATTTTTCTGATGATAAAAAGCAATTTGGATTTTAGCAATGAACTTTGCAAATTGAGACATAAAAGTTTGTTGTTTTTTTTTTGTTTTTTAGTAAATTGTGGCAATTAATCTCTGTTCTGTACTTAAAATCGGGAATAGATTTGATTTCCTTGAAGTGCTCTCATGATTTTCTAAGCGTAGCTTAGATTTGACACAAGGCAGAAAAATGTGGTTCAGACAGTGAGGATCGAACTCACTACTCTGTCGTAAATGATCTAACAAGACAAGTTTGCTCACCATTGCACCATGCCGAAGTGCTTAAATTAAATTAATTCTGTCCCAAACATCAAAATAGAAATGAGGACAGTCTACGTCCCATGAAATGAATAAAGATTTTAATTCAAAATTTTGAACTGAATATTGCCGAGCAAAGTGATTGACATCTGAAGAAGGCATGAGAGTGAAACATCCGAAATATTGTTTGTATAACAACCAAAATGAGAATGATGGTCCGAATAGTTCCCACATTGATATAAGGAAAATATGAAGTTTTAAAAACGTAAGTTTAGGAATGTAGTAACGGTTAGCACGCTATACTGACTATTGTTACTGAGAGGTGAGTTCGATTCTTACTAAATGTCACATAATTGTCGCCTTGTGTCAAACTAAACAACAGTAGGTAATGCTGGCTCGTGGTTGAGTCCTGTCGTGTGCGCCAATGGTCATTATGAAGTCAAGGAAAGAAAAAGAGCGAGTTCGAATGTTCAAGCACGGTTATCCTTCCCTGGGTGTGCGGTGGTGTTACGGTTATCGATGCAGAAATGGAATCAAAGGGCCGAGTTCAAATTCCAAATAAGTTCAAACTCCAAATTTGTTCAAATTTCGGCCAAGTAAGTTCAATTCACTTCACGCTAATCCCTTTAGAAATAGCGAATCTACCAGCAGCTATCAGTAAAATAGTAGGGCAGACTAAACTCTTTAGTTATAATAGGACAATCAGTCTGGAACAAAAACAAAATCCTAATTTGAATTCAGAACCGTAGCAAAGTGAAAACAACTTCACAATTTACAGATATTTCACAAAAGGAAAATGGTGGAGATTTCTTCTGTCCTACATAGTTTTCAAATAAATATTTTTTCCTGCTTTCTAATACTTTCTCTCTTCCCCCCCACCTCCTTTAGACGGCGTGCTTTACGAAACGAAGCAGTGTAAATATCCATTAGTCACGTGTTATTGCGCATCAGTTAAATTTCCAGAAAACGCGAAGGGTAACTCTATCCTGACAAGATTAAAACTTTAGAGTTTTCTACTAACCTCACATGGCATCTCAGAAAGCATTTTACCATGTTCGGGTACGACTTCGGATATTTAGAAAGGATGTCAAATAAGCTAAGGATTATTTGGCTAAATCATGCCAAATGAAATAGTGTCATATGTGATTCACGCCAGAAAATGCCAGAGGTCTGAATCGAATTTAATATCCACCAGGAATCTTTGATCTAAAAGGAGTTGATCTGTGGTGTCCTAAGTACGTACTAGATTCATTTTCAGAGATACTACAATAAGCTTTGTTCTCGATGTCACCTCAGTGCGTCAAAAGAGCAAGATGTATCATAGGAATGACTTAAAATGGTAACTCATAGCTTCCACGTGTGGAATCGAGTCTCAATGGATGTCGGTGGCTGCGCCAAAATAAACATAAAGTCAATCCAGCTGAACTTAAGATATACACAAGATGATAGGAAGTTCTATAAAAGCCCGACCAACGAGAAGGGAGGTAAAGTCTCTCATATCCTCGCGTGAAGAAGATCAAACATTCGAAGTTTCCGAAACTACGTACCTTCGATTCGGCCAACGTTAATTTGACGAAGTCTAGAAGTGAATAAACAATTATTCCACGTATGAAAGATTTAATCGGATATTCTTAACTTACTTTTCTAATATAAACTTATAATATTTTAAAGAATTCTTCAAATAGCAATATCTCGCTGCGTATGTTAGAATCCCTCTTACGGAGAGGGGAAAAAATAGGGGGAAAAATAAAAATCAAAGGAGAGCGAAATGAACATTCTACCAGGCACATAATTATATATCATGCTTATATATCAGAGATCCGCAAACGTTTTTGAAAATGGGATTGGCAGTTATTTAAATTTAAAGGCCGCGACAAAATTGAAGAAAAAATTATATATAAAAATAAGAAAAGCCTATATTTTTAATCATTTATCTTAAATTATATTAAATAACAACTTCCATTGTGAATAAATATGAACTTTAATATAATTCTTTTAGTGGGAGCGTTAAAGATGAAGAAGCGATGAAAATGCTGAAATCCATTTTTCCAAAACAATATAGAATCAGACGGTTCAAAGTCTCTGATTTACATCATCGAAATTGATTGTAAGCATTGATCAGTTTCGCCTGACAGATTTAAAATGTGTCATCTTTGAAAAGATTTTCTTACGTTATTTACATATGTTACAACTCGCAAAATACAACAGCTTCTTTTTTTTTCCTTTTTATGTACCGTTTTCCTTTAGGACGTAGGCGATCATGGCTCTCCACTCCCTCCCTATCCCTTGTAGCGCTCAATAAGTTTCGTCCGTCTGCCACCTCCCCCTGACAACGTTCAGTCATCCACTTGTTTAAGCCCGCCAGGTATGTCATGCGCTGTTTTTCCCTGTCTTTCTTTCCTTCTATTCGACCTGCGAGTATCAGCTTCTCCAAGCCCTCCTTTCTCGTTAGGTGTCCCAGAAATTTCAGCTGCTTTTTCCTGATGATAAGTATAAGCTTCCTCCTTGTTTGCATCCTCTTGAAAACCTCATCGTTTCTCACACGCTCGGTCCATGATATCCTTAGCATCCTTCTGTAGAACCATACCTCTGTTGCCTCGAGTCTCTTCTTCATCTTTTGAGGACATCGTCAACATTCGCTGCCGTAAAGAAGGACAGATGTCATGTAGAAGCTTAGTACACTTTTCATTGTTACCAGAGAAATCCTCCTGTCTTGCAATACTCTTTCCAGCTTTTGGAATGCATTCTTGGCCATCCCAATACGTCTTCGGATATCAGCGTCACACTTATCGTCCCCGTCAAAACACTTCCTAGACCACGCCTTCCATTTTACTATACAACAATTTACAATTATGAATATCCAAACTTTAACAGAATTCTTTTAGCGGTATAATTAAAGATGAAGAATCAAGATTCTTTTCTGGGATAAAACTTAACTCAATATTTGTATTCTCTATCATCCAAATTCACTGTAAACGTTGATCAGTTAACCGACGTATACACAAATTTCGAGGCACGGTTGAGTAATGGATAGAGGCTCGGATTGAGGAATCAGAGAGCCGGTTTCGAATTCCAGTCGAATTCATTACATTCACTTACGTTCTAATACCATTGGGAAAGGTATGAATCCTCTTCATCTCCCTTCCAGCTATGTGTAAATAGCAGGACAGAACGGGTTCTATAGCCTTGGATAGCAACTAGTCTACCGCCGAAAGAAATGCAAACCTACTGCGGGAAAAAGCCCGCCACATCAGTCATATATCGAAAGATACATGATCGCCTAACGTATAGCACATAACTGACCGATGCACAAATTTAAAATGCTTCATTTTTTAAATTTTCTTCTCGCATTAATCTTATTTATGTATGTACAGTTTAAAAAGCACTAAGGTTCTTTTTTTGTATCATGTCCTTTATGAACGTAGGCGATTACGGCTCTCCACAATTTCTTATCCTCTGTGGCTTTCTTAGCAATATTTCTTTTTTACTATCCCTCATAGGCCCTGTCTCACAAACCCATCAGCGCCAAGTCTTATAAAACACCAGCAATAAATAAATTCATTCCCCTATTCAACAATTCCCCATTATGAATATCCAAACTATAATTATTTTAATGGTATAATTAAAGATGAAGACTGTGATTTCAAATTTATGCTTCATGTCATCAAAAGTAAAGGTAAAATTTAATTAGTTAAGACTGACTTATGCACAGCGTTAACAATTTTCATCTTTTGAAAATGTCTGAAATTATTAGGCAAAAGATTTTAAAGCAGAAAATCCTCCATCTGGGATATATTTTTCAAAAGTCATTAAATTTTCTCTCTTTGTATTTTTCTATTCGCAAGGAATTGGCCTTCAGATTTCTAATTGTAGATCTGAAAGAAAGACCTCAAAAATGAATAAACAAAATTCATTTTTTTAAACTTATACTAAAAAATAATGTTATAGTCTATTCCTTGTGATCTATGGGTTGAATAAATTATCAATGCTGCTTGGATTTGGCCAACATGGCGTATCTTGCCGACACCAATCATATATCATCATCAACATCATCATTTTATCAAATTTTAATTTAAAATAGGGATGATATTTTATACATCATCTTTTACATTCAAATTGGTAAAATTTTAAAAGAAATCATAATTAATAATTCTTTATTCGATGGCTTATTCGGATAAATATCGCGTCTCCTTTTAAGCCTTTATACTTTCCGTCTTTCCACGGTTGCTGAAGCAACAAACATATAAGAGCTTGAAAAAAAATCATTGAACCATAAAAAAATGTTTTAATCTCAGGACTAAAAAGACATGACTTCCCTCCTGACATAATATTGAATTAAAAACCATTGGTTCCCTGTCTCATAGTCGAAACAATTGCTTATTTCTAGTTAGGCCAAAGGTCAGTGATCAAAATGCTGTGAGAAACAAGATTGATCGATTGATTTGTTTTTTGACGGCTTATCACAGGTTATTTAAAGCCAGGAAATAGGTTTACATTGTAACAATTTGTGGGGGTGTAATAATGAATTATTGATACACATCCTACTAATTAACCCATAGCTGGGGACATAAGAAATGATTCATATCTTTCCGAAGGATATTTGCTCGTAACGGAATATAACGAACCCGACTGGAATTGGAACTCCGTCCTCCAATTCCAAGCCTTTACTTTCAACCGTACATCCAAGCATGCAGTAACTGGTATTCTAAAGCGGTCACCCATTTAGCTACTGATCGGGTTCAACGTTGCTTAACTTCAGTGATCGTACTAAAACAGGCACTTGGACGCGATACTGCCGTAGGATGAAAAACAGTATTTCAGTTGATTATTTTAAGATGGTAGGTTTTCTGCACTTGAATATTTGAGGTTACACAATCTCCCTAGCCCAATCTCACCATTTGTCCTTGTGTCATACTTAGGTATGTTCAATAAATATTGTTTGTGCAAACCTTTTACTTTGGAGATTCGTTACCACCAAAAGAAATTGAAAACGAATAACTTCGTTAAAATACGCTTATCGGTGCACAGCTGACGTTTAAATTCGTGTGAGTTAAATAAACAAGAAATAATCGCCTGAAAAGCGAGGCGGAATAAGAGGGGAAACTTCTGTCAAATCGTGCCGGCGAAATCTTGATTGTTGGCGAACTCGAAATACAGGCAAATATTGTTGAATCATCGATAGAATTTCGGTGAGTTCTAACAGCCCTTCTTCGAGTTTCATTTAATTCTTCAGGCTCTGATTAGAGTTCTAAAGTATACAATAACCTTTCTTTCTTCCTTTCTTCCTGTCCCTTCTCTCCCCCCGCCCTCTCTGTCTCTATCTCTTTGTCTCTATCTCTTTGTCTCTATCTCTCTGTTTCTATCTCTCTATATATCTATCTATCTATCAATTTATCTATCTGCGGTGGGAATAACAGATGGCAAGTACAAAGAATTATTTCGAGTCGCTTTGAAAGTATCACCCAGCTGCAAAAGAATGCGAATAACATTATTTTTTTTCTTTTAAACTGCTTTCCTATAACATATATATATATATATATATATATATATATATATATATATATATATAATCTGTCACGAGATTCAGTGAAAATATAAAAGTATTTAGCGTTTTATGTTTTATCCTTAAGTCTAGTGTTATCTGAATTATAAAAAGATGTGAATTGTGTGAACATTAATTTAATCTATCTATATATACACGCAAACGTTATTATAGGGGATACTCGTACTTAAAATAGACGCTCATTTTTTTATTTTTAAACTGTAGATATTGTGTCTAGTGGCCTATGCCTTCGAGAAATTTTAATAAAGAAAATGTACCTTCCGTCAAGGATCGAACCTTCGTCCAAATTTATAAGAAAAATCACCGTTTTATCAAATGGGCTTTTTCGCTCGGCTACGGAGAAAAGCACACTTTTTGTATTACACTTAAACAAAAAAAATTCTGAATAATTGATGGATTTATTTTTAATCCAACATTTTCATTACTTCAAACGTTATTATATTGGATACTCGTATTTGAAATAGACGCCACATTTTATTTTTGTTTTAATACAGGTCTCTGTGTGTGTGTGTGTGTGTGTGTGTGTGTGTGTGTGTGTGTGTGTGTGTGTGTTGTTCACTTCTGCTGTGGCCAGGTATTGAACTCACAACTCTTTAGTTCAAGACACTGGATTACTTCAACCAACGCTTTTATCCATGTGTTCTTGTTGGTCGAAGTGCGCGGTGACTTCATCCAAAGAGCTGTGAGTTCAATCCCTGGCCACAGCAGGAGAGTAGAGTTATTAAAGGGAAATAACTGAAACTGAGATATCCAGAAGAGACATGGCACGTAGAACTAGAACAATCTACGAAATGAAGGGTGGACGAAATAAAATGCTTGGTTCGAAGGTCGGAGTGTACATCGACCGGAACGTCGTGAATATGACAATAAAGATAAGAACAATCGTCCGAACAATGTAAATAGTGTTAATAGTTACAATATCTCATCTTAGAAATATAGACAGATCTTTTGATTGTTGAATCATTTAATCAGGTACTGGTTGTATGTTTTCCTTTTGGTTTCTTGCATCCTGTCTTCTTTTTATCGCATCATTTTTTTCCTTCCATGATAACAAATTCTTATTCACATTGGCTATCAAGCTGAACGATTAAATTTTAGATTCCTGTGTTGTCCTCTTTAGTTGAACCTAGTATCTTTTTCTTTGACCACCAGAATTTGCTCTGGGGTGCCTTTATTCACCATTTGTCGAAAACGTTCTCTTTCACGGAATTGGTATCTTGAGGAATTTGTTGGTGATTGCTTTTCCTTCCTGATGCCTCAGATTGATGACAAGTTTGATTGATAAAATATTTCTAGGTTCTTGATGGTAGGACCAAACGGAATCTGTATTTCCATTCATAGAACAATGTGTGCTGACAATTACTCTACTTGATATATCATAATTTTTTATTTTTTGTTTTTTAACGACAAGCCGCATTTATGAAAGACTTTTCTTTGGAGTTTATTCTTTAAATTCGCTGTAAGAAACATTCAGTTGTTTCGAAATGTTGCCGTCAACATTGGCATAAGTGTTCAAAATGCTTCGTCGACGGGGGAAACTTGCAACTTGTTCAAATGATTGTCCGTGAATCTTAATGACAAAATGTTTGAAAAAATTACCGGATGGTGTTTGTGCTAATATCTTCGACTTGGCGACATTCACATCTACAAAAAATGTTCGTTCGGCGTCGATAAAAGTGTCTGAAAATGTTTGTAAATTCTCTGATGTCAGTTTGGGGAAAGTATTTCCGTCTGCTTCTTTTTTTTTTTTTTTTTTTTTTGCATTTTTTCGCTTTCATTCGTGTCAGCAGATTTCTTTAATTCAATCGAAATGACATGAACGAATTCAGTTCTTCAAATAAAATCCTCTCGTTCAATATTTTATGGATTTTTTACATGATTTTATTTTTTTCTTCTTTCTTCCATACCTTCTTTCCTTCTTTATTTCTTTCCTTGTTGTTTTTTTTCTTTTCTTTTCTTTTCTTTTCTTTTCTTTACTTTCTTTCTTTATTCTGATTTTGTAACTTTGCCTTTGTCTTTTTTTTCTTTCTTTTTTTTTGTCTTTCATCCTTCCGTCTTTCTTTAATCTTTTTTATCTTTCTTTCCACTCGTCTTTCTTTCTTTCTTTCTTACTTTTTCTTTCTCATCTTTTATTCCTGTCTTTTGCTTTCAATCTTCCTTTTTCTTACATCCACATTTTCATTCCTTTCGCTCTTTCTTTTCATTTTTACATTTCCTTCTTTTTTTCTTTTCATCTACTTCTTCGACTTTCATTTCTTCTTTTCTTAATTACTTTTATCTTTCTTTCTTCTTGACTTCGTCTTTTATTCGTTTTCCATCTTACCTTCTCCTTCTTTTTTCTTCATCTTTCTTTCTATTTTTCCTCCCTTCTTTCTTTCCTTCCTTTCATTCTTTCCTTTTCCTTTATCCTTCTTTCCCTTCTTTCTTTCTTTCTTTCTTCAGATTTTTGTTTTTCGCGTTGTTTTTTTCTTTCCATCTGTTTCTTCCTTCTTTGCATCTTTATTCGTTTATTCCTTTCATCTTTCCTTCCTCCTCTTCTTCTTCTTTCAGATTTGTACTGATTTCATTTTGTCTGTAAACTCTCGTTTCTTTTCCTCTCCCTCCAAATCCTGCCTTCGTTTTCATTGAATCTTTCAAAAAGATAACTTACTAAATCCTTTATTGATCGAAACCAATGATATGTCTGAGGATTTAACTCGATCTCTTCATTTTCCAACTTTGGAAGTTCATTTTATGTTTTTTTCTGGTCGCAAGAACTACTCGCTGTTTGATTTCCTCCAACAAAACATTCCACACAAAATAAACCGCCTGAAATCGTTTCCGATACACAAATTTCGTTTTCAGTTGATCATTTTTTAATTGAATAATTATTTACAATTACTACGAACGAATCGTCTGCAAAGACGAATAGTCATCAAACAACAAAAGATATTTGACCAATGAGCATTTGTAGAATAAGTGACTAGAGTGTTAGTCTCATATGTAAATTATTACCTAATGGGTGCTCAATGAATATCGCCTTGTGCCACAAATAGACCACCTCGACAGGTACGTTCTATTTGATGAGAAAATAGTAAATTATTTATTTAAATATTCCAAAAGTAAAAAAAAAGGATAAATCACTTCAGAGAAGATAATTTAATAAGCAATATTGTTTGCTGTTAGAAGAAATTTTAAAACAAATATAAAAGTAATTTTAATGATTTTCAGTATTTAAAAGATTCAACAATTAAAAAAAAGTATATACCAAAAAAGTCTATTATTTTATACTTTACATGGTTTTGATGGGCTTTCCTTTTGGTATCTATACTTCAAAAATTGAACTACAATACTAGATTGGCTAGTAGGTCTCATCATTTTACAGTTGAAATGGTTAAAAGTAACCGTATTTTCTATGCTAACAGTTTCGCACTTCTTGCTTATGGAACTCTGTTCCGGCCTCTTGATTTCATGTCAACTGTGATCTTCAAAAATTTAAATGTAATGTTAATCGTTACCTTTTGTTTTCTTAATTCCTTTTATCTCTCTCTTTAATAATGTTTTCTTTCTTCATATTACCCCACACTCAGTAATCCACTGCGTCTTAGTATGTTTATTGCATTACTTGGGGTGAAATGATTAAAAAAAAAAAGTATAAATAAATAAATTTAACATGACGTCGAGATGATTTCGCATTAATATTTTGAATGATACACAACTTTTCTTTAGATTTTCAAAATTAAAAAATAAATTGACTTAATTTCTTTTCTATTCTGTTGTAATTTGAGTCATTTTTTCTTCAATCCTTCATATTAAAAAATGGCCGTCGAATGTTTAGGATGTAGAAACAACAAAATCATTAAAATAATTATTCACAATGCACAAAGGACCAAAGATAACGTTAAAGATTGATTATTTGTTTTCACGCATGTAAAATAACCACAACAGCAATTGTAATAGTAATTCTCAATTACTTTATTCTTAGTACAAACGAGATAAAAATACAAAATATATATATATATATGGCCACTGATCACTCAGCTCTGTATATAACACTGAGCGAGTTAATTTATCTCTGCCTGTGGAGGTCTCCTATTATCTAATGAGACCTTACATTTCTGATCTACAATGCGAAATTGAAGAATGCTTAAAAATTATCAGGAGAGACAACTTCATTTGAAAATAATATGAAATGTTTTTATCTGAAATTGCAAGAAAGCCTTTAAGGTAGATATGATGGTAAAACTCTGTTTCATTTCCACAGAACAACTCTATCTGCACCTTTGTACCTGACGTCTCTGAAGGATCTTCATTGTATTGCCAAAGCATGGCGTAGGCAATTATCTTTCGAGTGGGTTGCGAGAAAATGTCGTTTATATGACAAAGGATGATCACAGGAAACACCTTCGCCTGACAGGAAGATTCAAATGAACTTATTAAAATATATGAACCGGGAGAGTTAATCTGCGATAATAAACATAGATAGATAGATAGATAGATAGATAGATAGATAGATAGATAGATAGATAAATAAATAATGACTAATCCAAATATGAGCAAACTGAAATGAACATATATATACAGATGTAAACAGGCTGAAATAGATAGATAGATAGATAGATAGATAGATAGATAGATAGATAGATAGATAGATATGACAGTATTTATACATACACGTCTCTTCATATATATATATATTTGTAACAAAGCAAACAAATTCGATTTGAACAATTTCAATCTTTACTTCCACACCACTAGCATCCACGTCTGTCTTTATTGACCAATAGAAATGAATAGGAGGCTTTATTTTCGGAGCGACCTTCGTATTTTAAAATGTCATTTTCAGTACAATTCAATAATACGTTTTGCTTTAGATGCTATACTGGCGGTTGAAAGATTCTGGAAATTTCGAAGCATGATTTTTAAACCAGATCTCAAAAGCCGTTCAAGATGTTCGCATTGAAATTAAACAATATCGAATTCTCAAAATCTGTTTAAACGTTCCACAGGTGATGGCGTGAAATAAATCCCAAAAGTATGTGAGAGTTTCTTTCAAACACAAACTCAAGAAAAACCCGATTACCAACAATCAAAAGATTTTAGAAGAGAGAGAATCATTAAAAGATTCTATATAGATAGTATTAAATTGATTGATTGATTTGTTTAACGGCATATCAACACCTTATGGGTCATTTAATGCCGAAATTTAATTTTCTTGGGAGCTTTGAAGTAATAAAAATATTATAGGTTATTCTGCTTTTGTAGTTGACTGCATGGTAGATGATACTCAGCTTTTGTGCATATACATGGACATAATTACTAGAGGTGGTGATATCCGTGTTTTAAGTTGTAGTTTTGTTGAAGTTATATTTTGCAATACAGTTTGAATTCTTTAAGAAATTTTAGGATATTAAAAGGATAATGCCGAAATCTAAATATTTTGATCATATTTTTATGGCTTCAACTACAGATTGTTGGTCATTTTGTTATGTAATTTATTGTTAGTAATTCTGCTTGAAAAATGCATTGTTGCTAATTTTAGTATAAATATGTATAGTTAATAATTTTAGGGCATATAATAATGTTATATACTTTCATAGTGTTTGGGGGTTTACTATTTGCCCATAGCTGGAATGCTAACAAATGATGCCACCCCGTGTCAGGGTGGACCTGGGAATAACATTAATTAAGGGGTGGTTATACGCTCTTCAAATCCTCCAATCTTCCGATCAGAGGCCTTGCTGCCGAGTGTAGTTTATCGTCATACCCAGGACTAAGAGTATTAAAAAAAATTATAAAGCTGATTAAAAACTATAAATTTTTTAGACACTCCAATTAAATATTGATTTTTTTTTAATACTTTTGGACTCTTCAATATATTATGTCAGATGTTTTCGGACTTTTCACCAATATTTTTGCGACTCATCAAAGAAAAACCGATTTTCCAAATCCAATATCAAAAAAAGAAGATTTCTTCCATTCCGATGTCATATTTTATCTTCGTTCTTCACCAGAAAATGAAAGATGAACTTTTTTCTTTCTTTCTCCTTTCACATATTTGTCAAGAGAATGTTGACAGAATTCATCGTAATCGTCTTTTGAAAGAAAAATGATGTTGACAACGTTTATGATACCCAAACCCAAAATTTGGACATTGATATTCAGGCCAAGGCATTTCTTCTCGAATGATTCACTTAATCTCTCGAAGAAAGGACAGTCTTGTTTGCATCAAACCTATTTTGTTTGGCCAAATATATGTTTCTTCTTTATAGCGCACAGTCGTCATCACTGTGAACTTTTAACGCTGATTTCTAATATCAGTTTATAATGTGATCATAGTTTCCCGGCAAATCTCTAAGCAGGTCAATTAAAAAAAGAAAGACCGTTAAAATGAAATAAAATTACGTACAATGATTGGATGGAAACATTTAATTCGAATAAGGACATAAGGAAAAACAAATTCCCAATATTCTTAAAGTGTACCATGATTGAAAATTAATAAGCTCGCTTCAAAATGAACTTACAAAGATCAATGGAAAGTGCAATGCTATGGATATAAAATACAAAACCCTTAAGAGATAGTAAAGGGTCAAATGGATCGAAGAAGATACCACGATAAACAGATATCATAGAAGTGATAAAACGAAAAAATGGAGGTGCTCAGGACACATAGTGAGAAGCAAAGATAAATTAATTAATACAGCAGATGAATTAAGTAATACTAGTTATCTCCCTTAGCCTGGTCAATTGAATGAGAACCGGCGTCTCCCCGTGAGAAATGAATAAGCTGTTCAGTTCGAAAATCTGAAAATGTTACAGAATATTATATGGCTATGATAATTGTAATAATAATCGTTTCTTCATAAGGAAACATTCGGCATACATTGTCCGATCAGCCAGTGCTACTAAAGTTATGCTTTTCTTCACTCCCTGGCCATCTGGTCAAAGTTTAGCATTCGTCGGTTGAAATTTATAAAATCTTTCACCTTAAATAATTTTTCTTGAAAATCGTTTTCTCAAGTCCAGTAGCTGCTATCGCTCTTTCTAGTATTGATTTTGATTTCCTTGCCAACCTTTTATTTGAAGTAGTGTGGAACGCCAACATCTTGATTATACCATTATTTTCTCTTTGAGTTACATGTGATATTCATTTTATCTGTTGTTGCTGTTGAGCCTCAAATGATTTGGTTTTTGTTATTTGGTACAGCTGTTAGTCATTCTGTAGTGCCAATCCACAATGTTTGAAGAATGGCCTTTGCTAAGATCCACAAGCAACTGAAAAACAATCGGAATATAAAATGGTTAACATGTTACGCTTATAACAACCAAGTTGGGGATACTTCTGAATAAATCTGTGTAAATAATAATAATAATTCCTCATCTTAGAAATCGTGACTAAATGAGCTGAGTCAAAAGAAAAGTAAACTAAAAATTTTATTTGTTTCATTATTTTAAATATTTCGAGATTTATAAACAAAAAAAATAGGATCGACGGAATAACCCTTTATCATTGAACTTTTTCATAATTTTAACACAAATTTACATATGCCATCCAAAATGATGATGATGGCCTAAATATAAAATTAATATGTTTAAAAATCTTTCTTTTATTCTTACGGACGTGTTGCTATCTGACTTTTCTAAAGCAAAAAAAAATAACTCAAGTATAACAAAAAGTAAACACTTCACACATTGTGTACTACATAAGTTGACAGAAAATTAACGAGGCTTGAACAATGAAATTTTAGTATATGTCTATATTTCTGAGATGAGGTATTATGTACACTATTTACATTATGCGGACTATTGCCCTCATCTCTGTCGCCATATTTATTACAACGTTTCGGCCTTTCAGTATCTGTCTATATTTCTGAGATGAGGTATTATGTACACTATTTACATTATTCGGACTATTGTCCTCATCTTTGTCGCCATATTTATTACGACGTTTCGGCCTTTCAGTATCTGTCTATATTTCTGAGATGAGGTATTATGTACACTATTTACATTATTCCGACTATTGTCCTTATCTTTGTCGCCATATTTATTACAACGTTTCGGCCCTTCAGTATCTGTCTATATTTCTGAGATGAGGTATTATGTACACTATTTACATTATTCGGACTATTGCCCTCATCTTTGCCGCCATATTTTTTTACAACGTTTTGGCCGTTGTACACTCCGGCCTTCTTCAGGTGGTTGGAATGTCGAACTGAACCCTTTATTTCGCTCACTGGGGTAGACTGTTCTAGTTTCACATGCCATGTTTGATGGATGTCAGTTAACAGTTATCTCCTGTTAATTCCTCTTTCCAAGTTCTCCACTGCCTTAAACTCACACTCTTTTGGGTTCTGTCACTGGATCTAACCAACGCATTCATCCATTGTGCTATGTGTCTTTAAGAGACATGTACACCACTCAGGACAACTGCCTTGTGGACGAAAGCCATGGCTGGTGAATTTAGTGACACAGTAATTGTTCAATCCCTGAGCAAGGCCAGTGCAAACGGGACAAGCAATAACTAAGTTAATTGTCATCGGAATGAAAATAAAAGTTTCATTTCGAAATTCCCCGAAGGTTACTTGTGTTGACGAGCATCTCATGAAACTGGAGAACACAACGCCGGAAAGTTCGTGATAACAACAACAACAAAGACGTGGACAATAGTCTACATATAAGTAATGTAGATTCATATCATTTAAATATGGAATAATGCTATAAATATTAGAGCCATTAAATAAGATGTTGGAAATGCGATGAAAGTGGGGGAACGAACGAAATAAGAACCGGAAGTATATTTTTGGTACTTATCTTAAAGGGTATTCCTTAATTAACTTTTTTTTTCTTTTAGGATTAATTGTGAATATTTACTTGATTTATTTCCAGGAAAATATATCAGAAAATGGTATTAAATGCGAGAATTCTAAAAATGTATGAGAAAATGAATTTACGTTTTCACCGTGAAGGAATGGTCATAAATATCTCAGAAGTTAAGAATTAAAATGATAATTTATAGACAAAAAATATATATTTGATTTCCAGTGTGCTTTCCGGTTAATAAATTATTCGAAATTGAATTCAAAAATCAAGTTAATTCTTCAGATATCAACAAATCCCAAAATAACGCAGATCTTAAATCGGAATTTGAAGTCAATCGTATCAAAAGTTTAAACTCGTGAAAATTTAGGTATAAAAGAAATTTCAATTATTCTCAATTCAAATGAATTATGACACAAATTTACAAAAGTTATTTGGGAACATTTCCAAAAGCCATAGCTTTACTATAAAAGCAAAGAGTAACAACGCATATGCACGAAATTAAAAATATAAAAAAGCGACAATTTTCCCATCGCACCGTCTATCAATCTATCTTTCTCTCTCACTCTGTCTCTCTCTCTCTCTCTCTCTATATATATATATATATATATATATATATATATATAAAGAAATAGAGTCTTCAGGTGTGTTATATTTATGGGAGAAGTGCTCAATATCAAAAATAGAACATGTGTAAATATAAAAGTGAACATTAAAGTCGACACTTACAGGCGACAGGCTGTTTCATGCTAGACGCAATCGTCAGGCCGCGAGTGTTGTTTTTTTCTCGGATATTTATATATACGGGTCAGTGGTGCATTATAGGTAGTCTATTTTGGCGGTTATTTTGCCGGAAGTTGTTTATTTATTTATTTATTTATTTATTTGGGTTAATTTATTTTGCTTGTTTTTTATTTTATTTTTTTTATTGGGGTTATACATACATACATACATACATACATCAATCTACCCTGGTGGACGAAAAGGGTTCAGTTCGAAATTCCAATCTTTTGAAGATAGCCGGAGCATACAACAGCCGAAACATCATGAATATAGCAACGAAAATGAGGACAACAGTCCAAATAATGCAAATAGTATAAACAATTACAATAATATAAATTAAATTAAATAATTACAGAAATATAGATAGATAAATTTAAAATATAAAGTATGCATCAGTCAAAGTAAATAACAATCTTCCCTGTTTTTTTTTTGTTTTTTTTTTTCTTTTCTTATTATCACAATGTTCCGGCATTTATCAGGAGCTTGCCGAGCCGGCCACATTCATGGGATTTTGAAATGATCTACAGGGGTAGGTTATTCTTGTTCTGTTGACCATATCTTGGGATATCTCGTCTAGTTCTAATTTAGTACTGATTAGTTATTGTTCGCCCTCGTTCCACTAAATCCAAGTCTGCACTAACCGTCCCAGACATTGAATACACAATTACTATCACAAAATCCACGGGTCAGCGCTTTAATCCATTAAGCTAATCCGTAAGTGCAGAACTTGAAACCTTAAACTTAATCAACCTGCTGATGAGGCAGCTGATGCTTGTCACCATTGGCTACATTCACCGAGACTTCCCTTTCCTAAAGCTGCTACTTTTGAAACTTGCTGTCAATTATCTATCATTACTAACGACTCCCTTATCGTATTTATTTCTATGCTTGACCTACTAAGGAGATCCTCATAACTAGAATATGCGCTGTTTCTTTCAGACGCCTTCTCTGTCTAATATTTTACTATATTTACCAAGAGTTGATTACACTTTTCCCTCCAGCTATGTCAGATTTGATTGTCTCATTCCGAATTACGGCTTTTTGTAATTCATCTTTTTCGAAATGTCGTAATTTGGAGATTATCCGTTTTCTGAAACGTGTACCCGATTCTACACAAACCTGTATCACTATAGTCAAATTACCTGCGTGGGGAGTTGAACAGTTCAATACTAAATGTGACATGTTGGGCCCTCATGCGTCGAAATCGACAAGATATTTCAATTTACATCAGGTAGTTCTGAAAGTTCTCAGCTAAGTTAAGAAAGGATTTCTAAGTGAATTTTGGTCAGATTTAGGGAAGCGGGGGGCAGGCTGAGAACTTTTCATCACTCCCTTGTTTATATTACAGGGACATACAAAGTGAGAGAGTGACATCGATAAAAGGGAAGCAATTCATAGCAGAAGACATTTCAGTATTTTCAGTAATCCTCAGTAGATATCATTCGTAATTATCAAAGCCAATGTTCCTTTTTTTTTTTTTCTAATTTCCAATTCAAAAGTAATATTAATTAACCAACGGCTAAATTCAGACGTTTCAGAATAATTTATGAATTCATGAATCTCGGTTCATCTGTTAAGGGCAAAAATACTTTTTATGACAAACGTTTCTCAAAGTCATCCTCAGCAAAAATTCAGAGAACAAATCAAGTGAATCAAAACCCCTGGAAAAGTTACAAATTGTCAGCTTGTTGAGAAAAGATTTATGATTTTGATTTGATAAAATTTCTTGCCGGAATTGAAGATAAATGACGAAATAAAGTACCAGCTTATTAAGGTAGAAATACAGCGCGTCTAGAAAAGGAACATATTCAGAAACACGGTGTATCGCGACATCGACATAATCATTTAAAGAAAGACGGTGTGTCTCGATATAAATATTTTTAGGAACACAATGCGTCTCGTCATAAAAAAATTTTAGGTAAAAAAGGCCTCACTACATAAATATATTTAAGAACTCAACATTAGCATTTTTGGAAAACACTGTGTCTCGACATAAAATTTATTTGGAAAGCAATGTTTCTTGTCAGAAATATTTTTAGAAACACAATGCGTCTAGACAGAAATATTTTTAGAAACACAATGACTCTGGACGTGTACATTTTGAAGAACACAAGGCCTCTCGACATAAACAATTTTAGAAGCACAAAGCCTCTCTACATAAACACTTTTAGGAACACAATGTCTCCCGACAAACATTTTTAGGAACTTAATTCGTCTTGACACAAGCATTTTTAGGGGCACAATGCCTCTCGACATAAACATTTTTAGGAACTCAATGCCTCTTGACATCAAAATTTTTCGGGACAATGCCTCTCGACGTAAACATTTTTAGGAGCTCAATGCCTGTTGAGATGTTGTGAGTTTCCCGCGTGTCGGTGTATTAATCAAGACAAACACAGTTGTAGAGGAAAATACTAGTATATTTGTAAAAGCAATTAACAATAGAGTGATTAGTAGAACGAAGGTTGGTTAGTACGAAACAATAGCCAAAGTCTATAGTCCAACGGTATGTAACGGGTAAGCTTATCGGGACTGCTGACGCTCTGTCTCTCGCTCTCTCTTCCTCTCTCTAGAGGTGACTTATATAAGAGGGACCAGTCCATTTCTAGTTAGAAGGTGGGTGCGCCTCAACACCCCCCCCCCTAAAATTTTTTTTTTTTTTTCTCTTTTTACATTGTGAGAAAAAAAAATTAATATTTTTTCCTTTTCGGGTCTATTATTAAATTTTGTGTCGCTTTACGTTTTCTTGCAGATCTGCGTTGTTTCTGCTCAGTCTGCGGTATTTGCAGGTCGAACGTATCAAACAATTCGTGTAATTCGTCTTCTTGTGGAGTTACTTCCGATTCGTCGGTCTTTTTTTAGTAGATCTTTAAGGGGAGCTCGTAGAATGTGGAGGTCTGGGATAAAGTCCTGGTAATATGACACCAAGCCTAAAAACTTTGTAGGGATTTAACATTCTTTGGCTCAGGCATATTTTTTATTGCTGAAGCTCGACTTTTATCTGGCTTTTTCCCTTTATTCACTATATGTCCCAGATACTTGATCTCTTCCAGGAGAAAATCGCATTTGTTTTCTTTCACTCGAAATCCATAGCTTCTTAACCTTTCGAAAACTTTGCGTAAATGGTGTTTGTGTTCATCCACCGATTCACTTTTCACAAGTATATCGTCGAGATATGCTATCGTGTAGTCTAACCCGGATAACATCGTATCCATAATTTTCTGGAATATTGAGGGTGCTGTCTTCACCCCGAACGGTAAACGTTCGTATCTGAACAAGCCTTTATGTGTGTTAATGTATAGCAACTTTGAGCTTTCGTTATCCATGGGTACTTGCAAGTATGCCTCGCTAAGATCTATTTTCGAAAAGATTTTACCGCCATTTAACTTTGCGAACACTTCTTCGGGACTTGGTAGTGGATAGTGATACTCTTCTATTGCGTCGTTTAACCCGGTTGAAAAATCGGCGCAGACGCGAATTTCGCCCGACTTCTTTACGTAGACAGCCGGAGCTGCCCAGTCACTGTATTCCGTTTTCGAGATCACACCAATTCTCGTTAGTCTTTCGAGTTCTTGGTCAATTTTCTCAAATGCGGCAAAAGGGATGCTACGCTTTTCTTTAAAAAATTGGTTGAATATTTTTCTTCAGCTGTATTTTTGCTGATGCTTCAGTGCAACGTCCAAGTCCTTCAGCGAAAACTTCGGGGAATTCCGTTTTCAATTCTGCTTGTAGATTTTTTATATTGTCTTTGCTTTCACTAATGTTGTTGCAAAAAGAACTAATGGGCACGTCCCATAGGTTGAACTTAGTGATTGCGTCAGTCCCAAACAGGTTGTTTGTGTTTTTCATTACAAACATTTTCATTTTTATCGACTTATTGTTGAAGGTTATATTTACCCATATTTCCCCTTCAAATTTTATTTTTTCCAGTTACCGTCCTGGCTATTTTGTTGGACTTTAGCAACGTTGGTTTTTCTAGATTTTTCCATGTTTGAGTGTTAATGATGGAAATGTCAGATCCTGAATGTAGTTGCATTTTTACCTTCTTGTTGTACATTTTTACATGAAGGTATTTTCGAATATTCAGGTCTTGATCTTCGTCTGACTTGGTAACTTTCACTCGACTTCTGTTTAGTTTTCTACACTTGGACATCTTATGTCCTACTTTTTTGCAATTTCTGCAAGCTTTATTTTTATATGGACAGTCATTGTACCAGTGCCACTGGCCACATCCATAACATGCACTCGGAGGTTGTTTTTTTTTTCTATAGTCTGTTCGTTCTTGTAGTAGTATACCACTTCCGTTCCGGCGATGGAGAACTGAAACGAGTCTTCCTATTTACTTTCTTCACATTTGCGATAGCAGTTTCTTCTATTTTTTCTGAATCTTGCTTAATGCTTACGCATTGCTGACAGTACTCGGCTAGCTTTTGTAGTGTCATGTTTTGGTCATTTTCTAGTTTTGCTAAAAATGCGTCTTCGCATTTCACTATCTTTTTTAGAGACTAAGCCTAGCACGAATATTAGACACTTGAAATTATCTGCCGATAATTCGGACAAGCGAAAATCGTCGCACGTCTTATTTACGATTGATGCGAACGTCGTGTAATCTTCCTCCTCGCTTTTTTGGATATTCAGGCATTTCCACCTTTTGTGAACTAATGAAAATCTGGGATTAAAAAGCTCTTTTAATAATTCAATTGCTTCATAGAATTTTAAATCTGTCTTTTTGGACAATATAAAATCTCTGAATTTGTTGTGTTCTGCCGTTCCCAGTTTTCGTAGTAGTAATCTTATTTTTTTCTCGTTTGTCCATGTTCGGCAGTCAACTTCATAAAAATCCTGATATCTATGGTAGTATCTTTCGAAAGTCTTTTCCTCTTCTGGGTTATAAGTAAAACTTTCGATCGTTGACCATATTGTGTCTTGGGAAAAAATATTTTCATCCGAGTCTTTCTGCTTGGACAGACTAGCTTTATGAATAAGTTCAGCCATTGCTAACTGTTTCTCATTTTCTTGTATTTTGTGTAGCTCCAGAAATCGTTTTGTGTTTTCTTCCTTTTGCTCTTTCTGAAATTTAAATTGCTCTTTCTGAAAACGTTCTTCACTCTCTTGCTGTCTTTGCATCTGATACTTAATGAGTTCCGGCATAGTTGATTGAAATTGCTCCATGATTATGTATGTATAGGGAAAAAAGAACAATTATGTGCGTTTTTTTTTTTTTATCTCTCTGAGGGGGGCCAAAAAATTAATCATTCTCTGGCACGACAATTTTTTTTTTAGCACAAAAAATTGTTTATTATAGCTTCCAATTTAATCAATAAGCTAATGTCTAACTTAGTTTTTTCTTTTTGTCGATAACTTGCAATACTTTGTTGTAAGTGCTTGAATTCTTTTTAAATTTTCCCGTGTTGGAAATCGGTTCTTATTTCTGTTCGAAGCCACGTCGACACTGTTGAGATGTTGTGAGTTTCCCGCGTGTCGGTATATGAATCAAGACAAACACAGTTGTAGAGGAAAATACAAGTATATTTGTAAAAGCAATTAACAATAGAGTGATTAGTAGAACGAAGGTTGGTTAGTACGAAACAATAGCCAAAGTCTATAGTCCAACGGTATGTAACGGGTAAGCTTATCTGGACTGCTGACGCTCTCTCTAGAGGTGACTTATATAAGAGGGACACAATGATTCACGACATAAACATTTATAGGAACACAATGCCTCTCGACATAATCATTTTTAGGACACAATGCCTCTCGACATAAGCATTTTTAGGAACTCAATGCCTCTTGACATAAGCATTTTTAGGGACACAATGTCTCTCTACATAAACATTTTTCAGAACACAATGCCTCTCGGCATAATCATTTTTAGGAACACAATGCCTCTCGACATAAACATTTTTAGGAACACAATGCCTCTCGACATAAACATTTTTAGGAACACAATGCCTCTCGACATAAGCATTTTTAGGGACACAATTTTTCTTGACATAAACATTTTTAGGAACACAATGCCTCTCGACATAAGCATTTTTAGGAACACAATGCCTCTCGACATAAGCATTTTTAGGAACACAATGCCTCTCGACATAAGCATTTTTAGGAACACAATGCTTCTCGACATAAACATTTTTAGGAACACAATGCCTCTCGGCATAAACATTTTTAAGAACACAAAGCCTCTCTACATAAACATTGTTAAGAACACGATGCCTCTCAACATTAACATTTTTAGGGACAAAATGCCTCTCGGCATAAACATTTTTAAGAAGAGTATGCCTCTCGACATAAGCATTTTTAGGAACACAAAGCTTCTCGATATAAACATTTTTAGAGACACAATGCCTCTCGACATAAACTTTTTTAGGAACTCAATGCCTCTTGACATGAGCATTTTTAGGGACACAATGCCTCTCTACATAAACATTTTTAGGAACACAATGCCTCTCGACACAAACATTTTTAGTGACACAATGCTTCTCTGCATAATCATTTTTAAGAACACAATGCCTCTCGACATAAGTATTTTAGGGACATGTTGTGTTTCGACATAAGCATTTTTAGGAACACAATGCGACTCGACACAAATACACCAACTTAATAATTATAAGTGAGAAATTACAAAAAAAAATATGGAATTGGAATGTGACCCACGAAGTCGATTAGTATCACCTGACTCCTCTAGTTATCATGATTTGGCACGATACTGTGTCAGACATCTGCTCGTTATTGTGTTGGACTTGTTTTCTTGGGTAATCCGGTGTTTTCAATCACTTTTTTGGTAGATAAACGCTGCTGCGTTTTTTTTTTTTTTTTGGATACACAGGTATTTTAACGGTTACTAGCTCTGAAAAAGTAACCAACGGCCAAGTTCTTTACGTTCTCTTTCGCAATAATTCTCTGGGAAAAGTTAAGAAGACATCTCTTCGTTTAGTATTAGGGCAGGGCAGGCGCTCTTGCCGCGATTAGCAACCAGTCTAGGGGAAAACAAATCAACATTCAAAACCATCTTGAAAAGGAATGGATCCATCAGATTACCTTGTCTTGATACGCCAACTACTGCTATGGCAGCTCTACATGCTGCGTCCATAATGGACTCCGGAACTCATATCTAAGTTTCTCTTGTAAAGAAGCTTTTAAAGAAGATAATTTAAATGAGGGTGATATAATGTCTCTTGAAGATCAACTCTGTTTTTTTGCATGCCGAAAACCTTGAATAACTTCGCCACTAGATCAATAAAGATTATCATCCAACCATTATCTGAGGTGACTGGTTTGTGTTGGAGTTCATGCCAGCTAAGTTTAAATAAAGATTTGCAAATAAAATGCATTTCCATAAAATTCTATCTCGTTTTCCTCACAAAAGATTAAAAAGATCAATCGTTTGAATGTGTCATGATTCAACAATTCAGCAACAATATCCACACAAAGACGGTGTTGGGCGACCATCGTGGAAATAACTGAACATGACCACAAAAATCAGAATATTCCAGAAAATAAATCCAGCCCCACACCAGGTAGATGCCTGCCTCAGAATAGTGCCAAATCCTGACACATTTACAATTTTACAGTATACATTTCACCAACGAAACTTGACATGTATACTGTAAAGGTCTGAACTAATGGAATTAGCCAATCAGAACAGTTTCCATGAAAACAGTGATAGATTAGGGATAGGTTTACAACGTTCTTTCTGCGAAGAAAGGAGTTGTAGAGTGGGAAATGACTCATTGCCTGCAAGGCCACATTTATCACTGTCGAAATTGACTTAAAGTTTTCAATGGGTGTTTTTGCGAAACGGTGTGCAGTGACCTCGGCTGTAATTTTGAATTTGTCATGCCAATGCCTCCTCCGTCCAAATAGCTGCTATATTGGTAAATTACTGAACTAATATGACGAGGAAGTAGAATATCCCCCGGGATTCGCTTAATATGAGTCGGACACCAAAAACAATAAGCATATTGCCGGTAGGATGAATCTGCTTATCAAATATTGTACTACTCACATCACCATGGACTGGTGAGGTGAGCACAGAGTACAAATAAAAGAGTACAAATAGGAGAGGACATTTCTCGAGGCCGATCAGCCTAGGCTTACATAATTGTAACATTTTTCCCAGATGCTGAACTTCACAATATCAAGCGGGTATCAATTCTTGCTCAGAACTTTCTTAATAAATTCAATTTCTGAATACAATTTTGTTTCGGAGCATATCTCCAAGGACCAACGGACTAAGGTCTTAAAAAGGTGATTTCTTACTGTCTTGAACAAAAGGAGTCTCACTGAGTATATAAGGCTATGGCGGTTCGTTTCCGGTGCACCGATGTGAGAAATCCTGAATCCGATTTGCGTACCAGGATCTCCAGAAAAGAATGAACCTAATTGTTATCCATTTCACACGTAACATACAGAGCCGTGTGCAATGTGTTTAGTGCTTGATGGAATACCCAGTCTCAACCTCATTATCGGACACACTGAAAATGTCATCAGCATATCTAACATAATTAGATCTTTTTTCTTAATCGAAAGCAAAAACAATAAATATATTTGCTAACGTCGGCTCCAATGGACTTCTCATAGCTATCCCATCTATTTTATTATACATGATCTTATGAAAGCTAAATTCCACACACATGATGTTGATCTCCAAGAAATCCATGAAAACGGCTTCAGAAATAAGAGAAGGAGACAAATATCTACGGTAAAACAAATCATTAGTGCAAATATCAATGAGCGATTGCTGGAATGTAATACGATTGTATCAAGGACTCATTTACTTTTGCCAACTATATGAAGAAGTGTCCTTTCAATGATGAGGATAAGTTTATGTGCGTGTTTGACACCAGACATTCATTCATCTATGTACCATGTTAATATTAGACTAAATACGAAACATTGGATTAAGTTAGAAACTAAATATTTGTGGAACAAAAGAATTATACTTTTATCAATCGGCTATGAACCTACTGGTTTACTTCTGTGTAAGTGAAGGCTCACGTTGTTGGGTTCATATATGTGTGTGTTTGTGTGTGCGTGCGTAAGTATACGTAGTTTTGGAAGTATTTATGTATATCTATATCTGCAGGTGTTTCTGTGCGTTTGTATATATGTGCGCATAGATAGATAGATAGATAGATAGATAGATATTTTTAATCGTTTCACGCCAAACAAGGTGATAATGCCACTAAGATGCAAGTGATTACTGGAAGTGAAAGAGAATGAGTAGACTTTCGAAGGACGCAGAAACTCAACCCCAAAAAGGAAACAGGGAAGAAAATCTCCTACGCTTGTTCAAAAGACCGGAGAGAAGTGTGAACCGGACGATGGGCGAACCTATATAATCGTATTAAATCCGTTTGGGAGTTTGAAATCCACACAAGGGCAGGAAATTATCAGAAATATGTTAACAAATAATATCCATCTTCACCGATTAGACCTTGAATTTTATCGAGTCTGGATGAAATTCAACGTTTAATCGATGATGACGAATATTATTTGTTAATTCTATTTGTTAATTAATTATTTCTTTATTATACTGTACTAAATTTAATACAACCAATCTCGTTGCCCAAAACAACTCTTCTCCGCCAACTAGCATCTTTCAAAAGGCCAACATTATGTATCAATCTAAATGTCCTTTAGAAGATTGTATCTTTGATAAAAAATTTATATATATATATGTAGGAGTTCCACTGAGTGCCAGTGACTAAAATGTCTACCCCACTCCATGTTCTTGCGAGTGAAGGGGATTGTTAACAACCCATTAGGACGAAAAATAAGATCTAGCAAAGGTGGAAGAATTCTAGATGTGTCAGTGGCCAGCTAACCAGAGACGGTGTTTTCATAAACCTCCGTGAAAAAGGCAATGGGAAGCCAATCCACTATGAATATATATATATAGATAGATAGATAGATAGATAGATAGATAGATAGATAGATAGATAGATAGATAGATATAATGTATTATAATGTATTTTAGGCAGTATATTTTCATTCAAGCATATTTCGTTAAATAACTTAAACGTATTATGTCTATTTATTTTAATATATATATATATGTATGCGTGAGTGCGTGTGTGTATCTATTAATGTGTTATTTTGATTGCTGGGATATACCGCTTCCTTAGAATTATTTTTAGAAGTCATGAAAAATAAAGTAAATATACTTTGTTTGGCTTTTACAACCGAAGAAAAAAACATTATCCTAGAAATACACACATAAATTAGTGCGCGTTATATAATGAAACAGGGAAACTGTATCGGCGAAGTGACTAATAATTCTGTGATTTTCCCTCAAAGTAGTTAGCAAATTGTCACTATTTTATTCATATATTATCGATTTATGAATGATCGATTTGTAAAAATGAATAAAGTTATTAAAACTCATCGTTATATATTTTTATATTTAATTTGAAGATTTGAGGTAAGTTTGTTCCAGAAGATATTTTCTATGATTTTCTATGGAATTTTCTAGATTTTCTATGGAATTTTCTAGATTTTCTATGGAATTTTCTAGATTTTCTATGGAATCCTACAGTTTCAAAATCTTTTGTTGTATAGTTTAAGTCTTGAAACGGTTAAAAGAAATAGTTCTGGAAACCTTTATCTCTTTGGCATGCATTTGAAAATCCTTTGAGCTTTGTCTGCAACGAACGTCTTCGGATTGGATTTCCAAAGAACCGCTGGTAGTTTGACAGTTTACCTTGGAGAGAATCAGAAATGAAATCTTGTCTACCAAAAACGTCTAAACATTTGAAAGGAAGGAAAATGTTTGTTTGTTTGTTTTTTTTACGTTCAACTGGTAAAGTTGAAAAAAAAAAAAATATTTGTCCAATGGAATACAGGCATCATAAGAATTAATTTGCACCGAATAAAAAAACGTTTTTAAAAAATTTTTCGTTTTCACGAAATGTTTCTCATCTTTAATTTTTCTTTTATTTACGGAATTTAATTATTTATGGAATTTAATTATTTACGGAATTTAATTATTCCCAAAAAGGCAACAGTTTTTGAAAAGTTCCGTCACTTGCAAAACCTATAAATTCACTAATTAGTTTTCATATCGTATTTTGTTTGCCACTTTCATTTACGAACGGCTTCAGGAGAAAAAACATTTTTCTATTTTGGCTACAGAAAAAATAGTTATAATTTTGAAGCAAAAAAAAAAATCCGTTTTGTGTGAAAAGAACTTTTTTCTATACGTGGATTTAAATTTAAATGCAAACTGAATCTTCTGTCTTCCTGAATCATGTTCTTTTATTGTCCTTTCTCGTTCACTTTCATTCCCAGTAACTCCTGGCATCTTAGTGGCATTATTGTCTTGCTTGGAGTGAAATTAAAAAACAAAAAAAAACGAAACCTTCTGTCTTTGGTAGCCATCCATTTACACAAAATTGTTAGGCAAGTTACTCAATGTTTCCCTCTGATTCTCTTCATATGTCCTGTGGGTGTCAAATTCTCCAAGCCTTCTTTCCTCATTATTCGTCCTAGAAATTTTAATAGTCTCTTTCTGATTCTAAATATAAGTGTCCTTTTTGTTTCCATTTTCTTTAAAATTCCTCTTTGCTCACATATTCTGTCTATGATACTCACAGAATTCAGCATCCTTTTATGGAACTACATCTCAGCTGCCTCAAGTAAACATTTTCCTTTATGAGAAAATAGTTCCAGCATTCACTGCTCTATAGTAGAAATGATATTACACAGCAGTTAAGTTCTCTTTTCGCTGTCTTGAACGAAATTCTCCTGTAAATATTCTGCCTAATCTTTTCTGCAAAGAAAGGATGAAGGGTCGATTTTCATCGGATTAGTTAAGAGAATTAAAACAAAGAAGTTACAACAGACTTTTACCCAGATGCCGAGAGGAAGGCGACGTGAAATAAACTCAATGGCTTGAAAATTCCAACTCAATTACTGTTTGGGATAAATTTCAATCTGCGCCTGTTTGGTCGCATTACCCGTCCTTTTTCAATATTATCTATTTCTAACTGACCCAGATCTCGAAAGTCTATTATAATTGTATTGTTCAAGTGAGCTAACGAAGTATTAAAAACTATTATAATCTATCTATCTCAATCAATTCATATCTATCACAGTCTATTCATATCTATCTCAAACTCTTCATATCTATCTATCTTAGTTTTTTATTTGTATTTATTCATTCATTAGGAGTAGATACCGCTTCACTTGATTTGGTTGGTTGGTTGATTTTGCTTAATGTCATATCAACACTTCTATGGGTTATTTAATGCCGAAATCTAAATATTTTGGACGCAGTTTTATTTTTGAGATAATAATGGTTTAGTGATACAAGTCTTGCTAATTAACCCATAGCTAGGGGAGAGGAGATGGATTCATACCATTTTAAAGTGTATTTTGCTCATAATAAATATAACGAACTCGATTGAAATGGAAACTTGGCTCTCGGCTGAATATTTCTGAGCCATTATCCATTAGACAAACCGCAAATCCAAGCTTACAACACCCGGTATTCCTAAGTGGTCACCCATCTCGGTACTGATCATGCTCGACGTTGCTTAACTTCGGTAATCGTAGGAGAAACGTTATTTTAACATGATGTGGCCATCATTGAGTCTCAATAATAATTCAAGGCAAGGTGCTTCATTGAGAATGCAACTATGTATATGTATTTCTGTGAATTTAAAACATTTCAACTGTTCGTTTTTACTGCTTATGTAGCGTTCTATATTTCAAAGTTCAAAGTTTACGTGTTCTTTTTGTGGTGGGGGTCAATGTAAAGGGAGTAAATTTTTATTTTTGTTTATGCGTATATAATAATTTTTTTTTTTCATAAGCATTTAAGGACTTTGTTGCTTTACTCATAGTTGACTTTATTTATTTTGGGATTTAACTCTCTTATATAAAGGGCTTCAAGGATTTTTAGTTTTTGTTTGTTATTGTTTTTATGTAATATAGATGTATGTTCAACTAATATCCGTCTAAACTGTGAGTGTGGACTTGAGTGTTCCTTTAAGTGCTGATGTATTGAGCTATGTTCAGCCAAATGAAATGTAAGTCTTTTTGTTAGCACTGTCCTAGTAAAGCCAACGTACGTATTAACATTTTTATCAGAGATACAATCTCCTAAAGGACATTTAAATTGATATATAATGTTGGCCCTTTGAAAGATGCTAGTTGGCGGAGAAGAGTTGTTTTGGACAACTAGGTTGGTTGTATTAAATTTAGTACAGTATATGATTAATTTTATTTTTTTACTTGGATTAGTGGGAAATATATTAGTGTCATGAGTTTTTTAGAATGTTTTCCTCCTGTTAGTAGTTGGAATGTATTTGATTACGATATAGTAATTTGATATGTTTAGAGTTATTTGATGATGTATTGATTTTTATTTATGTTAATATTCCTATAGCTTGTCTAATTTTTCATCAACAATGCAATTAGGAAGTCAATATAAATGAGGGGTTGTTTAATATTATTTTAATTCAGCGTAGAAAAATTTTTTTTATTGAAGAATTTGATTTGGGCACGGTTTATTAAGTTTCGTATAATAGATATGTCTAAATTATTTAACCAAACGTGTTTGAATGAAAATATGTTGCCTATATATAGACAACACACACACACACACACACACACACACACACACACACACACACATATATATATATATATATATATAATGTGGATAGGAATTTGTCGTTTATACAATTTATTTAAAGACCAACAAAAGATATTTGTTCAGAATTTTTTTATTATTCTACATTTAGGTTCAAATTTAGACATAAATTGTCCAATGTCTGACTAATTTCAGCTATCGTCAGTAATGTGCAAAACTTTGGTGATGCCTTGGTTGTATGCTCCTAAGACTCAAGTAAGGGGGGTTACCTATAGGTCCTAATATTGAGAAGTGTGAAAAGGAAGACATTTTAAGTATGTAAAACGGATGAAACATAAAATAAACACTTTTATTCCAATTAAATATAAACTAAATTTATGGATGCCCACCCAATACGAATGCCTGGGACCGTAGCACCCTTTGCACCCCCTTCTGCACCTCCTTCTGCACTCCCTTCTGCACGCTACTGGATATCGTTAGCCATTATAGAAGAGTTTTGGTTTATTGTGCTGTGTTATCTGTACATACTTTTTCAAGTATGTCGTATGTTTTCGTTCGTTCACCTGATAATACGCATCATCTGTTTTTTTTATATTATTATTGAAATGTACTTATTATTTTTGTTCATTAATTTAGTATCATTTTACTAGATTATTCTAGAGATTCGCGATATCTAAGGTTTAAAATGAATTTTTAAAAATGAAAAATATTTCTTGAAGTTTTAATTTTAATTTCAAGCTAATAGATTAAATTTAATATTTACAATATGTAAACTACTTTTCAGTATTTGAAAACTAATTTAAATTGACTTGAAGTAGGTTTTTGTGTAAAAAAAAAAAATCTTATTTCAGCGCCATTCAGCACCCTCGTTCTTTTTTTAAAAAAATCTTCCAAAAATGAAATATACTTTTCTGGAATCTTATTTGAGGAATATTAGCTGATTTTAAATATAATTAATCTGATTTGAAAGAAATATTATTTACTTTAAGTTTAAAATATCGCAAAAATTCATTTTTTGTGGAAGTTGTTCATTTAAGGTGTTAACAGATTGATGACAGATGGATATTTATCTAAATGATGGCCAAATCTGTAAAAAAAAAACTGAAGCATATAATGTGAGCGCCTTTTTTGTATAAATTATAAGTACATAGTAATCTTTAAAATTTGAGAAAATATTCTCTGTAATCTAATTTTAGTAATGTTTACTTTAAATTTACTATAGTCATCGCTGTAATTTTCTGACAAGGACGTATGAACATCCGTATCTACAAACATCGGAACGTTTATACACATACGAAAAAAATTACAATTATTTTTCAAATACTGGTGTTGACGAATTGTACTATGCTTTTCTATTCATGATTAGTAAATATAGTTTTTTTTATTTAATAATAATATAAACTAATGTTTTCAAAGTAATGCAAAAATTTTAAAATAATAAAAATGAAAATAATTTTAGTAAAAATTCTTTATTCATCGAAAAAGTGTTTTTCTTAAGACAATAGTGTCCTTGATATATCTTATTTATAAATGGAACTAACAGCTTTTCTAATTAAGTAATATCTTAGTTTTATTGCTTTTTTATGATTCAATTTAGATTTTCAGTAAATAGTGTTTCTGTTTCACAAAAGAAATTGATAATGTTAAATTCTCCAAGTTCTGTTTTCACTAATATAAACATTATATAGGGTCAAAATCTAATTTCTCTAAATTTCATAAAATTAAATAAGTGGGGGAACGGGAACAGATGTAAAAAAAAAATGTTACCAAGATTTTTTTTAATTTCATTCATTTATGTATAAGTCCTGTGAGTTTCATTAAAATTCGACAATTATTTGATTTTTGATATTATACTATATTATACTGATGGTGGATTGTATGTTTTTGATACAAATTTGCCTATTAGTTGTACTCTTTTTTTACACTTATATATATATATATATATATATATATATATCAAATATGTGGTGCAGTTCAATTTATATTACAATGAATCATTCATACAAAAAGTAGATTAGTAAAGTTAATGATATAAAATGGTGAAAACTTTTTGCAAACAAAATTTTAAAGTTGCATTAACCTACGAATATATATATATTACAGACTTGTTGAAACTGTTAAATATAGCCGTCTCTTCTACTCCAATAGCTTCATATTTTGCACCTCTCGCCTGTGGAACTCCCTTCCCTTATCCTGTTTCCCTGATAGCTATAATCTCCAACTATTCAAATGTAATGCCAATCGACATCTCCAGTTGCCTTGATCTATCCACTATCCTTCTCCTCATCCTTTCCTCAATCACTCCTATCTGCTCTCGCTCCAAATCCTCTGTAACCCCTTGTGTGCTAGTGGCTTCCCGCCTTGCTTGGGGTGAAATGCTTAAAAAAAAACACGAAAAAACTTGATATTTTCATCATAGCATGTGACCAATTGATTTGTATTTTCCATGATTTCAAAGCGAGATAATAAATATGAAAATGTGTTGTTGTTTTTTTTGTTTTAATTTCCTGTTCTTTTAAAGATGTCCTATGAAAGTTTTCATGTTAATTTTTTATCAGACAAATGGATTTTTGTGTTTTCTTTTGTCAAATCAAAACTAGCAACTCATTTTTTTTATCTGATTTTGACAATGGCATATGCCAAGAAAATGAATATCTTGTCTCGAACCAATCATGAACAAAACAGAACTTCTTTCAGAATATTTAATCTTTAAAAATCTTGTTCACCAAACATTTTACACGGTCTTTTCATAAGCTTTAAACATATGGGGATATTGCAGAGGATCAAATCAAAAGAAAGTGGGAATTAGGAAGATCCTGTTGCGCCAAGTGGGTTTGACAACCTACCTAAAATCCACATTTGAAATAAATTAATATCAGTATTAACTAAGCGTAGCGTAGAGTCTGGTACAGGCCCCATGATTTCGGTATATAGTAATTTTCCAAGCGTAGCTTAAATGTGGCACAAGACCGAAAGTAGGGAGTCACCCAGTGAGGATCGAACTCACTACTCAGTCGTAATTGTTTTAACGAGAGAAGATTGCTAACCATTAACACCACCTCATATATATTATGACTCAAACTTAATGTGCAGTAGTCAGGAACTGCAAAACAAGTTATTTAACCATTATGCAATCACAGAAACATCTACAGAGGAATTTACTGATTTTTAGAGTCGAGCTTTGTTCATCTCTCATTAAAAGAATTACGAATATTTTTTCAAAGGGGTCTTTTCATAGGTTTTCGGCATCTTGATATTGTGCTAAGCTAAGCAGAGTATTATGAGACAGAAAAATTTTGTTAGGAAGAAAGAAAAGACTATTGAACTGTTACGTGATATATGTCCTCCTGTGTGGCAGTGAATGCTGGACAATCTCCTTAAAGATGAAGAAGAGACTTGAAGAAAAAGAAGTGTGGTTCTACAGAAGGACTCTGAGGATGCTATGGGTCGAACATGTGAACAAGGACGAAGTTTTAGAAATAATGGAAATTAAAAGGAAACTTATACTTAAATTTACAAACGAAAAGAATTAAATTTCGCAATTTCAGTTTTCTAAATGGTTTAATAAGCAGTAAATAAATCAGTGTTACTGGTGAAAATTTATTTCTTTCTCTATTGGATCATGTTACTTAAGTCATGGCAATTATGTGTGAAAAATAAACTCACCCAAATGTCCGCCAAGGCTTCGGCGGCACAAATTTTTGATGACGTCTGCATAGTTGCTCCTCGATCTCACCAATATGCCTTATTATCTCATCCTTCAGCTGTTGAATTGTTGTTGGCTTGTTGGCATAGACCTTATTTTTGAGATGACCCCAAAAGAAGAAATCTAAAGGCGTCAAGTCGCACGATCGTGGTGGCTAATTGACTTCACTGTTTCGAGAGATGATGCGACCGGTGAACTTCTCATTGCATTTCTCTTTGAACGTCTATTTTCGTAATAGGCTTCGATAACTTTTTACACGTTGTTTGATTGTTAATCTTTCCTTGGTTGAAATTGCCAATAACTTAAGTTGTTAAATCTGAAAGAAAAAAGAAAAAATCATTAGATGCTTAAATTTAATTCACATTTAAAATCGGTCCAAGTTATTGGAACACCCTTTATTTCACTGAAGCAGACATTAAACGGAAGAGATTGATATCGTCTGTCTTCTCTTTTTCTTTCTTTTCCTCAGTAAAACTGCAAAGCATTTCTGTTATATCCTTTCTTTCGAAATCAACTTGAAATGGCCCATTACTTATCTATATGTAACGGCAGAGTGTAATGCACGAGATAACTTAAACTAACAGCGGAACTAGCAGAATTATATACTATTATTTACTAAAATTGTTTTTGCAACAAACTGACGCGTGTTAAAATCCTTAAAGTATTTAGTATTGTTGAAGTTATCGTTAAAAATTTTTGTCGAGATTTACAAACTATGTTTCGTTCAATTTCGAAAACCAATCAATGAAATTTGAATAAGCTGATTTGTTTGGAAAAATACTTTGACAATAACCCTACTTCGCGCTTTAATAATTTCTCTACTTTAATAGGACTTCACGTTAAACAATATTATTTCAGGAAATTTCTTTTTTTTTTCCTTTTTAACAGCGAAGAATAAATTCTTAGGATTTCATACTCTTGAGCACGGAACATACAACTGGCCATGCATAAATATTTTTTTCTAGAGCCAAATTCCAACTTCTTAAAACGTTTGGACTTGTGATTTGTTTATAGTTCTCGAAACGCAGGAAGAACTGGAAACTAGATTATATATATAAAAACTTAAAGATATGCAAAAAAAATATTGCATTTTAATTAAATATGTATTTGTTATGTTAATTATTAAATTGTTTTTAAAATAATGATATTTGTATGTTAAATAATAAAAATTTTAATTTTTCAAAAAGAAATTAATGAAAATTTATTGTACTAAGCTACGCTTCCTAGTAAAATCATCTCTACTTTGTATCCTGTTGTAATTCGTGTTTTCAAGATAACAGGTAGAAAATGAATAAGGAAGACAAACTCGTAAGTAATGAAATAGAAGGTTTACTACACGAAGGTCCACTTAGCAATGGACTTAATGCTAACCCCACACCAACTCCGCTTATTTACATAAACGAACGATTCCATTCATTTGTTCTATATAGCATCTACCCCTTTTGAGATTTCATTCCCTTGGGAGTTATACCGTTTACGTTCAGGGTTTATCTCTAACTTATATGGAGATCGCCGTTTTCATTTCATGGATCGTCTCGTTTCTGCAGTTGTTTGGGGAAAGGGTAAATCGAACATGTCGAAGAAAACATCCATATATTCTTCATTGCTACTTTCTTCATTGATGTATTTTTTCTCTTATTTGGTTTAAATGTCTTTTATGCACCTAATTTGCACACTTAATTAGGTATACTAAATTTACGATGCATTTGTCAATAACACTGCTCTCCCAATGTCCTTTCCAATTTCTATATATGTCCAGCTCTGAAGAATTTGTTATAATTACCCGATCGGGTTTCATTTTTTTCAGCTTTCTTTGTATTTGGCCGCAATTTGGCAAAACCAAACCTTACCTTCCTTGTGAACATAAGTTCTGCAGGAGACATCCCAGAAACGCATTTGGGTTTGGGGTTACTTGCAAAAATTGCTGTTTTCATTGTACCACCATCAACCTTTTTTAAAGCCCTTTTAAAAGTATCTACAAATCTTCCTGCCATTCTGTTGCTTCTTGAGTGGTAGGGAGCAACTTTTAAATGCTCTACCGCAAAAAGTTTGCAAAATTTCAGGAACTCTTTCGATGTCACCTGGCTTTAATTATCTGATACAATGCAATCGACCATACCAAACCTGACAAAAAGTTCATACAAAAATTTTATAATTGTATCAGTGGTCAGTATCTTGCTCTTTAGGATTTCTATGCACTTAAAAAAACTGTCCACGACAATAAGGTAATACACCCCATTCACTGGTCCAGCAAAATCAACGTGTATACGCGACCATAGTGTATCCGTTTTTGACCATGGATTAAATTTAACAGGCTGTGATTTTGCTGCTAATGCATACCCTTTACACAAGTTTACCATTTTTACAAATGTTTTTTTTTATCTACGTTAATCCAATATTACGTAACTACACATTAAAGTCTTCATCCTGGGGATTGCCAGATAAACGCTTTGGAATTCCTTTAAAAATCTTTTCTGCTTTGATGTCGGCACCACAACTCTTTCAACATACATCAGCATTTCATTACAGATAGAAAATATACTATCCAATTTAGTTTTATCTTTTAATTTTTCTTTTACTTCCTTGATGAAAATATCTTTATGTGCTTTTGCCTTAATTTCCTCCCATGTTACTGGCAGATCCCATATCATATAAGACAGGATATTCTTAACTTCATTCTCCGCTAGCAAAACCACAATTACCGTATCCTCAAGAGCTTCACAGAATTTAAGAATCAACCTTAATAAGCCATCAGCGTGACTTTTTGTTTTCGAACTCCATTTTAAAATTATAATTGTGTAAGATGGCACCCCCCGCGTTGTAGTCGGCAGTCCTTTTTTTAGATCCGGAAATGAATAAAAGTGGTTTGTGATTTGTTTGCGGAGTAAATCTTCCCTTGTGGATAAATCTGTGAAATTTATGAAGTGCGAATACGAGAGCAAGGCTTTACTTCTCAGTCTGACTAGAGTTTTTATTCTGTAAGATACAGAAGTGTGGCACAAGGCCGTGGGGAAGAGTTTGGGAGAGGTCTGGTCTTCATTAGCTATCCTAGTCATAGATAATCACATTCACGATCCATTCATACAATACAATTTACTCAATCATCACAAGAACTCATCCATCACCTCTCAATCCTGCAAACAACAAAATACCGCATCATCAGAGGGGGGACCCTACAAAACCACCCCCAGGAGAAAAAACATCTGATGAATGCCTAAAAATTTTCTTTTTGTTTTCCTTTCTTTTTTTTTTTTACAAAAATATATTTAAAAAAAATTCATGATTCATGAAATGATGGAGAGGGGGATGAAACTCGAAAACAAACTAAAAATGTAACACAAAGATAGAATCCAAACAAATGTTAGTAGGACCCGTCCACCCCCTCAAAATAATAAGAGAGGCTACTGTATTCTACCGATAAGGGTAGATTTATCAGACTGTCATCCGTGTGACCTTGGCTTAGAGGAAACGGCTTCGCACGCCTTCTACCATTATCTTAAGGTGTAACTTTTCTGGGATTATGTCGGTGAATTGACGACTCGTATCGCTCCCGATCAGCTCGTGTCCATCTTGTGTGACGATGTGTTGCCACCGCTCTCCAAGGTAAAGCGGATGGGGATTTTCACGTTGTTAGCTGTTTAACGAAAACAATGTTATTAACAAAAACTATGTGTACTAAAATAAACTGTTATTCAAAAATACTATCAAAAACGCATCACCTACTATTGTTTTCAAAAAAATAACCAACAAATACTACCCACTGCGGGATGTTCTTGGCTGGGTCTGACTATAGTTCTTTTCTGCTGGTAAGGAGATTTACTTGACTCCCCAATAAGTCAGGTTGTGACACAAGGTCAGTTTTTAACGTGGGGACCTGAGAGTTTTTTTCACTCGGGCCGCTGGTCCAAGCTGGTCTTAGCTGGTCATAGCTTGTCCAATCTGGTCAGAGCTGGTCTAAGCTAGTCATAGCTGGTCCAAGCTGGTCAGAGCCGGTCCAAGTTAGTCGTAGCCGTGATATCACCAGCATAGGGACGGAATCCTGGGCCAAGTAAGTATCCTTTTCTGCTGGTAAGAGTGTCCTTGAAGCATGTATTATCGCTTTAATGATCCATCATTAATTTTATGCAAGAGAGCCGTTCCGACACCGAACAAAATGGCATCGTTAGCTACGATTATTTCACCTTTAGGATCGAAATACATCAAAAACAAGTCCAATGTCAAATATGTCTTATTTTTTCGAATGATTTTTTATATTCGTTCGTCCAAATCCAATGTTTTTCGCAAAAAAAAAAAAAAAAAAACATAATTGGCTAAGCCTAGAAAAGCTTGCAGAGAACTTTTATTTTCTGGAGCGGGCATATTTTCAATAGCATTTTCTCTGCCTGGGCCGGGTTTCTTACCATCTTCATCTATGATCTGACCCAAATATTTTATTTTTGTCAGAAAAAAAAATCGCATTTTTCGCCTTACAGTTTAAATCCGTATTCACTTAATCGTTTGAATACTTCCAATACGTAATGTCCAGATAAAATGGTGTCCATTTACCTATTGAAAAATTAATCCTAAAAGTTAATCTGTTAAATCTGTAGAGTCCACTGTCGATATTAATGGTGAGAAGTTTCGAACATTTGTCAACCACCAGAATTTGCAGATATGCATCGTATAAATCTAGCTTTGAGAACATTTTTCCATTATTAAGCCTTGCAAAAATCGCTTCTGGGCTAGATAGAGGATAAGTTTTAAGAGCATCATTCAACCCAGTGGAAAAATCTGTGCATATGCGTATCTCTTTGGACTTCTTTTTAATATAAACTGCAGGAGAGGTCCAGGCGTTGTATTCAAATTTCGATATTACACTCATATTTTCTAATTCATTGCTTATCTGGCTCAATACTGCCAAAGGCACATTTCTCTTGGTATTAAATAGAGGAATGACGTTTTCTTTTAATTCAAACTTGGCAAACATTTTTATATATCTTCCTAAACCCCCCAGAAAACATTTCTGGAAATTTATTTCTTAGTTTCTTTAAGTTTTCCTGCGTCATCAGAAAAACACTCCTCTTTTTTCACAAAAATAATTTATTCACACATCAAAAAGATTAAATTTCTCCACCCAGTCAGTACTAAATAAATTATTCGTATTATTCATAACGAATGTCTTTACTTTTTCTGCTTTGCCACTTAAACTTACGTTTGGAAAAAAAACTGTCCCTCAAAATTCAATTTTTGTCTAGTCACGTCATACGCGACTTTCTTTGTCCAAAATAAAGTGGGTTTACTTATATTTTCCAAGTTTATTTGTTAATTATATTCACATTGTATCCTGTGTCAAGGTGAAATTTAATATTTTTGTTAAACATTTTTACTTGGATGTATTTTCTTGCTTTTCCGTCTATTTTATTTGTACTTGCGCTGTTCACTGAACTTTTTACTCTTTTTAATTTTCCTTTGAAATTTGAACTTTTGTGGCCAATTTTATCACATCTCAAACATTTATTTTTGTAGGGGCAAATTCGTTCTAAAATTTAACTCTCGAAGCAGGGATTAGAGGTCTAAAAATATTTTTTCTTCTCGTATGGTTTTCGACGAAAATGTTAACTGTGCTATACGCCATTTTGTTCGATATCATTTGAATCCTGTCAAACATTAATAATTCGTTGAAATTCTTCCACTAACTGCTGAAGAGTTAAACTAGGTTCATATTCTAGTCTATTCATTATTCTTCGTCTTATTTCAGTGTCTTTTGCCGATGTCAGTCCCTGAGCGAAATGTAAACACTTCAAATTATCTGCTGATAATTCGAACAATTTAAAATTCTCGTACTCTTGGTTCACAATGCTTGCAAAAATAGTAAATTTTTTTTTTTTTTTTTTTTTTACGAAATTCATACATTCCCTACCATCTGTGGAACAAAGATGTCTTTTGGTTGAATATTTCCAACAACAACGAAAAAATATTATCAAAAGATAATTCACCAGGTTTCTTTGGTAAAATATAATTTACGAATTTCTTATATTCTACTGGACCCAAATTTTCTAAACAGCAAACGAACTTTTCTTTCGTCAGTTCAACCACGACAATCGTTTTCGAATATATCAGCGTATTTATGAAAATGTTAATTCTTTTTCCGGGTCATATACGAACTCAGATATTGCACTCACAACGCAGTCATGTGAAAAAGAGAACGCATTTCCCCAGTCTTACTTTTACTGACTGATTCCAACATTGTTATTCCTGTAAGCGTAAAAGTATTTCCTCGAAACGCTTTTGTTGTTATCGTTATTAAAAAAAATTTGTTATTTCATAATCTCCAACATGGCTAATTTGGAGTCTCTCATTGTTGAATTTTTTAAAAGAATTTAACTTTGTTAATTTTACCAAATGAACTTATTGTGAGTTGCTTGAAGTCTGCGTGCCCCTGAGCCTTTCATCGGCATCTGTTGTATCAAGATTTATTTCATTTTAATACAATAAAATATAACATAATTAAACAAGCTAAAGCTAATTGATGTTAGTCGAACCCGTCCAACTCTCAAAGAAATAAGAGAGGCCGCTGTATTCTGTCTTCAGCAAAATCAAGAGGCTCTCTCGCTAAGGGAGAGGGAAGGATAAAAATAAATACGGTCATGAGAAAACTGACCCTGTCGAAATGGAAAAAGAGGCAAACAACAAACTGGAAAGATTGGGAATCTCGACTCGGATCATAATTAAAGCAGAAGCTGAGAACAGGTCAGGAATGACACTTACATTAACTAGGTACACAATAAGGGTTTATCCTAGCCATGGAAGGGCTCTACTGGGGAGGAGTTGAAAGGAGAAGGGGACAGAGACCGTGCAGATGAAGGAAGTGGTTCTTTGCTTTGGGTAAGAAAACAGTCTGTAATTTCTTTTGGCGAAGCAGGGACTGATAGGTAGCTGGCTTTATTCATGCTCCCCCCTCCGCCCTACTTCGTCTAATACGTTTTTTTTTTCCGATGGTTTCCCTACTGGTTCCTCGTCTTCCTCCTCCGTCGTCCGCTTCAAAGAGGAAGAACGAAGTGGAGGCATTTCCTCCAACTCCATCTCCGATTCGGGTCGCTACTGCTGCTTTTTGGGTTGTAGCTGCTGCTGTTTTTGCTGGTTTTGCTGCTGCTGCACCTTCTCAGATCGCTCCTGAGGTGGTGGTGATTGTTGTTCTTCCGATAACACATCATGCTGTTGTGGAAAGAGCCGGTTTATCGTCTTTCGCCCTCTTTTCACCGCCTTACAGACACCGTCGGGGGCCCTTTCAGTTGCTGTTGCTGCTGCTGCTGCAACTGTTGTCGTCGTTTGTGATTGCGTTGTCACATTCCTCCCGGGGCACGCCTTCGACATGTGCTCGAGGTACCACGCGACCAGCAGAAGGGTCGGCGTCCTTCCACTATTACCAGCATCCTTTTTTTTCTCTGCACATCAGTATATTGGATTTCGCCAAAGCTCTGGCGGGTTATTGTTACATGAAGAACGAAGTCCCCAGTGGAGATGCCGAACTTGTTAATGTACTCACTTCTTCTATTGGGCCATATTTGGCAAAAAAAGGCCCCCATTCTGTCTTCCATGATGTCTACAAGTACCCCTCCCCCCCATCTCAGTGATCTGAAGCTAGGTACATTAGTAAACCTCTACAATATTAGCTCGTTAACCATTACTTGTTTAGACCTTATCTAAATTTCTGTAAGATCCTACTGAGAATTGGACTCAGTATATTTGTAATGGCCTACAATACTAGCTCGTTAACCACTACCCAGAATCAAACAATCCTTTATAATTTTATTTTCTATTAGGTTTTTATTTAACGTAATCATTATTTTACTAACGCGTGTAAATTGTTCACGTATGTAAACTAAGATTATCCTCAGCTCATCTCCTACACTGATCCTGTATCTTCTCATTCTCTTCCTTATCCTTTCCAAACTTCGTTGCTTTTTCACGCTTTTTTCTAAATGCTATAGAAACATGGATTAGTTTAAAATACAAAAGGAAAAAAGAAAAACTGCACAAGTTTTTTCTTCTGCACCCTCTCGCAATCTTTACGCTTTTACATTCCTGATTGGCTTTCATTCTTTCCCTCACTGCCTCATGATAATAAAGCCACTATCCCTCTATTTATCTATCTATCTTTCATCGCTTCTTAATCTCTCTCTCTCTCTCTCTCTCTCTCTCTCTGTACATACATTTACCTTTACCGTTCACCTGGTTCGCTTTTCTTTTTCTCTCGTTTACTTAATTCCAGTCTTTCCTCTTCCACACGTGTTTTTTTCTTCCTTCTCTTATGCGCTTTTCCTAATTTCCTTCCTCTTAATATAATATTAAGTTTCTCGGGCAGAATTTATAGCTGATTCCATCTCAGAACATAGAATGATTCAATATATACTACTCTCTGATATTTCCGGATTGATCAAATATTTTTTTATGAAGAAAGAAAAGTCTTGAAAATTATGTTCAAGCAGTGGCACCATATATACACTATGTACACATGGTTCTTATATATACATTTATTTATTCCTCTTTGCCTACATATATGACTTAAATATATATCTAAATGCATATATTTAAATTTATATAAATGTATATTTAAATGTGAGTGTATGTCGACTTTTTAAAATTCTAAGCTGGAGTATTTTCATTAATTTTCAAGACTTTTTTTTCTTTCTTCACAGAAACTATTTGATCAATCCGGAAATATCATTGAGTATTATGTACTATATTTAAAAAACAGAATTTGCTTAAATAAATTATATCTATAAAAAATAACGTATAAACAGAAAAAAAATACACCGCCCTGACGACTGGGACTTCAGAATATGCCGGCTGCACTTCTGCTGAGGGGTAAAACCCAATGGAACTACCTGTTTGCCGTGGGTAGCAACCCGTGATCTCTGGGGACGGGATTGTGGTGGTTGAGGATTTCAGCGGTCATTGTTAGGTACTCCTGATTTCCAACACACCACTTTGGCCCTTATCTGGACTAGATGGGTGGTCGGAGAGAGCCGATCAATCGGATGGTCAGGTCAAGTCCTAACACCTATAATGATACCAAGGTGAGTACTTTAGGGAAACTTTACCCAAATGAACTATTGGATGAATAACAACCCAACCTAATGTATAAGCATTAGAAGGCGCTGGCTGAGGGTCATTAGGTTCATAGACATTTAGGTTTGGACGTAGCCA